>JAWZYV010013052.1:97500-697500 GCA_038373885.1 Cheiracanthium punctorium
AAAGTAGTCTTGGATGCCGCTAAAATAAAGTAGAAATGAACTGCCTAGTTTTTTTCTTTACTTTTTTAAGCAATGCTTTTGTTTTCAGAAGGACGGCTAACGGCCACGGTTGTTATATACTGTGTACTGGCTTAATTTGATATTCACAAGCATTGTTAACACGATAGAGCTCCCTACTGGTAATTTTGCTCGGTTTACCACCGGCTTACGTAGCCGGCCGATGGTGGGCCGAGCAAAATTGCTAGTATCAAGTATTCGCCGCTACTAAGGTAATCCCCACTCAATCGTAGTGTCAGACCGAGGTGTGAGGTACTGTAGTCAGACCCTCTCAGACTAACTACAATATCAACGAGCAGGACTGCTCCCAGAAAAAAAAAAAAAAAAATTCGAGGAGGGTCCAAAAATTTCGAAAAGGGGGGGGGAATCCAAACGGTGAAAAAGGCAAATTTTTCAGAAAAAGACAAATTAAAAAAAATTTTTTTAATAAATAATTATGATGATTATTTGTTAAAATATTCTAAATTTGAGGAGGGGAGGGGGAAGAACGAAACCCCTGGACCACTCCCCTGGGTACGGCCTTGCCAATGAGCGGTGGTTGGCAGGGCTCAGCTCAGGGCTCGGATCTAGTTCACGATCGGCTCCCCGATGCATATATGTATTTATTTGACAATTTTGTTACACTATGTCTATATTACCTTTCATGTTCTATTACCATGATCTAAATGAAAGGTTATTGAAGCAAATATGTATTAAATTATTATTTTTTTGAGGAGGGGGGGGGGGTCCTATGATTTTCAAATGTTGAAAATTAATGAATCGTACTTTTACAATATATATATATATATATATATATATATATATATGTGTGTAATGTATAAAAAGATAATTTGGGTTTTACTAGTTTGGGTATTGTTCAAGCGGGTACTTTCACTCTAAGTTCTGCTTTCCTGTCATACTTGCCACGCGCGCTCTGGAGCTATGTTTTATTTATTTTGTTATTTGCCAGACATCAGGCCGTCGATTCTGAGTTCTTTAGATGTACACGTGTCCCCACGCCCTTGTAGCCCCGGATGCGGGTCATGTTGGTAAATGTGTGTAGTTCGATGAGAGATAAGAGAGAGGCGGAGTTCTGTCTTCGCAAACCACGTGGTGTGGTAAGCGTAAATACTCCCGCACATCGAAAATCGAGGGACTTCTGCCACTGAAACTGCTTAATGAGTCCACGCTGATTCTTGTACCCGCCACCCCTCCCCTCTTCTCATTCTAAATTGTAACTTAAATGTAATGTTCAATAAACCATATTACCTGCCTTAACTCTGAATATTTACTTGAAATATCTTGACGTCTCATATATAAATTCATAAAATTATTTTTTTTTCAAATTTACTCATTGCAAATCGTTAGTTAATTTAAAACAAGTAAATTAAAATACAAAGCAATATAAATTAGAGTAGTTCTATGAGGTCCACGAAGACCTCCTGCAAGAACTTCCTTCTACGGTAAGTTCCATCTTCACCAAGAGAGGTAAGCAAAAGAAAAAAAGATATTAGTATTTCATCGCCTTTCTTCGCTGTAAATCCCTTTTCTCTGCCAGTGTATGACCGTTGAAGGGAAACTGCACGTTGAAGGGACGCACAGCTGGCTGTGCCGCCACAGCCAGCTGTCGTCAAAATAAAGGGGTCTCTCGATCTGTGGCACGCGATGAATGTTTCGATCGTCCGCCCTCTTGCGGGTCGTTCAGTCGAGCGATGGCAACGGCTGACCTTTTTTTTCAGCATTGGGCAAATCTATCCGGCTGTTCTCGCATTCTTCCATTTTTCAGCAGATGTCGGTGCTGTTAAAAAGAATCGTGACCATTTTTTTTTTACGGGAAAGGGCGTGCTAAAAAGTAAAGGATTCTCGTGGAGCTGTGTCACCCGCAACTATTTTTATAGAAATCCAATCCATTCTTTGTGACTGGAAACAGTCCGTCAGAGTTGGGTGTTCCCAGAGCGGGAACACTGCGCGTAGTTAAAGGGTTAACGAAAATACAGCGCGACTTCTCTGGTTCGACCACAAACCGTTCAGCGAAAAATCGGTCGTTATGGGAAGTGGTCGCTTAAGGAAGTATAAAAATTGGATAGCCAAGAGAAAAAAAAAATTAAATTGTTTGTTTTGTTGTTCATGAAATTGCATACTGATACATAAGCATTTATTCAGACATATTTTTAAAATTTTAATTAAAAAAAATATTTAGAAATTTCGGATTTAATTTTTCTGTTTCCGAGAGTAATTTTCCCTCTATTTTGTTTATTACAACTGACAAAAGAGTATTTATCCTGATACTCTGAATTTGCCATAGTGAAATCGATTTGCCTTACAATTGGCTATTTGGGGTTTTATCGCGACCAAAAGTAACCGCCAACTTTCTCTCCAAATTTATTTTTTTCGTGAGGCTCGATCAGGTTCCGCCAACGGTAAAATGACTCTTCTCTTATACATGCCTCTTCTCTAACCTACAAGATTTGTACGGGATGTGCACGTGTACTCGCACGATTTGCATTAGAGTGGTCTGGTTTGGAATGTGGTTTTTGTTTACTTTACTTCCGGGAAAAATGCTAGTAAGTTTCGGACAGGGAATCGGGTCCGGTCGCTTATAGAGGGTTGCGTGGTCTCTACTAGAAGATCTTTTAACATTAAATAAATAGGGTAGAAAGACGGTGCCTTAAAAAGTGGGTCGTTGGAATAGGGGCTCGCTTAACCCTTTGAGGCGTAACCCTTTCCCTATGCTGAAAAAAGGTCAGCCGTTGCCATCGCTCGGCTGAACGACCAGCAAGACGGCGGACGACCGAAACGTCCATCGCGTGCCACAGATCGAGAGTCCCCTTTTTTGACGCACAGCTGGCTGTGCCGTCACAGCCAGCTGTGCGTCAAAAAAAGGGGTCTCTCGATCTGTGGCACGCGATGAACGTTTCGATCGTCCGCCCTCTTGCGGGTCGTTCAGTCGAGCGATGACAACGGCTGACCTTCTTTCATCATGGGGCAATCTATCCAGCTGTTCTCGCATGCTTCCATTTTTCAGCAGATGTCGGTGCTGTTAAAAAGAATCCTTTTACGGGAAACGACGTGCTAAAAAGTAAAGGATTCTCGTGGAGCTCTGTCACCCGCAACTATTTTGATAGAAATCCAATCGATTCATCGTGACTGGCAACAGTCAAAACGTCAGAGTTGGGTGTTCCCAGAGCGGGGATATGAACTTATATGTGTATAAATAGACCGAATTTCTGCACGGCATTAATCTTGTGATCACTAATCCAAAAATGTCGGAGGTGGGGGGGGGCTAATTTCAGGGGGTGGGGCTTGGGATCACTAATCCCCTGGCTACGCCCCTATACCATTATATTATATAAAATTTGCACGTAAGAATTTAATTTAAAACAAATAATTATTTCGCTACATGATTAAAAAAACTGTTTATAATTTCAGTTTGCAGATGAATTATGCGTGTAAATTAACATTTCGGGTAAAAATCTCGATTAATTTTGAATGCTTTACCGTTCAGTTTAGCATATTCAAATTTATTTATTCGCTGTTCACAGAAAAATTTACATAAAGTCGGTTATTTGCTTTTCTTTAATTTTACTGATTATGATGTAAGCGTTGCAAACCCTCCCTCTCTAAATTTACAAAAGTTAGGTTTAAGCAGTTTAATGCAGAGTTCACTTATTCAAATGAATACGGATCTCTCATAGGAATAACTTTTGAAGTGTAAAGTGTAAATCTTCTATATCCTTGGTGTTTATTAAAACGGAGATAAAATTTCTATTATATTGCAAGTAATCTAATATAATATGCCTAAATCAAATAATTGGACTTTTTTTTTCAGTAAAACGTGATATTTGCTATATATTTTCTTCGTTTAAAGCCTGTAATAATTTCATTCATTAGTATTAAACTGAATATTAAGCAAATTATCATTAACTTAATTCAATACGCTATCACAAAATAAGCTTTTATTGCTTATTTTATCAAACATAAACATTTGTATGAATAAAAACATTTAAATGTTTGCTTAAATGAAGTACAATTTATTTGGATTACATACACACACACACACACGCACATATATATATATATACAGACAGTATCGGAATAGCAAAGTTTATTAAATTTGCCTTTTCATAATTATTTCATAGACTAATTTATTTCATTAATATTAGCAATTTGTCTTTTATCTCATTTTCATACTATATTTAATACACTAACTGCTTAATAAACGTTAAGGTTATTTATTTAATATCAATTATATTAATAAAACTCGGAGTTCTTGATTTCTAATTTAGTTAGTTACTCATTTATTTAAATTCGTTTTCTCATTTGTTTATATAACATTTAATAACCTTTCCGTAGTCGGAGCGCATTAAGTGTAAAAACGTAAAGATAATTAAATTTAAGGAAATTTACAGTCATAATTAAAACATAAGTAAAAATCATTAATTAAAATAATAATTCCGTGAACTGAAATCAAGCTTCATAAAATAAACAAATGTTTGCTTTGAAGATTTTCGATATTGTTTAGTTAGATTTTTGAAATCCGTGTAATTAATAAGATACTAATTTCTATTTTTTTTAAATTTTCACTGTTTATTAAATGTTGGATGTCGCAGCATTAGCAATTAAATTTTAATAAAAGGATTCTGTGCAATTTGATCTGCAATTAAATATTTCATAATATTTTTAATGATTAAAAGTACCATTTACTAAAAATTGCATTGGAGCAACGTATTTAAAAATTGTTTTTGAAGGCTGTATAAAAATTTAAAATGGATACGCTAAAAGTCTTTAGTTACTCAGTCTAGGTAAAATTTCTCTGATTTCCTTTATTATATAAAAATAGGTAACATTGGCATTAGCAGGAAATGTAAAGTTTTAAAATGTTTAAAATGAAAAGTGTAACTTATTTGAGGTAGGACGTACAACAGATCATATACACAATGGCGGATCCAGAAATTTTTTTTCGGAGGGGCTAAATTTTTTTAAAAGCTTTTTTCACCCAATTAAAATGTAGTATAAATCAAAATTTTAGTCTAAACCAATGTATTAGGCTTTTGGGAGGGGCTAAGTAATAAAATATGATCATTTTAGCTATTTAAAGTGTATAATAAAGCAGAATGTTACCCTTGGGCAATCTCTTTTGGGGTGGGCTGAAGCCCCCTAGCCCCTCCCCTGGATCCGCTACTGCATATACATATTTTATAAAGAAGGATTTGAATATATGTGATTATTCACAATTATAAGTATACTAACAAGGCTTTGGTTTGTATCTGTTCTACAGCTGGAAAAAACTATGACAATTAATTAAATTGCTTTGCATGCTTAGAATATAAAATCTGCAGATATTTTGGTTAAATTTTGATTTCTCATATAAATATATATACACATGTTCTCTGTAAGGTAACTTATGATTAACCACTTGTTGAAAAATAAAATCAAGTGATAACATGTACTTTGTGAAAAAGGTATAATTTGTTACTTTCTGCGCATTTCCCCTTTTGTGTAAAGAGGTGTAATTTTTTTAGCACTAGGGTGTTATTTCGTTTAAGCCCAGATTTTTGTCTACGCGATTCTGTAGACATGATTTGTAGACAGGTTTTGTAAACATGAACTGTCACGGTGAAAGTCTTTTCAAATGCGTTTGCCAGATAACGCGCGCGGGGATAGGAGAGAGAATCAAATGTCGAAAGTCGTACAAGGCTTGCAATTTTTGATAATGGATCGCCAAGTTTGCTGCCAAAAAATAACTTCAAAACCGAACCAAGCTTGGCGATATCTTCCGAATTTGGCTAGAAACTGGCAAACGCAACAGTTTATTATTGGAATATGCCTGGCGAAGTTTGTGAAACAGTTTAAGTAGGAGATTTAATGTAGATTTCGATTCCAAAGATGTGTTTTATGGAGCAAGAAAGATCTTATTCCTATTTTAAAGCCTCCACTCTCGCCAACCTAAAAAATAGCCGCACTTTGGCGAGCTTTGCAGTCATGGGTCTCTAGGAGTTATGCACAGGTTTCAACGCTCCCAAAAACTCTATAAAGACGAAAGTGAACAAATTAGCTATAAACGCACCAGATAATGAATTTGAAGACAATTATTAAAACTACATTAATTGGCGGCCCACAATAAATAAATAAATAAGTAATGGAATGCTGTACTTACATGTTGTTTCAAATTGCCATTTAATTCTAAATTACGGTTGCCACAAAAATACAAAAAATTGTCTTGGTAACTGCTAATCCTTAATTATCGCCACCTTGACGAGAGTCGGGGTGTCAAAGTAACAATCAACCCAAGAAAGACAAACACGGCTCACTCATGGATTATGATGCACATTCCAAATAGTATTTAAAACGTAAAATACGCTTGGCGGAAATTGTAAAACTGTTTTAGCAGGCGATTTCAAGATGGGTATCAATTATAAAGATGTGTTTTATGGAACAAGGGAGAGAAAGTACTGCACTCTCCTAAATAATGATACACTTTCCAACTTAATGGAATAAAGAAAGAAAATAGGGAAGACGCTCAGGTTACGATACGCTTTTAATAAATAGCACTATAGCACTTTAGTGCATATTTAAAATCTGAAAGTGTTTCAGATTTTGTTACTTTTTTTTCTTTGTTTTTTTACAACTTTTTTTTCTTTGTTTTTTCTTTGGTTACTTTTTACTTTTTTTTTTTTGGCCCGTTTCTTTATTTTCAAAAATCAAAGCATCCTCATGTAACACATGTTAATTTTGTTTTCAAGTGAAAGTTAAACTACATTATTTAGTCTTTCTCAATTCGTGGGTGTAAAACGTATTAGTTCTATATTAAGGAATGAAAGTTATTAACGTTTCTATCCAAACATGGATCAGTAAAATTTATTGTTTTTCCTATACTCAAAGAAGATGTTAAAAAAAAAAAAAAAATTGTCCTCGTTTTGTGTGTGCACGCGGCGCCTAACTTGTAATTAATAGCTGACTGCGTCACAGTGGAAACTAAGATTATCTATTTAAAGAGTTTATAAGAAAATTTTACATACAGTGCTGCCATCTGTAGTCTATTCTGTGAACATCAAACAAATATAATTTTAATAACCTCTTTATTGCACATAAACAGACTTTTTTTAAATAGTTTCTATGAAATTTCAGAAAAATCATATTTTGTGTATAATTCCGAGTTTCCTCTACAGAATGGTACCAAAAGTTAGGTAAGTAGGCAATTAGAAAATATAGAAACGCTGTTAGTTTGAAATGTACCGCTGTTCAAGAACTCTAAATTAAACACGATAAAAGATATTTCACGTCAAGAGCTAGCACAGATTAAATATCCAGTCCTGATTTCGGGATAATTCACTAACATTTCACAAAAGCTATCAAGAAAATAAAAATCTCAACGATCACACTTTATTTTGAATGACCCTGTAAGCGCCTGGAAATCTAAAATACTACTGTTTATTAATGGACTCCATGTACCATCGCCCCCCCCTTAGTGCACCTGCACGATGGAATGTGCAAACGGCGACTGAGTGTCTGGAAGGACAAAGGACAGTATTAGACTTCGGACTCTTAGCTGAAAAGAGCAATTTTAAGCTTCTCGCTTTCAAAGGACCGACAAGGAGTGGGAAAGGCACCTGCCCTAGTGACGTCAAAGTGAATTTGACCGGAAGGAGCAGCCATGACGTATGGGCAGCCTAGGCCAATAAGCTGGTCAAGAGGCAGGTTGATCCCTAGATGATATAAGAAGCCCGAGCAAGGGGACACACCTTTGAACGGAGAGGAGAGAGACAGATGTCCCTAGACTGCGCTCCGAGGCGTACGATTTTCTTTGCTGTGAGAAAAGTTCAGCGATAAATGAACTTCCAGCCGGTCCGAGATGAGACCGCGTATCCTGTACTAGACTGTACTTGTACCAGTAATTGTTGTTATGTTTAAAATTAAATTTTGTTAAGTTTTAACAAGCGTTTTTATTACGCGCTACCACACCAATGATAGTGTATGCCTACAGAATTAAATCTAGCTGTGATGAGATTAGTAGAGCCGCTCCGATTAATCTGAGACGATGTCACATCCAGTTTCCTCCTACATTCTATATTCACTTAAAGACACACTTATCACAAACATTATTATTCATTCTTCAAAACTGAAAATTGTTATGTGGAGCTTTTTTTCTCCAATTACTGTGACTTTTATCCAATATTACTTTTATTATTAATGCTAAAATTCCGTGAATTTTACTATTAAGTGGAAGCAACTTAGCCCTTTAACGCGCAGTGTTCCCGCTCTGGTAACACCAAACTCTGACATTTTGAATGTTGCCAGTCACGAAGAATAGATTGGATTTCTATAAAAATAGTTGCGGGTGACAGAGCTCCACGAGAGTCCTTTACTTTTTAAGCACGTTATTTCCCGTCAAAAAATGGTCACCATTCTTTTTAACAGCACTGACATCATCTTCCGAAAAATAGAAGAATGCGAGAACAGCTGGATAGATTGCCGACGCAGCTGACTGTGCGGCACAGCCAGTTGCGTCAAAAAAGAGTTTCTAGATCTGTGGCACGCGATGAACGTTTCGATCGTCCGCCATCTTGCTGGTCGTTAAGTCGAGCGATGGCAACGGCTGCCCTTTTTTTCAGCATTGGGAAAGGGTTTTGCCTCAAAGCGTTAACGCTCCTCCCTGGCAGAAAAAATGATCTATCACTTGTGAATCTTTACCTAGCCTTTTGATGACGGGTAGATTTTTTACTTGTAAGCTGCCTGTAAAGACCGGGAAATTCAACTTGTGCATTTCCCATTTCACTTCTGATCTGCCGAAACTGCCCTTCATTTGAAAATGGAATATGATTATGATACTTCGGACGAAAGACAGGCATAGACGTCCATAGAAATTTTCCTGGGGGGGGGGACAAACTTAAAGCATTTTTACTAGAGAGGGGCAAATTTCAAACTTGTAAACAAGCTTCTTAACAGTTTCAGTTCCGATTTTATCCCGTGCTGCAGTTTTGTTTACATCACGGGACTGTACACGAAACTCTAGGGGTGGGGTGGGGGGCATGTGACCTTCTTTGCCCACCCACCGCTTATGGGCGCCCCATGAGTTTATTGACGTTGACATCTCATACCTACTCTCCCCGAATACAGGAAACTAGTTAACAATAACAAAGGGAGGAAGGTAAGTACTACTTGGTTGACAAATAATCTAAACCCGTCCTTTTAAAAGGTCTCTTGCTTGATTTTAGGAATCTACCACCCGTCTTCAAAAGGTTAAAAAATCCAATTTTTAAACTCGCAATGCTTGTTGAAATTGCCGTGTGTGTATGTATGTGTACATATATACTATATATGTACATTTAACATTTTTGTGGGGTGAACGATTCCTTTACTGTTCCTTAACATTGAACAAGAGAAAAACAAAACTATGAAGAAACTGTCAAAAAAAGATCATGAAGTCTCTAATAGTAGTTACGAAAATAAAACAACGTTCCTCCCACAGCTTTGCTTGACGGGAAAGTAAACTGAAATTATGCCCGTATGCACATTTCATCTCAACAGTGTATATTTACACGCATCCATAACTATATTCACGTACGCGATGAGATCGTTGGAGAACTTAACGGTGACGTAACCCCCCCTCCGTCCAAAATACGTAATTCTCCTCTCCCTCTCTCTCTTACAGGAGAGGGCGAAAAAAACCCGTACTTTGGCACGTCTTACGCCACTCTTCCCCCCAAAGCCTGCATCCCATCAAGCGGTCTTCAACATTTCTCCATTTCCCCCTCTTCAATTTTTACGTATCCCCTCGCGCCATCGAAAAACACACACGGTATCGCTCCCATCCCTGAGATACCTACCCCACCCCTCGGATCTTCTCCTTCGCTTGGTCCGATCCATCGCCAGGGGCAACGACCAATGGCAGGCGTCGCCTGGGCGTGCCTCGGGCCCATTGGATGATTTGCTCTCCCCCGTCCAAACCCCCCCCTTTCGTGTTCCATTACATTTATATTTCTCTTTCTGTTCTCTTCATATCCACCCCCCCCCCTTCGTTCTCTCCCCCCCCCTCCTTTTCTCCATTCCCTTCTTTTCCGTACACCAACTCTTGTCTTAATAATTCTCAAAACCATATTTGGCACCTTATTTTCCTCCCCGCTTGGCGCGCTGCTTTCTTGGCGAGCATTTATCGGGGAGGAGGGAAAACGTTTAAGGAGACATTAGGATTTTGTGGGATTTGCGCGGCTTGGACGTGGGGTCGCTTGGGGTTAAATGCCGGGGCTTTTCGGAGGTTTCACTCGCTTAAACAATTGTTGTCTTGGCACGAGACAGGATTTTGAGATGGTTATATTAGGGAGGAATCTGTTCTCAACGCAGACAGATTAGGGTTTAATTATTTTGTATTCTTTTCCCGGTTAAGGTTTCTAACGAGAAATAACCTAATATATAAACCTATTTGCAGTCAGATTATTTATTTATTGATTTTTTTTAAACTTCGTTATTTTGAAACTCCCCAAAACTTTAAGACTATCTATGTGCTATAAATGTCTTGTTATTGCGTACAACTTAACGCTCTTGTTGTTCAGAACAGATGATCTGTGTAAGCCTTTTAAGGACGGGAGGTTTTTTACATTGCTACCTATAAAGACGGGAAAATTTAAAATGTGCTGGATTTCCAGATCCTGCCCTGTTGAAATCTGCAGAAATTGAATGGCATGCATGTCATACACGTTAAAATGGACATCAGCTTCCACCTCAAAATTCATTTTCCACGGATAATTCCAATTTTACACGTACTCTTTCTGGCAGTCGGCGGGTACACGTAGACAGAGATAGAGGCAAACTACAATGAAAGGAAAGTGTATAAAAAAAATATAATAGATCCCATTGACGATGTACACTATTACCTCGAACTCGGAGGTAACCGAAAAAAAAATCGACTTTTCGAGATTTCAAAGGAGATCAGTTTATAGGGGAAAACACATTTATTCCAGGTATGTGGATTTTCGAGATATCAAGGTTACACTGTATGGAGTTTGGCGCAGAGAGAGAAAGAAGGCCAACGTTGTTGGAGAAAACGCACTCAATCTTTAGTCAGTTAACCCTTTGGAAACGGATGGTAGCGCGTTTTCAAAGGCCACAGAACATCTCAAAAGGACGGGCATGGTTCGTACTGCGACATGTAATAGTGCTTTCCCCATCTGTAATTCTTCACCTGTACCGGATGGTCGAGGAGATATGTCAACATCCATTCATCATTCCAATTGCATTCGTAAGGCCCGTTTACATGGGAAAATGGAAAGTCCCGGGTAAAAGCAGAGTATAGGGGAAAACTCGCAATGCATCACGGGAAAGCGAGGTCATCTCTGCATTAATCCTCCTTTCGATTAGGAATCTTTCTACCCCGCATTTTTTTCCCTATGTAGGGAAAGCCGGGTAGAAAGCAGCGAAAGTTCCGGCAGTTACTTCGCATTTGTATGCGGCCCCTTGTCTCAAAGAAAGGAAATAGACCCGCAAACGGAATTTCCTTGTTCAAGAGGATCGTGGGCGAGAAAAAGTAACCCGTTCAACTAATGTTGTACAGAAAGCAATTTTATCTGAAGAATCACTGAAAGGGGGAATTCATGCTCGAGGTATTCCCGTCGTTTTAAAGCAACGAAGCCAAAATCTTCCCGGCTTCTGAAGGTTAAATGTAAAATAGAATTGTGCAATAAATCTCAATTAAAATATATTTAATGAATATAATCATACGCTACCGTCTAAATTTACAAATCTGGACTATTTCAAACTAAAAGGGGTCTTCTTCTTTCAGGTCGGGCCGCAGTCTTCCTTACTATGTTTCTTCCACCAACCGCCAGAGTTCTTACACTTTATCTTTTTTTCGAAAGATCAGCGTGTCAGCTTTTTACTTGAGCGTTTGATTACTGGATGTGTGAGAGGAGACACGCTAAGAATCTCAAGCCATTTGTTAGCAATTAGCCCCCCCTCTCCCTCTCCCAGTCAGGTGACAAAAGGGGAACGAATAAAGTAGATCCAGAACATAGAACTTATAGGACTTGGAACGGAAATAGGTATGAGTACTCCGTACGGACGTAATGCGATTTTAGCGTTGTTCATCGGGTGGCACCAGTGTTCACTTCGCCTGTGAAGAGCTTGTCACGGAGTAATAGTCATTTATCACTTAACAGATTCCGTAAACCGCACACTTTAACTCATGCGTTTAACTAGCCTTAGCAAAAAAATCTTTTTTCCTAAGGGGAAAAACCTTGTTCTGAGTGGCTTCCAGTACTGTCAGTCAAATACCGCAAAAGAGGGTATTCAGCCAATAAACATAGTCTCATCTACCGGTTAGCTTCACCAGGCAACCTTTCAACCCCCTAACTTCTGTACGGATAAAAACAAAGCAATTGCCTTTCTACTCTGTAGAATTCTGTAGTGACAAAGGGAAAGCAATAGAACAAATTCAGAAAGGGGGGGCAACCACCCATTTGTGCACATATAGTACCGAGCCCAGGATGCGGTTCTGATTCTTAACTGCAATTGCACCAACCGGTACTCAAAGATGACTTATATACGACAATAAATTATTCGGATCGCCTTTTTACCATAACTTGGCTATTAATACAGAGTTCTGTTTTGCATTTTCGTTGTTCTGAACAAAGAAAACGTGTGTTAAAAATATCAATTGAAATTATCTTTAAATTCTTCAAAACTACTTTGTAAAAAAAATCAAACTCACTTGAAGGTTTGTCCGACAAACTGAGTACGTTGCTCAACAATTTGATCATTATCCGTTAACCAACTACTTGAATTTGATACCATTTACGACGTGTCTTTCATTGAAATCAAAACGAGAGTGGTTTGTTTATCACGCAATAGGCGTTGATCTACTAATTGCTACGCTCGTTGAAATACTGATTCTTAAATATGTATCCTAAAAAAAGCTGTTAGGACACATTATGAAACCTGCAGTATAAAAAATTGTTTAGTATGCATTGTTGAATGTACAAAAAAGAAATAAAAAAAGAATGTACAAAAAAGAAAGAGCTGCGTTGTAAAAACCCGAAAAAGTTGTATTGAACGTATTGTCGAATCTGCAGTACAAAAAGTATAGGACACATTGTTGAATCTGCAACACACACGAAAATATATCATGCATTGTTAAATCAGCAACACAAAAAATCATGGAATCTGCTATACACACATGAAAATGTCTTGCATTGTTAAACCTGCAACACGAAAAATAGTATAGTGTGCATTGTTGAATTTACAAAGGGAAATAGGCATGTTGTTGCAACACAAGAAAGTGATATTGAACGGGTTATTGAATCTGCAATACAGAAAATAAAAAGTACTGCATTGTTGGATCTGCAGCTAAAAAAAATTGTATAGTGTACATTGTTGAGCTCGTAACATGTACATTGTTGAGCTCGTAACACAAAAAAAGCACCACTAGAAACGTTGAATGTACAATACAATGAAAAACAAGTAATGTATAAAAAAAAATTTAAATTCCTACTTAGGTCAACAAAGAAAAATTTTTAGTTACTTTATATTAAAATTAATTAAATATAATTGCTGAATTAATATTTGAAAAAACTGTATTAACATCAAGTGACATCCCCTACAAGTTTAAAAAATGTATTTGAACTTAAGTGGATGAATAAAAAGTATTTTATTTACGATTGAAAATTTGAAAAAGATAGATAAATATATATAGGGAGAATGTGAACTAATTAGCAAGAATTGGGGAGGGGGAAAAAAAAAGTTGCACGATTAGATGAGGTCGTTTTCGCATTGGTCGTTAATAGTTCTAAATACAAAATTTCAACATTCTACGGTTAAAAGTTTTAGTTATAGGAAATGCAAAATTATTTTTGGCGCCAAAGTTGGCGACATTTCGGCAAAACTCGCCAAGGTCGACGAAAAATGGCGAGATTTCAGTCATGGACCAAACAACGACTGACTACAGATGTAATATATTGAAGATGTCCATAGACATTAATGTAATGAAATTCTTTTGAGTGGTCATGTAAATAAACTCTCCTGTAGATTGGAACCAAATTCGACATGCACAACTAGATGTTACAACAATCTTATACATGAAATTTCAACATTCTACGACTGATAGTTTTTGAGATTTGAGAGTTAAATACATACACACGTAAACCAAAAGTCACCAAGCTTAGCGACTTTTGGCGTAATTCTTGAGGGAGGCACGTGGCCACGGTCGGACCATTACCTGACTTATATGGTAGGACGGTATTGTGCTCATAAGCGTAAAGTTTTCAAAATTATTGGGGGGGCCGGGCCCCATAACCACATATATTCACGTCAGTGGCGTAGCCAATGGGGGGGCTAGGGGGTGATACCCCCCATGAGGAATTTTTAACCATACAAAATATATATTCTTCACTCCCTTATCATACACCCGTACCGTATACATATATGTGAGTTGCAGAAGTCGTAACTCCCCCCCCCCATGAAAAACATCTGAACTTTTCTTCATTTCATACTTTACATTGCATAATCTGATTTTAATTAACCAGAGCCTGGCGAGGGCAGCTTATACCCAGCATACACACACAGGTTCTCTGAACGTCTATTAACGTTCAGAAAACGTCTTCTGAACGCTAATAGACGTTCAGAGAACCTGTGTGTGTTTGCTGGGTAGTAACATTGTGGTACGTGGCGTCACAATGAATAATACTAAATCATGATTGAAATCGAAAGAAAATTTTTAAAAGTACAAGTAGAGGTTTTTTTTTAAACGTTTGTAAATGGCATGAAATACTTTTTTATGATAGTATAAATTAGTTTACTTCTAGTGGTAAATTATTGGGTGGGCTCAGCCCCTATTCACAATTTATTGGGGGGGCTCGAGCCCCACGGGCCCATATAACTCTACGCCTATGATTGTGCTTGAAATGGATGAATGTCCCTAAAACTGCCATTGACCGTAATGTGTTGGAAATCTTTTGAGCGTTCCTGTGACAGAACTATAAATGATAAAGACACTTTTTTCAATGGAAAAATTCATTTTGTAACCCTTAACAGCATATGTCACTTCCGTGTCGTTTGAAGTAGCCTAATAACTCTAAAATACGCTTTTGAATTTTTGCCCATAGAGCGTAATGTATTTCGAATCTTTTGGGCGGCCTATTAGTTAAACAATCCAGTCGAATGGGACCGAAAGGGGGCTAGCACAACTAGATGTTACAAAAATCCTGAATATAAAGTTTCAACAATTTACGTCTTATAGTTTTTGAGATTTGCGAGTTTAATGAATTTCGGCCCATAGAGCGTAATGTATTTAGAATCGTTTGGACGGTCCTCTAGATAAATTATCCAGTCGATTGGGACCAAAACTGTATTGACATCAAGTGCCGTCCACTACAAGTTTAAATAAACCAACGTAAAAAAATTCTTTTACCTTGAAGCGAAAGTTAATAACGTATTATAGAAAGTTACCTAACTAAATAGATTGTAAAATTCGCAGGAATGACTTCTAAATACCTGTTTAAAGCTTTGTTAGAATAAATTATTTTATTAAATATTTATTTGTAAAATTGAAATCAAAATTTTTATGATTAGGTGTTACAGTATCAAAACAGGAATAGTTTACAGAGCTCTTCAAAACTGAATGTTGCCAGCTGAGGACTTGTGTTGTGATCTTGCAAGCAGTTAATCATTCGTCCCAGGCAGTTTAACAGTCCTAATTTCGATGATTGCGTGATGAAATATGATAGGGTTAATGCAAAATGCAGTATTGTACAGATAATTTATAAAAAGTATCATTTATTATCTGTATTCCTACTAAAGCCAGAAATTCAGCGCTTATCATAGAATTTACCACATTCTTTCTGGCATGAAGATCTTTCTCCGTTTTGGATTACCTAGTCTAAATTGTTCTTGTTTGTTGTAAAATGAGCATCAAATGATTAGAAATACCAAGTAGTTTAAGTAATCAAATAGCAACCAGACATCAGAGTTAACTAACCCTAATCAGGGATTCGGTGAAGTAACTTCGATGTTTAGAAAATGTAAATTTATTTGCTTTTTAAAAGTTGTGTATAAATATTGAAACAAAATAAAATAAAACGAATTTTATTTTGTGCTTTTTTAAGCTTTACTTTCCTGAAAATGTGAAAATCTGAAAAAAACCGGAACGGCCTAAATCGGCCGTTCAATGAAATTCCGCTAACGGCCTGAGCAATTTTCAAAAGTTTCTCACTCATTGATTAGCAACGATTGTTTGGCAGTGTAATACGGACAGATGGCACTACACTACCTTTATGATCTACGATACATCTACCAAATAGGTGTTACAGTATTTGAGAGTCATAAACTCGAATTCGGTATAGGGAACAGATATTATTTCTAATACCGTGTCGGTTGAATGGTATTAGTTTTTTTTAAGGTATTTAAAAATATCAAAATAATAACAAGGTAACGTAGAATAATTGCATGGAAACCTATTTCAGATTACGAAAGTATCGATTAAATGCCACGAATGCAATTAAATCCCCCATCATTTATTTTATTCTCATATAAACTACAAATGCATGTTCCAGTGGATACTCAAGCGTATAAACCTCATCGAAATCAACTCGCACACACGCTCGCAACATCGCTTACTCCATGATATTCTTTCCAAAACACACACACTCCTCCGGGCGGCGTTAAATATATAAAACAATTCCTTTACACACCCATATTCCATCCACACTCTCGACACTAAATAGTTTCCGACGGACTCTTGGCGAATCAATTGGCTGCATCCTCCTTTTCCTCCCCCCCCAGCGGAAAATTCTGGCAACCCTTCCGCTCTCATTCCCCCCCGGTACCCAATCGACAATCCCTGCCCGTCGGAAAACAATCCCCATTCAGTGGAAAGCCAAGCAAACCGATCATTAGCGATACGTCACGCTCTAAACCGTGATTAGCACCCTGTCGTTTAATTCGCGCCTACCTGCTGGCTTGCGACACGTGAAATTTTTTTCCCCCCTTTTGTCTTTTTTTTTTATTATTATTATTCCTCCCGCGCTTTGTCTCGTTTTCCCGCGCTTCTCGGCTATTTACTACGACTTCTACTACGACGACGATGGAGTCGAGTTGAGTATTACCGGCGGGAATAGTGTTTTCAACCTGTTGGCTGCTTGCTGGGACTCTTTGTTGTTTGTTCCGGTGGCGGACATTTTTTCCCCTTTAGCGGAAGAGGCGTTTTTCAAGATCGGAGTTTAGCCGAGTTGTTTTTTTTCTTTGCTGCTTCCGATGTCGGACGTTTTTTATCACTGATTTCGCTTTCGGCGATCGTCCCGTTGCGGCGATTTCCTGAATTTGTTCTTTTTTTTCGCCTTTTCGGTTTCTATTTCTTTCCGATAAATGGCAACATCGGAGATTTTTGCTTTCTCACTTCGGCAGTTAAGGACAATTACGATGTTTAAAGAGACACTTGGTACAATTGATTTAAATAACATTCTTTCAAGAGAACCACTTTTGAAATGAAAGAGATTTGGAATTAATATTTTTTGACAGCTGGAATGAAATTTAGTTTTCCATTTTGTTTCTTCGGAACTGGATTCCAAAATATAAATTATAACAATTTAATATTTTGTTTTCAAATCGGCAATTAAAATTAATTTCCGTTTGCAATATTCCATATATAACTATTTTTGCGATATTAAAAAAAAAAAATTGATGTGAATTCAAGACTTGCGCATTTTCATATTAGAAAAAGGAACATAATAACTTGAAAAACTCTTGAATACTGGACATGCTCAAAGTGATAACATTTCCTACAAGCAACAGACATAGTGTTTTATAACTGGAAGTAACATTCACACAAACCTCTTCATGAGCCACTATTTAAGAAATTTGTACAAAATGGCTCAGATGTACGACTCCTATCTTTACAAGGTAAGTGAATGTTTGAAACATCTCATCAATCACAATTTCAGGTCTCAAGGTCATCAGCTCGCCTATTCTATACGCTCATAACGACGATCGTCAAGTGGAATGCATTAAAATAAGAATAGTTTATCACCTTACGACTGGTTTCATTGGCGGATTAATTTTTTTCAGATAAGGTTGCAATCCATCTTTCAGTCAATTACAGAACAAAGAGTATGCCCTTTGGACAATGAAACGCCTTTTTTTTTTTTTTTTTTTGTAAAGGGATAGTTAACATAATTTGTTCATTGAATTTCGTTGCATTATGTATGTAGTTTAATATTTTTATTTAATATCTAGCTCAAGAGATCAGCATGCATTTTTAATAAGACTGTAAATTACTGTATTGTAGAAACACATGATTTGATATTAAAATTAAAATGGTTCTCTTGATAAAACTAATTAGCGAATGTCTCTAGAAAGGATCCCGCTGATAATAAAATTAGTTGCAGGTGGAATAAACTGAAATAAAAGTTAATAATGAGTAATTAAAGTGAGCAAAAGTGAAGTACATTGCTGGATGGAGACATTATTAATTTTTTATGAATTAAGAGATGTATTCAGATAAATATTTGTTAGATCCTCATTAAAAATAGAAGTATTAATGAAATGCTGTGACAAATATAGTTTATCTCAAATAGAATTGGTTAAGAAAATCAAGTGGTTATCTCCGAAAAAAAAACGCAGTGGTAGAAAATGAATTATTTTTACTGCTAGAAGGGTTCCTTGGGACTCTTTTCTTGTTTGTTCCAGCGGCAGACATTTTTAAATTTCTTAATGAAGCGATTAAAACAAAGTCGCAAAGGTTAAACACATATTTGAATTAATTTTTAAATTAGTTTTCTAAAATTTCCTATTTGTCATTTAGAATTTAGTTTTATGTTATATGTGTGAGTTAAAATGTATCATTATGTAAATTTAATAGTAATAAAGGAGGAAAAATCCCTCAGATTTTTTAACCAAAAGAAATTTCAAATAGAATTGAACAGCATAGCTTTATGACCTAAAATTAAGAAATTAGTTAAGGGCCCAAATTACAGTAACATTTTTACAACGTACATTGAAAATTATAGTTGTAAATGATGAAAATTATAGTTGTAGTTATCTTTAATTATTTATTTACTAAATGGCTTTGAATCGTTTAAATGTGAATATACAATTGGTAATTCTTCATGCATGTAAATTTAATAACGATAATAAAACGCGCATGCAGTAATATAGTAATGTTGTACTTAATTAACATTGTTAATTTTCCTAGCTGTACATCATTGTATTTGAATGAATTTTATTCACAATTTTTCAGTTCTCTCGAGAAAAAGTCACTTAAACAGGCGTTTTAACTTTCACTGCTTGTATTTATATATGAGTAAGAGGGGGAAAAGTGCTTGTTATCGCTATAAAGAAGTATTGAAGTCAGAAATATAAATTCTTTTTTGTTTGCGTTGAAAATGATGATTGATATTTTACTCTCCACGTGCTTACTTAATTACTTGAGGATTGAAAGGAAAATTATCATTTTATGAAACGCTTTTGCCGCATGTAAATGATGTTCTGCTTTCTCATAAAAGAAAGCAGTATGTACATAAGATATACGTTTTTTTTTTTTAATTATTCGAAATGAAATATGCACTTTAAAAAAAGGGGGGGATTATACGATAATGCCAAACAAAATAAGATGTATATTATTTATGTGTGCTTTTTTTAATCAGAACATTTATTTTATTTTACTTTCTATCTCGGTGTATTCAGTGTTCGTGTTAAATGTCGATATAGAGAGAGGGGGGGTGTAGTTGGGCTGTATTTGTGGTGCTTATAGATCACGTCACTTTAACAGGGACTGCATTTTAGTTTGTTGCTGTAACTACGATATGCACTTGGGAAGGAGAGGGCGTTTATAAATGGAGTCCGTTGAGAATCGCACTGTTTTAAACCGATGCCTGTCACCGTTTAGAATCTGCTATGTACTAGAGCTTGTTTGTGAGAGGTTAATTGAGTCGAGAGGCTTTTATGAGTATGTGTACTGTTTGCGTGACGTAATTCATTCTTTAAAATGTTCTTTTGCAACATTGTGTGATTTTGATTTAGCGATTGTAAGAAAACTTAGATTTTGGAATTGAAGTAAATGAAAATAATGTTTAAGCATATTTTATTGCTTGTTTATGTCGATGATAGTTTTTCTTTTGAAATGTGTATTAATGATAATGATATTTTGAAATGTTTATTACATGATTTATCTTTCATTCACATATTTGTAATATAAACGATATTGATAAAGTGTGCTTTAATAGATTCATCTATATCTAAATAACAATATTAATCACTTTTTTTGCAAGCAAAGTTTGTTTTTTCAGATCTTTGCATTTATTTTCCAAATGTTTTATGAATGAGCTACATTTTTCAAAAACACTATTCGTGCATGTTAAGATAGCGCAACTTTTAATGATCTTGGATCATAATGAATTTGGATTTAAGGAAAATTTAATTGTTTATATGTTAGTTTGAATTTAAACTAAATAAGATGTAAAGATTAATGGATGCATAATTTCTGCAACTGCATTGATTTTGAATACCTTTGTAAGATTTCGCCGTGAAGGCTTAATTAATTCAATAAAGATAAAATAAAATTCAAAACTTGTAAATTTAAGCAAATGATCTAATTTAAAAGCTTGATTTGTTTTGTTAATTGATAGCTTTGTGTGAAAGTTGTACATTACTGAAACTTATGACTATAAGAAAATGGTTCATGCTATGTTATTAAGTACATGTCAGTTTTCGGAGTGCATGTAAATACACTTTTCCTGCCAACACCCATGTTTAATGATATTGCGTATAGCTTTTCCTTATGTTGTTAAATGTACTTAAAGTAACTGAAATTGCATTTTTAACTGTTTCCTCATAATATTAATAATCTTGGCCGACCAATGTATATCAACATCGTATTTTCCTAGTAAACTGTTACAAAAAATACATTGTAATGGATGTAGCTCGATAATGGTTCTATTCGTGAAGCGCCTTCAGTTTTGCGAAATTAAAATATTTCGCAAAAAAGCTGTGAATATTGTCTTACGTGTGCGAAATGTTATGAATTTGTTGAAAAATGCGAGTAACAAGAATACTAAGTGTTAAAATATTAAAGATATGGGTTGCGATTTCTTCCTTTTGCACAAGCATCATGGTGAAACATCTTCATTTTTTCGAAATTAAAACATTACGCAGATAAGTACAGAAAAGTACCTCGTGTGTGTGTGTGTGTGTGTATATATATATAAACGTACATACTAAGCATTCATTGAAAAATTACGGTTTGAACTTCTACGAAGCCAAATACTGCACAATCAAACAAATAAGATTAAGATTTTTTATATATTTGTTCCTTTTTTCACATGATGTTACGATTTCGTTCCTTTTTTTTTTTTTTTTTTTTTTTTTTTTTTTTTTTCTTTCGTTACATGCATGGTGAAACATCTTCAGTTTTGCGAAATTAAAAAATTACGCAAATATGAAAAACTAATTTATGTATTAATTGAAAAATAAAATTTAACATTAAAATTAAATGCTACAATATTAAGTATATGGGATTACGATTTCTTTCCTTTTTCTTTCTTTTCTTTTGTGGTCTTTCTTTCTTTACATGCATGGTGAAACATCTTCAGTGTTGCGAAGTTAAAACATTATGCAAATAAACTACGAAAATCATCTTATAAATGAAAAATTAATTTACGCATTAATAGAAAAATTACGATTAACATTAATGTTACAATATCAAATACATGGGATTACGATTTCTTTCCTTTTTACTTTTTTTCTTTTTCTTTCTTTCTTTTATTTCTTAAATTATTGCCTTTCTGTCTTTCTTTACATGCATGGTGAAACATCTTCGGTTTTGCTAAATTAAAACATTACGCAAATAAACGAAGAAAATCATCTTATGTATGAAAAATTAATGTATGCATTAATTGAAAAAATTACGATTAACATTTAAAATTAAGTGTTACAATATTAAGCGTATGGGATTACGCCTTCTTTATTTTCACACGCATTGTAAAACATCTGTTTTGCGAAATTAAAACATTTCTCAAATAAGCAGACAAAATATTTTTCACATCGTTTTGAGCTCTCATTTTATATCTAACAGGATAACTTGCTACAGGAATTGGAAGATACTGATAAGAAATTTCTTTGCAGTGTTAGAATTTGATTTCAGTGCACGGATATTCGGTGCGAGTCGATGTAGGGCTGCAACCGACATTTTGCACATGCTATAATATCAAGTCAGTATTTTTTTTTTAAAGATATACGCTGAGATAGCTGTTGATCGATGTCTGTCTTTATTTAATCTTAATCTAACTGGCGTTAGCGTCAATCAATAAAGAGGAGTTTAGGGAGGCGGCATATGATACAGAAAATGTTTTTCGAAGCTTGGGAAATTCCATGTTTTTGGTCGGACGTTGGGTTTGTATTTATTTATTCTGCTGATCTTTGTTCGGGTATTCTGTTGTGTTTGAGCTACTTTTGAAATGAGTTTATTTTTAAATCATTTATAACTTGGGGATATAAATGCAGGGGGTACTTTATCTTTGTACTGTATATAAACAAACCAAAGAAAAGGATAGAAGAAAAAAGATATAGTTTTAAGATGCTATAGAAAAATCTTTGTGCTGCGTTTATAGTTTAATGTCTACAATCTTCATATAAAAATTATTTCTTATGATTTGAGGGTCCATTAGCACGCTCATTTTAGACAACATTGAATTTCCTATAATAAATTATTATGATTATCTAGTATCATTATGGCTATTTTAATTGCTTGTTCTCCTGCAAATTACGTCGCGTCAGCCTTACACCTTCCTTGGTTCTCTGTTTTCCTAAATTCTGCTATTCAAGTGACTTAAATTAATCCAATTAAGAAGTCCAATCAAGTGCTTCATCTTGTGTAAATGATCTTTCATATATATATCGTTGAGGTTAATAGAGGATTGCTGTATCTCTCAAAACTAATGTACAAGTGCTTGCAGCTCTGCCATAGCGTCGAGTAAGAGAAACTCTTGCAGGTTAAATGAGCAACAAAACGACCTGACAGGTAATCTAAAAGGGCAGTGATTTAGAATAAAACGCATTACAGTCGAACCAGTTTAGTGGAATAGACAATTTGCCACAAAATTTTATTCTAATTAGCGTTATATTCCATTACCCGGAATCGCATTGACTAATTATTACGGATTGGGCCATCGAAAATTTATTGTAATAAGCGGAATATTCCATTATATGGAATCCCATTCACCAATTATTACGGATTGCGACCTTGAACATTTATTCTAATAAGCGGGATATTCTATTATCTGGGATTATCTTTACTAGTTATTACGGATTGGGACATTGAAAATTTATTCTAATAAGCGGGATATTCTATTATCCGGGATTATGTTGACTAGTTATTACGGATTGGGACACTGAAAATTTATTCTGATAAGCGGGATATTCCATTATCCGGGATTACGTCGACTAGTTATTACGTATTGGGAAATCGAAAATTTATTGCAATAAGCGGGATATTTCATTATCCGGAATCCTATTGACTAATTATACGGATTGAGGCCTTGAAATTTTATTCTAATAAGCGGGATATTCCGTTATTCGGGATTACGTTGACTAATTTTTACGGATTGGGACATGGAATATCCCGCTAATTAGAATAAATTTTCAAGTACCCGGGATCATGTTGACTAATTATTAAGAAATTTAAGAAATTATCTGGGATCACGTTGACTAATTATTACGGATTGCGACCTTGAAAATTTATTTGAATAAGCAGGATATTGCATTATCCGGGATTATGTTGACTAGTTATTGCGGATTGGGACATTGAAAATTTATTTGAATAAGCGGGATATTCCATTATCAGGGATTATGTTGACTAGTTATTACGGATTGGGACATTGAAAATTTATTCTAATAGAGAGATATTCCATTATCAGGGATTACATTGACTAATTATTGCGGATTGGAAAATTGAAATTTTATTGCAGTAAGCGGGATATTTCATTATCCGGAATCCTACTGACTAATTATTGCGGATTGGAAAATTGAAAATTTTTTGCAGTAAGCGGGATATTTCATTATCCGGAATCCTATTGACTAATTATCCGGATTGCGACCTTGAAAATTTATTCTAATAGCGGGATATTCCATTATCCCGGATTACGTTGACTAATAATTACGGATTGGGGCATTGAAATTTTATTGCAATAAGTGGGATATTCCTTTAACCGATGTTCCATTAAGCGGGTTTCACGGTATTTGCTTTAACCTGCTCGCTTTCATAGGAGAGAAGCAAAGACAGACAGACGCATTCAAAGCCGTTTATCAACGACTGTCACAGAAGAGGGAATCGCTGCTGTCCAGTCTTCTGGCAAACGACGGAAGCGAACAGGTTAACTACGCGTTTAGCAGCAGTAGTGTGAGCGAAAGTTAAATCATTTTATATCCGAAGCATTTAACGTGATTTAACCTTCTTTTTTTATACGCTGGATATTAGAGAGCGAGGAATCCATAATGATAGCCTTTCATACGATCGATTCGTTCGAAATATGCAAAAGTGGTTCGTCTTCTTCTCTTCTCTAATCAATACTCTCCCTTTCATCACGCGATGTAAATATCAGTCAAAAGGAGAGGGGGGGGGGCGGTCGAGAATATGGCTTACGGCAAGGCGTGCGACTTGAAAGGTGATTGATATCTTACGGATTTTCACGCACTTATACCTTTTGCGTGCATCTAATATACGGGATAGGGAGAGGGAAATTGTGTTAATATTTATGGGGCATTAATATTTATAGACGCAATCTTTAAAAGGCGATTTAAAAGTAAGGCAATGGGAAGAAGGAGATAATAACAATGGTAATGATAGGTATTAGGTATGTTTGAGCTATCGCTTTTTGAAGGACTGGCGATGACCGAGGAACGCAGCTTTTAATTGAGGCCGAGACTGGAAGATTGAATATGGGTATGGACGTGTCAGAGCAACTTCGAATGTATTTTTAACACCCGATGCCGAAATGGTGATTTGATGCTTCATGGCGTCTTCGAGTCAGCATTCCTTTTTGACACTTTAACGCGAGATGTCCTCGCCGTGAGGAAACAAAACACCGACGTTTTGGCTGTCGCCCGTCGCGAAGAATAAATTATTAGATTTTTACAGGATGATTCGCCACCAGACTGACAAACTTGCCAGGGGGGCGTAGGGGGGTACAGAGGCGGCTCAGAATCACATAGCAATGCGGGGTTGGAAATGTCGTCACTTCATGTACCCTGTTAATAATCACTTTGGAAGAAGTGTTGAAGCGTGCGTCTCATTTCTTAACCAAGTTTCATAAACAATGGCCTTTCCCGAGACAATTTCATACATGCAATGAAATAAACAATTCTGAAATAACAATTTTTATCGAGTGCAGTCGGTGAAGGAGGGATTAGTTTTTGAAAAACCATGGTCGGAAAGTTTACTATCACTTGAAAACTTCTTACAAAGTGATTATTAACAGGTACATGAAGAGACTACGTTTCCGTCCCCGCATTGATTTGTGATTCTGTACCACGTACACCCCTCGCAAGTTTGTCAGTCTGGTATCGAATCACCCTGTATAAAAATACTTGAGTTAAACCTAGTTATACAAGAATCCTTTACTTTTTAGCACATCCTTTCCCGAAAAATTTTCGTTTATTTGTAAATATATATAATTTTCCGATTGAGAGCCTCTACCTTGGAAACATTGGTCACTACTAAGGCCGGAGTTATTGGTCTCTTTAACATGGGGAACCTAGTAAGTCAACCAACGTCGCCCCCTACGAAGGGACGGACACAATGACAGCCACGCCCTGTAGGGGATCGAACCCCGACCGCCGGGAGTTGAACCCGAAACCGTAGTACGGTGCTTTACCTACTATACTATCTAGTGGGCTTATTTGTAAAGTTGTCAGGATTCTCTTTAACAGCACTGCCATCTGCTGAAAAATAGAGAATACGATTGAAATATATTGAGACAGAAGAACAACTGCATAGACTGTTCAATGTCATTAAAAAAAAAAAAAAAAAAAAAAAAAAAAACCCGCAGCCGTTGCCATCGCTCGATTTAACTACCTGCAAGATGGTGGTCGATTGAATCGTTCATCGCGTGCCACATATCTAGAGACCATTTTTTTGACACAAATGGTTTTTGACTTTTCAGCATTGGGAAACGGTTGCGCTTCAAAGGGTTAACACAGCATGGTTTAAAAGAATTTGTGATTTTGGTTTGTCCGTCTGTCCGTGCTCTAACTGCCGTAATTATGACAAAATCATTTGTGTAAATTCATGCCAAGGCATTAGCAATAACTTACTATCCAATTTTATCAGTAGGAATAGTATCTTAGTCTTGCTGCCGTTTCCATCAACAGGAATAAATAGGCGACCAAACACAAAAATACATCTGAGCATATTAAGATCGTGACAGCATAATTTTTATTGATTCGATTTGGAACCAACTTTTATCCATAGGAACACTGACAACCAGTAAAATACGGACATCTCTTTCAATATTGATGAAACTGGAGGCAAAATATTCCGCAGAAACAAGAAAATTGTGATTAATAAAAGAATCATTTTTGTTAATTCGATTCGAAGCAACAGTAACAAATTGTTATCCAATTTCATCAGTTGGAATAATAGTATCATTCTGGTGCCTTTGATGTTTCTTATCCTGCCGACTTTTATTTTTATCCGCATTTTTTTGTAACCCACAAAACCAACTCACTTGGTCATTTCATGGAAGGAGAAAAAAAAAATCGCCAGAGCTTTGAGATAGAAGCCAATAAAAATAAACCGCTGTTTCTTTTTTTCTTTTTTTTCCCCCGTTCTTCATGTTCAATTACTTTTTCCCTTATTTTATTTCTAACTAAAAGTATCGAATTATTTATAATGATTGCTTCTTTTCTTTTTATTTGTTTAGTTTGCAGTCTGTGTATGTAAAGGTTGTCCCCAAGAACACCCGCTTAAGTTAATATTCCTTAAATATGGATCATAGACGTATTTGTACAGTAAAATTACAAAAGTTACATTAAAAGAAGGTACAGAGCTTAATGCTATCCATTAAAATTTTTAGGGGATTAAATCCAAGTAGATACAAAACTGAAATTTCCATACACCTCCCGTTCAAAAATTCCCAATTAGTAAAAATGTGCCCCGAACATTAATTGATAGATACACAAAATTTCAGCCTTTCATCATAAATGGGCTCAGAGATATTTTTGAGCGAATTAGTAAGGGAGCAAATTAGTAATTCAATGCCAATTATAGCAAAAGTATTGCTACTTCCTTGTATGAATTATACTTCCTCATTCATATCTATAGCAATTTCTAGAAATATTGGTCCTAGACCTTCGGTAACTTCACTTTTGGGGTCTTATTTTTTGTGCCAAATTTGGCGATATTTCGCCAAAAGTCGCCACGCTTGGTGACATTCTGGTCATTTGGCGCGTTTTTCCGAATGGGGCTTGTAAAATTGCTTTTTTTTTTTGCATTAAAATCACATAATAGCCTAATGATTCGGCTGTATTCCTATGACGTAATCAAAGTTCGTGCTTCAAGGGACACCTTTGGGAAATTTCTAGTAGCTTCTGCGCCATCTATAAAAGGAAAGCTGGTTGCCCAGTTCAGTCAGTGTTCATTGAGCTCTCGTCGAGTGTGTTTTGTTGTGTTACGCTTTGTATTGACGGAATATAGAAGCGGTATTTGCGCTTGCTTTTCGAAGCTGATTTTTAAGTGCTGCGTGTCAATTCTTCATTGCTGTGTCTTAAGGGATTGTGTACGATATCCCTCATATATTTCCACTGAATTCTGCCTGTGGAAGTGTTTTATTTTGTTTAAGAACTACAGCATTTGTGAAAGCTTCGGTACTGAGCGGACAGTTCTAAACGAGCTACGGACCGTTAGTGCCTGTGAATTTTGCACAGCTGATTGTTCCACGAAGTTCTAGAAGCCATAAAGTTTGTGTTCCATCCTGACCAGTGGACTCTTTACTAGAACTTTCTACACCAACTGGATTTTAGAACGACAAACCCAGGAATTAGCAGAGAGTACTATAACAATGGCGATGGCAAAAAATTTCGGTATGCAGATTTTGATGGAAATATTGATTTTTGACAATCTAAATTTACTCTGAAGCGTTATTGGGAGTCGTCCCAACGTACGTTCGTATAGTAGGTATGTAGGTTCGTCTAACTGCATGGAAGATCCCTTTTGATTGACCGGAAGTCCATTTTGACTAATTTTTTCCTGGCGTCTGTGCGACACTCGTATATCTCAAAAATCTTTTAGTCGTTGCTCTATATGTAGACAGGGGCGGCTCTTGACCTGTTTCACTGGTGGGGCCCGAAAAAAAAATAGTGTCAATTAAAATCGGGAAAATATGTAAACATATAGAGCAACTTTTCCCCGTACACACCATGTAAGTATTTAAAATTTTCCAAACGGCCAGCGATTATCAAAATTACTATAAAACTTTTGCTGTTTTGTACATAACTATGAAAGTATATAAAACCTAGTTGTATTAATATTGAAAAGTTTGTTCTATTATTAATCGAAAAGCCACACGTTTAATTTTTATTTAGCATTTATGTTCTTTATTGCTGCTTGTTCCTAATTTTTAAATGATTCATTTATTTTAAAATCAATATTGACATGTAAAATACATTTACACATCGCATTTCGTAAATCAAGAAAGTAAAACACACAAATATCTGACTGCACTGCAAAAAAAAAGGTGATCACGCAGATAAAAAATGATTATACTGAGCGGAAAATTTCACCAAAAGAACTGTGTTACATAAAAGACAGAAGCTTTGATTTAGATGGTGCCCCAGCAGTGGCATAGTGCTAGCGCTTTGAACTGGGAGACGGAAGGTGCCTGGGTTCGAAACCAGGTCGCGTCCGCCCACCTAACAGTTCGGTGTTTTCCGTGGTTTTCTCCGAAACTTCACGTAAATACGGGATAGGACCCCTTAGTAATTCCCCACGGAGGGCAATCCCACTCCCGGCGTAGATCCCTAGTGTAGATAATTGCCCGTAACCCACATTTCCATTTCTCTTTGATTTAAGATGGTGGTTAGTCGGTGGGGGTCAAGCCCCTCTGGCCCCTAATGACGAGTCGCCACTGGTCGTAGAATGTTGAAATTTTATACTCAGGATTATTGTGCACCTCTTTTGTTGGTGAATTTTTGCCAAGCATAAACGTGGAGAAATTTAACATTCGAATACTGTCTTCTTTGCTACTGCACCTTTCACTTCACGGTTCTTCCAATAAAAAAAAAAAAGCACATTAAACATGTTATTAGCTCCTCGAAGCTCTCCTATTTAGGAGGCAGGGTTGGCTTTTTACTGGTAAAAACTGGTTTTTACCAACGCATGGTAAAAACTAGATTTTTACCGGTAAAAACCTGGGAAAAAGGGGTAAAAACCTAATGAAGCAATAAACTCCCTGAGTCATGAACTGTATATTAATGCTATTTATAAAACTGTATTTTCATGTAATTGATGTGGATATATCATCATCAAGACATCCTGATGATGCAAACTACATTATAAGATTGTGCAAACTACATTATGTAATAAATAATATTTGTAAGCATTTGGTTTTCATTAAGATGATTAAGATAAATTAAGTGTAATAAAAGTATATTTACAATTTTCCTTTAAGTAAAAATTATTAAACTAGCCTGCATTACATAATTGTAATAAATGTTGTAATGCGCCTTCTCATAATAATAGTTTTAATGAATTTGATAATGCTAAATGTACTTTATCTATAAATTTGAATTCTTGTAAAATGAAAACATGGATTAAAATTTTCTGTTTTTATTATATTCCCTAAAATGAACTATTTTCGTATAGCATTCTTTTACTTACCAAATCAGATACTGAATTAGGTGAATATTGTTACATGGAAATGGGAAATAGTGATAGTAAATGTCCTGAACTTTTATCCCTGAGAAAATGAAAAAATAGCAGATAAATCTTCATTGCTTGCTTGTGGATTAAGGCCAATTGACTGCACTAGGGTCCTATTCCTATAGGGGAATACCTTCCTATTTCTAAGGGATCCTAGCCAGTATTTATGTGCGGTTTCTGGAAAAAAAAAACCCACAGAAAACTCCGAACAGCTAGATCAACAGGCAAGACCGGGATATGAACCTGGCACCTCCCACCATCCAGTTTCGAGAGCAGAACTTCTTAGCCATTGACAGAGAGAGAAATCTTCAAAAAAAAGTGACAAAAAATAGTCAAACTAATACGTTTTTCTCAAAGGTTGTAAAAGCCCTGGTAAAAAACATGTTTTTCCAAAGACGGTAAAAACCGTAGTTAAAAACCGGTAAATACCATCAGACGGTAAATACCCTCCAACCCTGGGGGTTGGGGGGGGGGAAGAACACAATTGGATGGAGCATTGGTGGTGTGTACGTCTATCTTCATTTTTGAGAGTTGCCTGGAAGATGGGTGGATGAGGAATATATATATATATATATCGTGTTCAATCTTTACAGCAGCCTACTCTGTACTTCCCCTCCTCGCCATAAAAAAAAAAAAGAGGAAGAGGGGGGGGGGGAATAATCGATATATCCCGTCAGAAAATATTAAATCGTAATCGGAAAAGCTTCCTCCAGGAGACATTTTAAAAGCTTTACCTTCCGCTTCTTTTGCCGGAATTACGGAGCAGTGGGGGAGTGCGTTTGAATTTCATGTTTGTCTGCTTTCCACAATGGTTGCCAAATGCTTGTTCAGTGCCCTGTTTGTCGTTTGTTTAACAACCCTTTGAGGCGCAACCCTTTCCCAATGCTGAAAAAAGGGCAGCCGTTGCCATCGTTCGACTTACCTACCAGCAAGATGGAGGACGATCGAAACGTTCATCGCGTGCCACTGATCTAGAGACCCTTTTTTTTTTTTGACGGCAGCTGGCTGTCCCTTTTTCAGCAGTGGGCCATCTATCCAGCTGTTCTCGCATTCTTCCATTTTTCAGCAGATGTCGGTGCTTGTTAAAAAGAATCGTGACCATTTTTTTTACGGGAAGTGACGTGCTGAAAAGTAAAGGATTTTCGTGGAGCTCTGTCACCCGCAACTATTTTTATAGAAATCCAATCTATTCTTCGTGACTGGTAACAGTCAAAACGCCAGAGTTTGGTGTTTGCAGAGCGGGAACACTGAGCGTTAAAGGGTTAAAAAAAACTGTTCTAAAGTTCCACGATTTCCAAATACAACAGCCTTACATGTTCGTCACAGATAGATACAAGTGTTTCTACTAAGTTAGGCCCAAGGGCAGCTCCAGTGAGGGGGCCATAGGGGCCATGGCCCCCTCCGAAATTTTGTGTTACAACTTTAGATTCGCATATTTTACGAATTCACACGTTCAATTTGCATTTTGAACAATTTATAGACCTAAGTAAAAAGTTCGATGGCCCCCTCCGAGAATTCAGTCTGGAGCCGCCCTTGGTTAGGCCATTCCATGTCACGTGTGGGACAGAGAAATATAAACTTTTCTTTGCACATTATCATTTGTTAGACATGCTATAATTTCTTTCGGATAAATCTAACACCCTGAATTGAAAATACAGAGATTTACCTTAATTTTAATGGATGGATCACAGTTTGGAGATTCCCGACATTGTAGCTTGAAGGATTTATACAAGTGCCACGTTCGGGACAGACATATTCTTCCAAATGTGACGCTTAAATAAATGCTCCTAGTTCCAAACTCATGGAACCTCAAAGTTTTAAACTATATATATTAAAAGTAAGGGGAAATCTTAACTTAGATTTAGAAGAAAAAATTATAACATATTGAAAGCCTTGTAACTGTATTTGTATTGAAAGCGTGATGTACCTTGATAGGGGGATTTTTAAAGACTCTTGACGCGTATTCAAGTTAAATCTGGAGGAAATTGACCAAAACTCGTAAACTAAGTCGTAAAGCAAAGCGTTTCCATTGGGTTTCTCCTCTCTCCCGAGGCGCAGGAGAGAGTGGAGAAACCCAATGGAAACGCTTTGCTTTACCTACTCGGTGTGACGTCACAAGTAAGCGCCGCGGCTTTCCTCTCTAGGGGGCGTTGGTTAGACCGACAGCCGCGCGGTAGGCCCGAGCGCGAGAGCTTCACACTTGAGCCGCCTACCACAATCAGTAATTTCTCCACACGGCCATTTTCGGTTCGGTGCTTACTTTATGACGGTTCCTTATACGCTTGAATTAACTTGAGGTTTTTTGCAGCTTTTGAACAGCTTTTATCAATTGGGCTAAAGACTCTTTAAAATAAAAAAAATTGAGGATGCGTCTTTACAATCCGTGCCATGAACTACTGTAACCAGTGAACAGCATAAGAGCTACCGAACACTGTAGAAAACATTAAATATGCACAAATTTTCGCAATTATTTCTCTTAACAGATTTAACCCTTTAAGGCGCAGTGATCCCGCTCTGGGAGCACCCAACTCTGATGTTTTGACTGTTGCCAGTCACGAAGAATCGATTTGATTTCTATAAAAATAGTTGCGGTTGACATAGCTCCACGAGAATCCTTTCCTTTTTAGCACGTCATTTCCCGTAAAAAAAATTGTCACGATTGTTTTTAACAGCACTGACATCTGCTGAAAAATGGAAGAATGCGAGAACAGCTGGATAGATGGCCCAATGCTGAAGAAAGGGCAGCCGTTGCCATCGCTCGACTGAACGACCAACAAGAGGGCGGACGATCGAAACGTTCATCGCGTGCCGCAGATCTAGAGCACCTTTTTTGACGACAGCTCGCTGTGCCGCACAACCAGCTGTCGTCAAAAAAGGTGCTCTAGATCTGTAACACGCGATGAACTTTTCGATCGTCCGCCATCTTGCTGGTAGTTAAGTCGAGCGATGGCCACGGTTGCCCTTTTTTCAGCATTGGGAAAGGGTTGCGCCTCAAAGGGTTAATGCGTCGACCCATTTTTATAGGAGCTTTTCGGTTATTGAGATTTTTTTAAAAAGTTGAATGACATATAGCTTGATTGCTTACGTTACTGCATTTTGTGAAGAAGCATTATTAATTTTTTTTCCCGAATGTTTAACATCGTTTTTTTTTTGTTTTTTTTAACCACTTTCCAGCAAGGTTGAAAAGTGTTATGGTCTGTCTGTCTGTCCGTCCGTGCTCTAACTCCCGTAAACATGCATAGATTATGCTATTCCTATGTACTGTACCATGTGCCCTATTGAAAAGGGTGCATGTAGCATTTATAGTTCTTCTACAGGACAGCTCAAAATATTTCCAATACATCACGCTCTATGGGCTATCATTCCTTAAAGCGTATTTTAGCGATATTTTGCTATTGTCAATGAGACAAAATAGATACATGTTATTAAGGATTACAACATAAAGCTCTCCATTGAAAATAGTTTAAATACCATTAATTGTTCTTCTGCCGGAGCACTCAAAATAATTCCAATGCAGCACGTTCAATGGCAGTTGAAACACAGACATCCATAGACCCACACACGGGGGGGCCTTATGGATGTCTGCCTCCACCTAAAAGGTGGACAGTTAGAAGTGAAAAACTAAAAAAAAAAATGAAAATTAAGAATGATGAATTATTACTATTATTATTATTTATTGTCTTCAAATTATTTCTAAAGTATTTTTTACCTAAAAAGATGTTAGTTCTTAAATAAATACTTACAGAGAATTTATGAAACACTGGTAAAGTCGGTTACAATATCACTGAAAAGATCAGATAATTATTTATGACTCTATAATGAGTTTTAGCTTGTGGGCTTCTGCTGTATGGGCAAATCAAGTGGTACAGAATGAATATTTTGACGTTATAAGAGGGTTGTAACTATTATCGATCTCACTATAACAGAGTTCAGCAGTATTTTCAGCTCAGCCCCCCCTAAACTAAAATCCTGGGTGCGCCACTGCAGGCATCCATTTAAAACACAATACTATCTTACTATGTAATACCTACCTCAAAAGTTGTGCCAAAAGTCACCAAAATTGGCGACTTCTGCGATAATTCGAAAAGATGGTGCGCAGAAAATCTTTCGAAAAATGAACTCAGCTTGGTGATATTTTCATTATTTGGCGGGAAATATACTCCTCATTTTATTTTAAGTTATTACTATTACTTACAATTCTACCAGCAATTTTGCTTGGGCTACCACCGGCCACGTAGCCGGCCGATGATAGGCCGAGCAAAATGACTAGTAAGGAAGGCAATAATACAGTGAGAAACAAAAAAGGTCACCAAATGTTGCATTTTCCATTCATACATAATGCATTTTAAAAGCATAAAACAACATTTAAAACAGACTTTAAACATTCGTCGCCCGTAATTTACTTGCGCCTTTTCAAATTTCCGAAGTAAAGTAAATAGGCTATTTAACTGATATTTTTTACCTATAACTTTTCAAGTTTAAAAAAATCCCGTTATATTCACTCCCAAAAGAGAAAAGCCACAATATTCGGATATTATTTATTTATTTATTTTTTCCCGTCACGAAAAATCCCCGCAAAGGAGCAGAAGAAATCTGTCTTAGGATATAGAATTTATACAGGTTATTTTAAAAATATTACGTTTTATTTATTTATTTATTTGAAAAAAAGATTTTGATTCGAAAATAGAGGATGAGTGTAGCTTTGGAGGGGGAAAAAAAAAGTTTATCAAAAGCGGGTTTTATTTTCTCTCTTGAAAACTGGTTTTGTGGATAGAAAATTTGTTACGGTTTACGAAAATAAGTTTTTTTTTTTTTCACGTCTCCCCATTTTTTTTTTTTCGGACGGAAGTTTACCGAATATATATAATGCATATTGTTTTAGACGAACTAGACCTATTTTTTCCCTTCGCTGAAAACTATGACCGTTGTTCCAGTAAGTATAAGGAACATGAATATTTTACTGCACCGAATTTTTTTTAACTCTGAACGAGAGAAACAAGTTGTGCCAAACTTTTGGATTCGCAAAATGCTTTCCAACTTAAAAATTAATTTAAATGTAAAATATATGTCACTTATCAACAAAATGATCAATTCTTCGAGTAACAAAAAATTCGCCTTTCTTCAGTTGCAAAAATAGTTAAAGAAGAACCGTGAATATCACGGTCATACTTAAGAACGACAGTAGGGTTTCTGAATTGGCTTTTTTAAAGACCAAGTTCATCAAATTTGGCCTTAAGAGCCAATCCGGAAGCCCTGTACTCGGGCAATCTTCATCCGCCTATTCAGGTGATTCTCTTCCATACTTTGCATATATACCGGTAAATCCCACTTCTGACACCTTCAAACTTTTCTCTTCAACCCTTTAGTCAAGAAACGGCAAAAGAAAGTCTGATGGCTGAAGTATACAGCGTGCCCACTGAAGATAGTACACGCTTTAATTCTTTATCCATTAGGGTTAAGTGGCAATGTAAAATGAAAAATTGTTTAAAATAAGATAGGAACTTTTTTAAACTTAGTCTTTTCTTCCTATCTTCAATTTTCAAATAAGCGACACTTTTTAAATTTCTGTACGCTCCCCCGAAGGAATAAAAATCTCAGTTAGTAAATATAATCAGGCGATGTACACAAGATGAAAATTATATTCTGAAAAGAGCTATAAAGATACATATGTGCTGACGTAAAGCACTTTTCAGTGGCTCCCGTGGGGGGAAAATCACGTCAGATAATCGCTTTTCAGATGTCGTAGGTAACTTACTAAAAAAAAAAAAAAAAAAAAAAAAAAAAAAAAAGAAAATCGAACTCGAACGTTTTACGATGAATGTCCGAAATTTCGTACATCACCTAATTTATATATGGATCACATTTTACTGAAGGTGATTTTTTTTTTTCTGGAGTCGTATACAAATTTTGAAAAGGTCACTTTCTGAAAATTAACGGAAGGAATTTTTTGTTAACGTATACTTTTTTCCTACTTTACTTTGAAAATTCTTTTCAATATACATTGATCACAGATCTCTAATGGATAGAGAATTAAAGCGTGTTACCGTATTTACGGGGACACCCTGTATATATGAATATATAACCGAAATGCTACGCAATCAATAATCTTTGAATATTCCCCTTTATTTTTTTTTTCTTTCTCTTCTACGTCTCCTCGCTAAATCGTTCGTACAGAGGAATGAAAGTGATAAGTACCCGTAATAAATGACTGGACCTGTCATCTTGATTATTTCCATCAATTCCTTGGCAAAAGCCTCATTCATCTTTGGGGGGAGGGGGGTTGGAATAAACGCTCTCCGAGAAAATTATTCAGACTGGTCTTATGTACTGGAAAACTGATTTTTATTTTACTTTCATCATTAGTGGTGAAGAAAACGGATTACCCAAGGTCGTATGCTGTGTGTTTTCAACTTTCGAGAGTCCTTGGAGATGCTGTTTGCAGTCGAACCCGGTTAGTGGAATATCGGTTAAAGGAATATCTCGGTTAATGTGTTAAGTTTCCAATGCACCAGACAGCAATTAACGTGATCCGGGTAATGGAATATTCCACTGTTTAGAATAATTTTTAGCGACAAAATGAACTAGATTTTGAATTTTTAAGTTGTGTTAAAACGCAGACCCTTGCTGAAGGGGAGCTAGGGGGAGGCGTTTGACGGCTGTGCAGCACAGCCAGCTGTCTTCAAAAAAGGGGTCTCTAGATCTGTGGCACGCGATGAACGTTTCGATCGTCCGCCCTCTTGCTGGTAGTTAAGTCGAGCGATGGCAACGGCTGCCCTTTTTTCAGCAGTGGGATCTAGCTGTTCTCGCATTCTTCCATTTTTCAGCCGATGTCAGTGCTGTTAAAAAAAATCGTGACCATTTTTTACGGCAAAGGACGTGCTAAAAAGTAAAGGATTCTCGTGGAGCTCTGTCACCCGCAACACTTTTTATAGAAATCCAATCTATTCTTCGTGACTGGCAACAGTCAAAACGTCAGAGATTGGGGTTCCCAGAGCGGGAACACTGCGCGTTAAGGGGTTAAAGGAATATCTCGCTCATTGTGGTAAGTTTCCAATGCACCAGACAGCAATTACGTATTAGTCAGCGTGATCCGGATAATGGAATATTCCGATTTTTAGAATAATTTTTAACGACAGAATGAACTTCATTTTGAATTTTTAGGCTGTGGTAAAACTCAAGGCCCTTGCTGAAGAGGGTGTAGGGGGGGGGAATCCCCACCCCCGCCCCAACACTCGCAAAATTCTATCAAACTTGGCAAAATTAGATACCTAGATGGCAAAATTGGTGGAATTTTTTTTAAAAGAAAACGATAATTTACTTTCTGTTTCTGGTACACTTTGCAAAATTACGCAAAACCAGTTGTCAAAAGTAAAAAGTTAGTAATATAGTTGATTAAAAACATTAAGATGGTAAAAACCGGTTTTTGACTTGGCAGTTTATCGACATCTACACCCCCCCCCCTCCTGGCTCTGGGTATACAAAATGCTTGTGATCTAAGCTAGTGATGCACCAGCGCCATTTGAATAATTTGCATAATCAAGTACTTCTATACAAATAGAATCAATAATCGATTAATCGAAACCTGAATAGTGGTTTTTACTATTCGAGTAGTATTTGCGATTTCTATCTATTTGAATGATAATCGCGATTTCACTACTGGAATATAGTACTGATACCCCCAGTACCACTGTCAAAAAAAATCTTCGAAAAGGTCAGTTAGAACCCCTAACACCCCCTTGCGTATTTCACTCCTAACAGATGGCATTGCATGTCAGAAGTAAACAACATTTTTCAATGTGCCTTACAGAAAGCAGTCACAAGGAGTCGGATCGGAGAATATGGAGGCCTACGATACAACGCCATCTATTACTGGTTTATGTAACTACTGCTTCAAAACTACTGTATAAAGTTTTTACTGCTTACATAAGACACATAATACCGTTTGATGGCCCTTTTACTGATCTTTCAGAATATGGAGTTCATGTATTTATTCAGAATATGGAGGTGAATCCATTATGGAGGCCTACGATTACAACGCCATCTGTTACCGGTTATTGTAACTACTGCTTAAAAACTTCTGATACTGCTTCAAAATTTCTGATGTGTATTTATTCAGAATATGGAGACGAATCCATTATGGAGGCCTACAATTATAGCGCCATCTATTAGCGGTTTTTGTTATTACTACTTAAAAACTTCTGATACTGCTTCAAAATTTCTGATGTGTATTTATTCAGAATATGGAGACGAATCCATTATGGAGGCCTACGATTATAGCGCCATCTATTAGCGGTTTTTGTTATTACTACTTCAAAATTTCTGTATAAAAGTTTTTACAGCTTGCATGAGACATATACGCCGTTTGATGGCCCTTCTGCTGATCTTTCAGATTTTAAACTTTGAAATCAGTGCGCCCTTTCCTGACACCTTGCATCAAAACTAAATCGCCATAAATGAAATAGCCCTTAGCACCGTCGGAGTTTTGGCCCCTTTTCAGTTTTACGTAACGGTACTTGAGGTCGTGAAATAAACCAATACATGTGAAATAAACCACTTTGTTGTAGTTCTTGATGAATAATTTATTACGCTTATATACCCCACCGCCTTCTTTCTACTGCATATCACTCTCTCCTGACAGTAACCATTTTAAACCCATTCCATATCCACCATTCAGGGAAATGCAAAATTCGAAAAGTAAATAAATAAGTAAATAAATGCAAAAAAAATTTCCGCCTCCCGGCTAAAAAGCAATATGATTGATAGTATACAACCAAAAAGTCATTTCATAAAACTTCAACCTATCCCGCCCACAACCCCTTTTCCTGCAGTTTTATTTTCTACATTTTCTCTTTCGTTCGTTTTTTTTTTTCTATCTTTCTTTCTCTCCCCCCCCCCCCCCCCATTTAGTACAGTTCGATCGGGATGATGCCATTTTTAGAAAGTTAAAAAAAAAAAAATAAAGGTTCTTGTCGATACAGTGATATCAGAAAGATACCTTTTCGGAAAGTACTATTCTGAAAAATGTTATAGGCAGAGTAAAATTATTATACGAAATGGGAGGGTTTTCTCCCCCCGCCCCTCTCCCCCCCCCCGTTTCTGTACTCAATAGAATGTCATAAAAATTTAAAAGGGGTTTATTTTATGAACAAAAAAATCTATACCGAAAGAATAAAGAAACATAAAACATGTTGAACGCACGTTTACAAAACGCTTTCTAACGTAACTGTCTTTTTTTAGCGTCACATTTGACGGTATATCGTCATCCAAACTTAGCTAAATTTAAGGCATAACCTCAAAAAAAATGTCTATCTATTAGTGTACTTTAGCGAGAATCTGTAAAAGAACTTGTAAATGTTAATTGCATCCATTAAATGTAGCTTAAGCTGTTACAGAAGGTTATATATACTTATTGCATTATGCTTGAAATGGATGAATGCCTCTAACAGAAAGCACAATGTATTGGAATTCTTTTGAGTGCTCCTGTAAAACATACAGACACTATTTTCGATGAAGGCGATTATTTTCCATCTTTGAAGACAATACTGTTTCGCTTGAACAACGATTTCCCACAGAGCGTGATGTATTAAAACTCTTTTGGTAAACATCATTTCCATTAGAATACTTAGAATAACATATATTAGTTTCGTGGGAGTCAAAGATATTTGCGGCAGTTACAGAACGGACGGACAGTTACGAACCGAACTCATAATATTGTAAAATGATACAGCTTAATTTTTATGCATGTATAAATGAAACTAATTCGTGTAAAATGTGCTTTTATAATCATTTATAACGAAACACGAATACGGCAAGAAAAAGTTCTCCTTAATTTTATTAAAAAAAAAGTTTTTAAATTTGTATAAAACTCTACAGAAAAAAACCCAATTAGTAAAATGTCTCCATACACTAATGTGGTGATACACAAAATTTCAGCCTTTCATCATAAAACGTCTCTGAGATATCTTTAAAAAAAAGGCGATCAGGGCCTATACATAAGTTTGAATGTCAACATTTACTACTTGAGAGAAAAAAAAAATCATTCGATATGATTTTTTCCCTTTCGGCAAATGTTGAAAAGTGGTTTAAGTCAGCTCATATTTATCTCCATACCTCTGATACTTTTTAGGGTATAATTTTCAAATTTTGTAGATCACTTCATCAGTGAACAGGGGAACATCTTACTAACTGGGAATATTTTGTGCAGGGATAGTATACAAATATAAAAAGTGTATCTTTTTAAAAAATAACGATTTCTTTTTCGCGTAATCCTATTTCTTTCGTTATTTTGAACATATCGACACCACCAGTAAATATATATATATATTTTTTTTTCTCGATAAATGACAGGCTGAGTCAGTGATAGTGTAATACGTGTGAATGGCAAGTCATTTGACAATTTTTTGCTTTCCTTTTTATTCGGAAATTTTCTTTTTCTGTTTAGTCTCACGTTTTTTCGTGACGGAATTTCCGGTTTGATTGTGGAATAGTTCTCATTTTCGAAAACTGTTTCTGTGTTCGGATAGATTTAGAACCGTAGATTATTAATAAAAAAAAAACATTTCGTTTAGAGTTTAGATGTGCGATATTGTACTTTTATTTCGTTATTTCGCCTGAAAAGCCCTCTTGAAAAGCTAGACAATTTTCTTTTATATAGTTGTTGCAATGCGTGTTTGTGTTTCATGTTTTACAATAATGTATACGCACACATGTACTCAAAAAAAAATCTGGAGTGACTCCACTCGATTTTCCGAACACTTACGATTAAGATCATGACCAAGCACTTAAATAAATTTTAATCGATGAATCATTCAAACATATATACCAAATTGAAACTCAATGGAATGCACCGTTTAAACGCTTACGCACTTTCAAGAATTTCTCCCCATATGCCATTATGCCATAAAAGAAAGTTTTGTCGTAGCCCTTTAGGAGAACTATAAGTCCTATACACACCAAATTCAATACCGGTCTTAGGATGGTGGTTTATAACATGTATACCGAATTTGAGCTCAATCGAATGTACCGTTTAAAACGCTAGCGCACTTTCGAGAAATTCCCCCCATAGGCCATAATGTAAAATAAATCTTTGTCGTAGCCCTGTAGAAAAACTATAAGTCCTATACACACCCAAATCAATACCGGTCTTGCGACGGTGGTTTATGACATATATATCCAATTTGAGCTCAATCGAATGCTCCGTTCAGGAGCTATCGTGTTCACTCACAAACACACACATACACACACACACACATACACACATACATACATACATCTCGTAAAAATAGCATAAATGGATTCAGAAGCCCTCAAAACGTGTAAAAACACCAAAATGTCGAAGTCGAATTTTTTCATGATTACAATACTTTCCTTACATGGTACATGTTCGGAAAGCAATAAGGAAAGAAAAGATCACTTTCTGCAATTCTAGATTGTTTATGGCACTGTCACCACGGGCGTAGCCTTTGTCAGGGGTCCAGTTAAGGGAGGGTGGGTCCATTCTTGCGAAAAAAAACTTATTGGCTGTAAATTTTTACAGTAAATATCTGATAAAAAAAATTTCGCTATCACTACAAATTTTAAAATTTGTTATAGTAAATTGTGTTTGTTATACAGTAAATTACAAAATTAATAATTTTTTTAAAAATTTAAGTATTTTTTTTTACCGTAAACTATTTAGAGAGATAGATCAGACGGGGGGGGGTTGTCCAGACCCCCCTCCCCCCAATTTCACCCCTTTCTTTTATACGTTCGTGGTTGTCACTAACACCACTGCCGAAAATTCTTGCAAATGAACTCGCATGGTCAAATAGTTAAAACTTTTCACTTTTTTTGCGTATGAATCTGTTAATTAGAGCGCCAGGTATTGGTCTGCAATTCTTATTGGATAAGATTTAGCGAATTTTCGGCAAATATTGACGATATCGTCAGGTTCAGTTTAGTTTGGGGGTTTCTGTTTTGTCTCCGAATTTGTCGATATTTCGTTAACCCTTTAAAGCGCAGTGATCCCGCTCTGGGAACACCCAACTCTGACGTTTTGACTGTTGCCAGTCACGAAGACTAGATTAGATTTCTATAAAAATAGTGGCGGGTGACATAGCTCCACGAGAATCCTTTACTTTTGAGCACGTCCTTTCCCGTAAAAAAAATTGTCACGATTATTTTTAACAGCACTGGCATTTGCTGAAAAATGGAAGAACGCGAGAACAGCTGGATAGATGGCCCAATGCTGAAAAAAGGACAGCCGTTGCCATCGCTCAACTTAACTACCAGCAAGATGACGGACGATCGAAACGTTCATCGCGTGCCACAGATTTAGAGACCCTTTTTTGACGACAGCTGGCTGTGTACGCGCACAGCCAGCTGCGTCAAAAAGGGATCTCTAGATCTGTGGCACGCGAAGAACGTTTCGATCGTCCGCCATCTTGCTTGTAGTTAAGTTGAGCGATGGCAACGGCTGCCCTTTTTTCAGCATTGGGAAAGGTTTGCGCCTCAAAGGGTTAAAAGTCGCCGAAATTGGCGATATTTGTTTCGATTTCGGGCACGACCCCTGTATGGTTTGGTTTTCCGCGTAGCAATAGCACTGCGAAATCGTTGTATGAGAGAATTGTAGGTGTTCTAGGTAAAAGGAAATATGCTAACCTTCGTGAAACGCACATAGAATTTAACTGCAGTTGCATGCATCTACGAAATTATTTAATCGAAATACGTATATTTCTTCAAGCGTGTGAATTCCAAAGAAGACAAATTGAAAAAAATCTGGAGTGACTCCACTCGACTTTCCGAACACTTAGGATTAAGATCATTACCAAGCATTTAAACAAATTTTAATCGATGAATAATTCAAACATATATACCAAATTGAAGCTCGATCGAATGTACCGTTTAAACGCTAGCGCACTTTCAAGAATGTCTCCCCATAGGCCATAATGTAAAAGAAATCTTGGTCGTAGCCCTGTAGAAAAACTATAAGTCCTTTAAACATCAAAATCAATACCGGTCTTACAATGGTGGTTTACAACATGTATACCCAGTTTGAGCTCAATCGAATGTACCGTTTAAACGCTAGCGCACTTTCAAGAATTTCTCCCCATAGGCCATAATGTAAAATAAATCTTTGTTTTAGCCCTGTAGAAAAACCGTAAGTCCTATACAAATAAAAATCAATAACGGTCTCGCGAAGGTGGTTTATAACATGTATACCCAATTTGAGCTCAATCGAATGTACCTTTTAAACGCTAGCGCACTTTCCAGAATGTTGGCCCCATAGACCATAATGTAAAAGAAAACTTTGTCGTAGCCCTGTAGAAAAACAATAAGTCCTATACACACCCAAATCAATACCGGTCGTGCGACGGTGGTTTATAACATATATACCCAATTTGATCTCAATCGCATGCCCCATTCAGGAGCTATCGTGTTCACTCACATACACACAAACGCACATACACACACACACACACACATACACACATACATACATACATCTCATAAAAATAGCATAAATGAATTCAGAAGACCTCAAAACGTGTCAATACACCAAAATCTCGAATTCGAATTTTTTCATGATTACAATACTTTCCTTACATGTTACATGTTCGGAAAGTAAAAAAATCTGGAGTGACTCCACTCGACTTTCCAAACACTTATGATTAAGATCATGACCAAGCACTTAAATAAATTTTAATCGATGAATCATTCAAATATATATACCAAATTGAAACTCAATCGAATGCACCGTTTAAACGCTTGCGCACTTTCAAGAATTTCTCCCCATAGGCCATTATGCCATAACATAAAAGAAATAGTTCTCCTAAAGGGCTACGACAAAACTAAGTCCTATACACACCAAAATCAATACCGGTCTTGCGACGGTGGTTTATGACATATTTATCCAATTTGAGCTCAATCGAATGCTCCGTTCAGGATCTATCGTGTTCACTCACATACACACAAACACACATACACACACACATACATACATCTCATAAAAATAGCATAAATGAATTCAGAAGACCTCAAAACGTGTCAATACACCAAAATCTCGAATTCGAATTTTTTCATGATGACAATACTTTCCTTACATGTTACATGTTCGGAAAGTAAAAAAAGGGAACATAAACACACTATCACATATGTTAGTCTCGAAAGAAGGTCACTTAGTAAACATTTTGGAGGGGATATCTGTTTCATAATTGCATTTTTCAGAAGCCATTAAAACCGGGATTCGAAATCGAGCGGGTCATTAGTCAGTTCGTGAAGACCACAGATCGAGTTGCATCTTGATGAGTCAAATTTTCCCCCGGGCAGAATCTTTTCCCGAAATTTGCACGCACACGGTTCCTCACGATTATGTCCTAACTTCTGTGTTCTCTTAACATCTTTTGCATACTTTCCCTTCTTTCTCCTAAGAGTCATATTCGGCATATGACTCATTCTGGAGTTGTCTGTTGTATAAACTGTAATTTGATTAGCTGTTATTTAACCCTTTGAGGCGCAACCCTTTCCCAGCCGGCTGTCGTCAAAAAAAAGGGTCTCTAGATCTGTGGCACGCGATGAACGTTTCGATCGTCCGCCCTCTTGCTGGTCGTTGAGTCGAGCGATGGCTACGGATGCCCTTTTTTCAGCATTGGGCAATCTATCCAGCTATTCTCGCATTCTTCCATTTTTCAGCAGATGTCAGTGCAGTTAAAAAGAATCATGACCCTTTTTTTACGGGAAATGGCGTGCTTAAAAAGTAAAGGATTCTCGTGGAGCTCTGTCACCCGCCACTATTTTTATAGAAATCCAATCGATCCTTCGTGACTAGCAACTGTCAAGACGTCAGAGTTTGGTTTTGCCAGAGCGGGAACACTGCGCGTTAAAGGGTTAACTACATCTATGATCGGTCTGGGAGAGTTTCAAGGCAGAAGCAAATAATAATAATGAAGTACAGTGGCATTTCTATGAAGTGACCACCTTCCGTTCCGGAAAAAATATCGGTCGTTAAGAGAGGTGGTCGCTTAAAGGAGTATGCACGTCTGATAGCCGAGAAAGAAAAAAGTACTAAAAAATATTGTTTGTTTTGTTATTTATGAAGTTGCATACTAATGCATAAATAATTTTACAAACATACCTTTAAAATTTAAATTTTAATAAATATTTAAAAAAATTGGATTGTTTCATTCTTTTTTTCTTTCAGAGAGTAAGGTAATTTGCGGGAAGACGCAAGTTTATAAATAGTTACCTTTATGTGTCCATAAATGACAATTCTGAGCCACTTGTGTGAAGAGTCTGGTCCGACAATGTTGTGGCTTGTGAGTTTATCTGAGTTAATCGTCTTTAATCGCCGTTATTTTTGGATCTCGTAAGCATTTAACGTGGTGAGAACAAGTTTTATACTATTACGTGCCTCATATTTAAAGTTTATAAGCGTACTTGTTATTTTAAATAAGGTATTAGCAATATAAGTGAGTTACGCGTTATGCTACACATACGATGCATGTAGAAGCGGCCATAACACTGTAGCAATAAGGAAATAAGCGTGTGCGGCATCTTCCCCCTATACTTGGGGGAAGACACCACATGGTTCAAAAATAAATGAATTGAACTTTAAAGTTTGTTTTATTTTATTTTAACACTGTATATTATCGCATAAAACATAAACGCAATTAATAAATATAATTAATAATAATTAAATGCAATTAAGGATAAAAATAAAAATTGTAATTAAAACCAATAATAATTGAAATTAATAAAAAATTAGTAATTATTGGGTTGGCAACAAAGTAATTGCGTTTTTCCGTATGTCAATATTTCGCCTGGCCAAAACTACTGAAGTTAATTATGCGAAATTTGGCACGTACGTGAGTTCTTCAACATAGGTGCTAGATCAGAGAGCATTTTCCAAAATTCGTAATCTTAGGGGGGGTAAGGGGCCAAAAAGTTCTTTTCACATATCCCGCGTGATCTCAAATAAAAATAGAGATATCCGTGAAATTCTTTCTGTAAAATACAGCAGTCACGAATACCTAAAAATTAATTTCAGGACATTTTTAATAGTGTCCTCTAAGGAGGATAGAAGCGAAAAAAGGGGGAGGGTGGCCCTCTTTTATGGACGAAAAAAAATACTGCCAGTGAAATTCTTTCTTTAAAATGTAACAAATATGAATCGTATGTTCAGGCACAGCTTACCTGTAATTAAAAACTTGTTGAAAACTTATTTGCTTGAATTTTATACCAGAAAACGCAATTATTTTGTTGCCAACCCAATAAAATTATTAATAAACAAAATTAAAATAATTATTACTCCCATATTACTTTAACTAACTTCAGATATAAAATTCTTACATAATATTATACATTTGGTATAATACCTGCATTAAGATTTATCTTTTCTTTCTTTAAAGGCATTTTAAATTTTAATAAATAGAATTCAAATTTTTTACCATACAGACAATGCCTCGAAACTACAAAAGAAAAATAGATCGAGCTTCTTGTTCACAATCAAATTTAATTCAAAAAAGAAGAATTCTATGAAAGAATTTTATTTGTTTTGCTTATAGTTATTGTTAATTCACATTTAATTTTAAAATGTTTGTCTTATTTTTTATTTACTGTGGTGTTGTTGCATCTTACCCCATAACTGGTGGAATCTTCCCCATATATATGGGGGGAATGCCACAATTGAATGGCTTTCTTTAACATTAAATTTCTTATTTATTTTCATACCAAGAAGAGAATGAACTTGTATACATAACCAATTAAATATTGAAAAATAAACTGTTTTTTCATGATCTTGTTATTTCAATTTTCAATGTATTTAATCGAAAAATCCTTAAATGTGGCGAATTCCCCCGACTTACCTTATGCCTCTCTCAATTTTATTTTATACATCTGAGAAAATAACACTTATCCTGGTATTCTTCATGCGTTCTGAATTTGTCATAGTAAAATAAATCTATTTGTTGAAACATTTTTTTTTTTGTGGTTTATACATTGACAAAGCAATGATCAAAAACAGCAGTACATTGACAAAACATTATTGATCAACAATACATTGACGAAACATTGATCAACAATAAGAATACATTGAAGAAACATTGATCAACAACAAGAATACATTGACGAAACACTGATCAACAACAACAACAAAACATTGATCAACAACAACACATTGACTAAACATTGATCAACAACAGCAACACTTTGACTAAACATTGATCAACAATACATTGACGAAACATTGATCAACAATACATTGACGAAACACTGATCAACAACAGTGTTGATTTGACGAACGGTTTTGGAAGGGTGTAAAACCAACAAATTTTATTCCCATACCTGCAAAGGTAACGAAAATTCAGATTTTTTAAATTCTTTGTGTTTCCTTATCTCGGCGGTTCCCAAAAGGTGGGTGCGCCCTTTTCTGGGGGGCGCAAGAAAAACAAGCAAAGAGCAAGTGGTAATGTATGTTTTTTTTTTTTTTTAAATCATATTATTTATTCTTATGTTTAGTCCAAAACATATCTATTTCCCTTTAAATTGTTAATTCAAACTTTACCGATAACATTATTTTGCAGAAAATACTACTCATTGCTCATTGTTGAAGAATACAAAAACTCCATGTATGCTTAGAAATATGAGGGTGGACGGTGCGCATCGTAAGTTATCCTTTGTTGGGTAGAGGAGCACAGCGTTAAAAGGTTGGGAACCGCTGGGCCTGGAGGATACACCACTGCTGCATAATTTTCCTAGCCTAGCAATCAATGGCTACTGACAGCAGCCAGACCACGTACAGCCGGACAGGCAAAACCGATCACCAAAAACAATTTCAAACTGCAAAAGCGTTAATAATTAGATGCACAACTCGTGTTCCTTTGAATTACGACACAAATTAATTTTATTTTATTGCTCTCTGCAATTTGGGAGAGATAGGGGGTGGGGTGGGGGGAATTTTAGCAAATGAGTAATGTTCCCTGAAACCTCATTGTCGTTATTCCTCTGCGAACAATATTTAAAAGTTAGAGAGAAAAAAAAAAAAACACTTTTCTAACTGAGATAAATGACTGAACGTGAGCTGCGTATATATATACATTGCTGTCTGGGAAAAGGGGAGAAATTTTTGATTTTACTTTAAAACCTCTTTTCCTTCTCTGCCTTCAGCACTGTTGCCAAGAAATCGATACAAAATTCTCTCTCTTACGTGATGACATGGAAAATGATTAATGCTCCCGGACCGAAAAGTTATTTGACAAAATCTCTCCCTCCCCCTCCCCACCCCCAACCTCCCCGTTTTGCCAGGAAAATTCCTGTTTTCGTTTATTTTCGCACTTTTCCGTCTGTCTGTCTCTCTTATCGTTGTTCTCTGTCCGTCTCTTATGTGTATGAGACTTCGATCGAATTATAGCCATTTTGAAAATGAGTTTACTGTCGCGGATTTTAGTAATATTGAAACAATCTTTTGGCAACAATGTACGCCTCGGCTGGCGACTAACGCCAGAACTTGCGTTGTCTTCAGCAGACAACTTTTTTTGGAAGTTTTCTGCGGCTAAGAAGCGTTCCTAATTGTCTGTCTGTCAGTGATTGAACTGCCCTAATTGTGCATGTATTCGTGGATGGGTGCCCATTAGAGATGAGTTCGGGCTCATTTTTTGAAGCCCGAGCCCGCCCGAGCCCGAGCAATATTATTAAAGTTGGAGCCCGAGCCCGCCCGAGCCCGAAATTTCAGCTAAAGACAAATAAAATTAACTACTACATTAAGAGGATACAATAAATTTTGGAGCTTCACACACCTCCTAGTCCCCCGTGCCGCTATTTTTTCAAATAAGTACGTCTATTTATCCCATGAATCACTTTTTAAAATCTGTTTCAAGGTGTATGTTCAACAAAGAAGAAATTTTTCACGAGCCCGAGCCCGGGTCGGGCTCGGGCTTTCGGGCTCGGGCTGAGCCCGTCTCATCTCTAGTGCCCATATAATTGTTTGTCGGGCGGGGGGACGGGGGGGGAGGACAAGTCGACAGTCCTGACTATTAGTGTTAACTACTTCTACGTTATACCGTACTTAACCCTTTAACGCGCAGTGTTCCCGCTTTGGGAACACCTAACCCTGACGTTTTGACTGTTGCCAGTCACGAAGAATAGATTGGATTTCTATAAAAATAGTTGACGGTGATATAGTTCCACGAGAATCCTTTACTTTTTAAGCACGCCATTTCCCGTAACAAAAAATGGTCACGATTCTTTTTAACAGCACTGACATCTGCTGAAAAATGGAAGAATGCAAGAACAGCCGGATAGATGGCCCAATGCTGAAAAAAAGGGCAGCCGTTGCCATCGCTCGACTAAACGACTAGCAAGGTGGCGGACGGTCGAAACGTTCATCGCGTGCCACAGATCTAGCGACCCCTTTTTTGACGACAGCTGGCTGTGCCGCACAGGCAGTTGGTAGTTAAGTCGAGCGATGGCAACGGCTGCCCTTTTTTCAGCATTGGGAAAGTGTTGCGCCTCAAAGGGTTAAAATAAACAGGTGCCTTATAGGGTGAACACCTGTGCCTCGTACATTCGAGCGACTTATAAAAATCATGCTTTTTTTTTTCAACGAGCTAAAAAGTCTAAAATGTGAGTGATAGGACGAACTTTTATTTTCTAGAAAAATGAATTTGTTTCGTAACGCATGTTTCGTAAAAATAGTTGTGGGTGACATAGTTCTACGAGAATCCTTTACTTTTTAGCACGTCATTTCCCGTAAAAAAATGGTCACGATTATTTTTAACGGCACTGACATCTGCTGAAAAATGGAAGAACGCGAGAACAGCTGGATAGATTGCCCAATGCTGAAAAAAAGGGCAGCCGTTGCCATTGCTCGACTTAACTACCAGCAAGATGGCAGTCGATCGAAACGTTGATCGCGTGCCACAGGTCTAGGGACCCTTTTTTGACGACAGCTGGCTGTGCCGACACAGCCAGCTGTCGTCAAAAAAGGGCCCCTAGACCTGTGGCACGCGATGAACGTTTCGATCGACTGCCATCTTGCTGGTAGTTAAGTCGAGCAATGGCAACGGCTGCCCTTTTTTTCAGCATTGGGAAAGGGTTGCGTCTCAAAGGGTTAACTGCCCTAATTGTGCACGTATTCGTGGGTGGGTGCCCATATGTTTGTCTCTTGGGCGAGGGGAGGACAAGTCGACAGTCCTGACTATTAGTGTTAACTACTACTACGTTATACCCGTACTTAAATCATAGCAGTAATATTTGAACTAGGGGGAGGGCATGTCCCCCCTCCTTGTCCATAGGTATGGGCACCCATTCTTAGATTCCTACGAAATTTGCATACGCTATAGCTATGGAACAAACCTATGAGTGATTCTCTCATGAAACGGGACAAAATTAGATTGATGGTTTTTCATAATCTCTGTCACACTTTTTTTGATGGAAAGATTTTTTTTCTTTTTACTTCTTTTGATCTAAAATTCGGTAATAATATTTTTTTTTTAAATCTTTGTTTTTACTTTAGTATGCGGCCGAGAAATGATGCATATGGTGTCATAAATGACAGGGACGATGACTGAAATGACAAACACGTTTTATTTATTTTTATTTTTTTTACTGCTGTAAAAATGTAAAATAAAATCATGAATATCCAATAAATTAGTTTCTTTTAGTAAAAATACCTTCGTTAACAACATGAAAACTTGTAAAACACCAAAACACGTGATTTCGATACCGTGACGGACAGGACTCATCGTATTTAGATAGTTTTTACTCTTGGACACAGGTTTAACCTTTCCGCTATCATCATTGAAAAGACACAGCGGATAACTATTTCCTTCTGCAAGTAGTGTTACTTCCCAGCGGAGTCTGAATGCTCTTGCAGGGACCAATGCTGAGCTTGCTCAATCGCTAGATCCGGTATTTCAAAGACCCAATCTAAGAAGGACAACAACGTCCTGGTCACAGAAGGGGATTCCTATCCTTTGTCTCATTTCAGTGATGAGAGCGAGCATGTTTAACATCAAAAATAAACTTTTAAAAAATGGATTGCTAAGATGCTTCACCATCATAATCGCACCTGCCTTAAAACTTTTTGCTAACCGCCATTGCAAGGTAAAAACTTTTTTTCTTAAAAAATGGCGGATATTTGTTACTATGACGGCCCACGTATTGGCCATTTTATTACGAGGTAACCCAGTCTGTGGCTAACGATACCCATATGAAGGAACGGGCGTGTTGACAGCCAAGCTGAAGCCTGGAATCGAACCCGGACCCCAACCCTGTATACTTCTGTGGAACTACTGTGGATCCCTACTGCGGAACGCAGCTTATCCCAGAAAGCATGATAGCTCGGTAAAAAGTTGGCCGACCATCTATTTTTTTTGTCTTGTAGTAGGCTGTTTTTCTCTAACTTCGGTAGAACGTCCACTGGAACTTCACCTCCCAACGTCTGATTCATCCATCGCATTCAAACGTTGAGAGATGACCCATATGACCTCCCATAAGAAGTTCTTGGTCTGTCGACCATTCCGCACGACCTACCAAGGTCCATGAAAAACTATTGCAGGACTATTTGCAGATGGCGCTGACAGTTACCCCGCCAGTTCTATTGTTTCACTTTTCGCAAGTTATCGAAAGTTACGTTAGGTTCTTGTGCTGTATGTTGCATGCATTGCTGTGTTCCTTATTTTGGATTACTGTGTTTCTTAATATTATTACTTTCCTTCGGAACTAGGTAGAATCGAGGTATGCACGCAAATTGTCGGGAAATCGTCTGGAGACGCGTAGAATCGCTCGGGAATCCTCGGGAAATCGTCTGGAGACGCGTAGAATCGCTCGGGGAATCCTCGGGAAATCGTCTGGAGACGCGTAGAATCGCTCGGGAAATCGTCTGGAGACGCGTAGAATCGCTCGGGAAATCGTCTGGAGACGCGTAGAATCGCTCGGGAAATCGTCTGGAGACGCGTAGAATCGCTCGGGGAATCCTCGGGAAATCGTCTGGAGACGCGTAGAATCGCTCGGGGAATCCTCGGGAAATCGTCTGGAGACGCGTAGAATCGCTCGGGAAATCGTCTGGAGACGCGTAGAATCGCTCGGGAAATCGTCTGGAGACGCGTAGAATCGCTCGGGAAATCGTCTGGAGACGCGTAGAATCGCTCGGGGAATCCTCGGGAAATCGTCTGGAGACGCGTAGAATCGCTCGGGGAATCCTCGGGAAATCGTCTGGAGACGCGTAGAATCGCTCGGGGAATCCTCGGGAAATCGTCTGGAGACGCGTAGAATCGCTCGGGGAATCCTCGGGAAATCGTCTTGAGACGCGTAGAATCGCTCGGGGAATCCTCGGGAAATCGTCTTGAGACGCGTAGAATCGCTCGGGGAATCCTCGGGAAATCGTCTTGAGACGCGTAGAATCGCTCGGGGAATCCTCGGGAAATCGTCTTGAGACGCGTAGAATCGCTCGGGGAATCCTCGGGAAATCGTCTTGAGACGCGTAGAATCGCTCGGGGAATCCTCGGGAAATCGTCTTGAGACGCGTAGAATCGCTCGGGGAATCCTCGGGAAATCGTCTGGAGACGCGTAGAATCGCTCGGGAAATCGTCTGGAGACGTGCAGAATCGCTCCGGGGCGGACAGCCCAGGAACCGTTTCCCAACCGGACATCCCCAACCCACAACGGAGGTCGGGCGCGGGTGAAATAGGGGTCGCGTGAAGACAGTTGGCCGATATGCGGCCGGAGATTTCTTGCTGCTTCGGATGCCATTGCTATGGGCGAAACTACAGGGAGGGACTTCCAACCCGTTGCCCCAAAGCAAGGTATCCATTTGCAGCACTCGAGCTACATCATTTGCAAATCTGACAAACAATGTACGGGTTAAGAAATCAATCACGTTATTTTTGTTGGACCTTAATAAATTATACCCAACCTCGAGAGACAAATATGCCTATCTCGCTTCACAGCCATGCATTATTCATGCCATCATTATTTGGCAGCGTCCGTAGATTTGTGAACGACTATTTGCAAGAGAGAAGAAGCACGTTAGAAGGGGGCGGGGAGGGATTAGAGCCAGACTATCCCACGGACACCAATTCGATGTACCTAGACGCGGGAGCTTATATAACTTACTCCAATTAGAACCCGACATTGATGCATCGCTTTATATATATTTTCTCTAATTCAAGGCTGAAACATTCGCGATAAATTTCTTTTCTTTTGTTATCTTCTGCCTCAACCCAGCAAGTCTCGATTTTTTTTTTCTCTGTCTGAAATAAATATGTGTGATAATGTTAGTGATTATTATTTGGGGGAAAAATAATTTTAACTCTTTAACGCGCAGTGTTCCCGCTCTGGGAACACCCAACTCTGACGTTTTGAGTGTTGCCAGTCACGAAGAATAGATTGGATTTCTATAAAAATAGTGGCGGGTGACAGAGCTCCACAAGAATCCTTTACTTTTTAGCACGTCATTTCCCGTAAAAAAATGGTCACGATTTTTTTTAACAGCACTGACCTGGGGGGAGAGAATGAAAAATGGGAGAGAACAGCTGGATACATTGCCCAATGCTTGAAAAAGGGCAGTCGTTGCCATCGCTCGACTGAACGACCCGCAAGAGGGCGGACGATCGAAACGTTCATCGCGTGCCACAGATCTAGCGACCCCTTTTTTGACGACAGCTGGCTGTGACGCACAGCCAGTTGGTAGTTAAATCGAGCGATGGCAACAGCTGCCCTTTTTTCAGCATTGGGAAAGGGTTGCGCCTCAAAGGGTTAAAATAACCAGGTGCCTTATAGGGTGAAGACCTGTGCCTCGTACATTCGAGCGACTTATAAAAATCATGCTTTTTTTTTTTTTTTTTTTTTTTTTTCAAACGAGCTAAAAAGTCATAAAAAGTGAGTGATAGGACGAACTTTTATTTTCTAGAAAAATGAATTTGTTTCGTAACGCCATCATTGACATATTTTAAATTAAATGAAATTATAGTAGAAATAAATTTGAAATTAACCCTTTGAGGCGCAACCCTTTCCCAATGCTGAAAAAAGGGCAGCCGTTGCCATCGCTCGACTTAACTACCAGCAAGGTGGCTGCCGATAAGCACATGTTGGCTGGAGAGTGCCCGGGAAAAATTTTTCCCACAACTCCCGTTCAAGGACGATCGAAACGTTCATCGCGTGCCATAGATCTAGAGACCCTTTTTTGACGACAGCTGGCTTTGCCGCACACCAGCTGCGTCAAAAAAGGGTCTCTAGATCTGTGGCACGCGATGAACGTTTCGATCATCCGCCCTCTTGCTGGTCATTAAGTCCAGCGATGGCAACGGCTACCCTTTTTTCAGCATTGGGCCATCTATCCAGCTGTTCTCGCATTCTTCCATTTTTCAGCAGATGTCAGTGCTGTTAAAAATAATCGTGACAATTATTTTACGGGAAATGACGTACTAGTAAAAGATTCTCGTGGAGCTATGTCACCCGCAACTATTTTTACAGAAATCCAATCTATTCTTCGTGACTGGCCACAGTGAAAACGTCAGAGTTGGGTGTTCCCAGAGCGGGAACACTGCGCATTGAAATGTTAAAACATTATAAAGTAGGAATCGCCAAGAAAGGTAATTTATGCCAAATGCCCCTATGAACCTCCTATTAAAAACGTTTTCCCCAACACATTTATTTTCGTTTAGACAGTTTTTGTGAGCCGAAGTGAATAAGACACTGAACTCTGAAAGATTGAGTTCCGGGGTTATTCCCTCTCGCGCTGCTGTCGATCTAACGGTCTGGAGTTTTGGGCGGTTTACTCCGCATGTAATGAGAACGCGCTTTAGAACTCTTTAAAAAGTCGTCTTCCCGAGTCATTCCCAGCTTCGTGTAGCCATACCCAGGGGTGATTGTGTGATTTATAATTTAAAAAAAACCTGAAAAGTACGTGACGAATATAGCGTCGTATTTCACTTATTCTTGCAACAATCCATGAACAAATTAACCTTTTTTTCAGGCATGCAAAAAGGTTATTTAAAAAAATATAAGTATTTCTATCTTTAAAGACTTTTTATAATGTTATATTGAAAGTAAAATGTGTCAAAAATCTAGCAACGGATCTGTTATTAATAATTAAAACATTTACTACAAACATTAAAAAAAATCCTTTAAGGTTTACTGTTGACAGCCTCTTGCCTTAAAGTACTTTGTATTAATTTTAATCAAAAATTAATAAGTGTATTTAACTACCATAAATCTGTAAAAAATAAACTAAACATAAAGGTCAACTGTTAATAACACGGCATCTGCTATATGAATAAAGGAATGCCCAAGAGAAAAAAAAAAAAAAAAACAAAACACTCATGTTGGCTTCCTTATACACCTATCATGAATAATTTCGGTGCACTTCATCTGAATTTACTTCTTTTGAAAGAGGTACAATAATGCAATGATACCAAGGTTTAGCGATTTCTAGTCAAATACTTGAGATATCATCAGGCTGGGTTCTGTTTGAAAAAATTTTTTTTGGCACTTAATTCGGCGATACATCTCCAAAAGCCGACAAGCTTGCGATAGCTAGCAAGATTTGGTCATAGCCGAAATAGTGATTGGTCACACACTTTCAGTGAATTGTATGTATCAGTGAATATCCATATACCTTAATGTGTTTAGTCTTTTGGGTGATCCTGTAAATAAATTACCCAGTCGATTGCAATAAAAAAAAGATGCACAATTGTATGTTGTAGTAGTTCTAAATGCAAAGTATTTACATTCTATTTTAAACAATCTTAATTATACGAAACACGTGATTATTTTTGACACAAAATTTGGCAATATTTCTTAAAAACTCGCCAAAGTTTATGACAGTTGGTGAGATTTTAGGCATGGCCCAAACAATGACTGACTTCAGAAATAATATATTAAAGATGGGAATAGACCTTCATGTATTGAAATTTTTAGGTTGTCCTGTAAATAAAGTATCCTGTAGAGTGGAACCAAAAAGGGAGTTGCACAACTAAATGTCACAGCAATTTTAAATATAAAATTTCAACATTCTACGACTAATAGTTTTTGAGATATTCGAGTTACGTACTTACGTAAACCAAAAGTCGCCAAGTCTATATTCCACCGCTGTTCACCAAAAATGTATTTAAAATTAAATTTGGGGATTTTTTTTGGGGGGGGGTGTGTAGAGATGTCAAAATGTAACGTGCAGTGTTTTTGGGAAAAAGCCGAAATTTTTTTAAAAAATATATAAGTCAAAATATAGTCGAAAAGCAAAACAAATCCTACATCTAATCATAATGTTTTTTGGTGTTTAGAATACATAAAACTTTTTTACATTTTTGGGGGGTGAGAGGTAAGGACGGGCTTAAAATTAAATGCCATCTAAAAGAAGTTTTTAAGAAAACAATACTAGCTGGATCTGTTTGTTTTGTTGTGCCTTCACTTTTTTACTACCTTATCTGTCATTCCTAATCTTCATTCCATCATCCCCCATACGTTTCCTTACACACCCGCTAATTTTCCTTCCCCACTGTCTTCGCACAAAAGACAGTTGCGTAGGAAAGTGTTTTATAAACGATGCGCATGGCATGCATTATCTTTCCAATAAACTAAATATTTTGAATCCAATACTTGTAAAAAAAAAAAATATATATATCAAAATCAGTTTCTATAGTTTGAAACAAAATCAACGATCGAATCCTTTTACATTTCTATGTAATTTTATAAATATAAAATTTATAAATATATAATTAAAATATAAAAGTATCTAATGCAAATATATAGTTTAAAAATATATTATTGCTTTGTATATTATTTTTTTATATTTATAAATATGTAGTTGAAATATAAATATATAATATAAAAAATACAAAATACATATTTATAAATATAAATGTATTTTATAAAATCGCGATTATAAAAATAAAATACTTTTTAAAATACTCCTAAATAAAATAAAAACGTAATAAACAGCATAATAATTTCGCAGCTTTGACTCCTCGAGACAAAACATTAAATCATATTTTGTCTAGCCTTTACATCCAAAGGTAAACATTATTGCTTTCTCTATAAGGGTTTTAGATCTTCAAAATGCACGGTATATATATCCCACGTCTGAGAAAGAATGAAAAAGAAAAAAAAAAAAAAAACCAACGTAAATCTTGTAGGCATCGCGGAGCATACCTACTTTATGTAATGCTAAAATCATGTAGAATAAATGCAAGCAAATCCAGAATGTTGCTTTCCGGTTTTTCTGAAAAGACGTTTAGCCGGCACAAAAAGATACTTCCAAAAGAATGGCGCAGACAAAAAACGGAGACCTTTAGCTTAATAGTTTATCTCTAAATGCCTCTATAAAGACACCGTACGTGAAATATCCGATTTATTTCACGCGGGGAGGCAAATATGGGAAAAATAAAAAGTAAATCGTCAGGAAGCCTTAAATGTGGAAAGCGATCCGAGAATAGAATTTCGTTTGATGATATTCTCTTTTTTAAATAAGTACGGATAAGGCTTCAAGGAAGCGATTTTCACTAGAGTAACATTATTGCCTATGTTGTAATTACATTGTAATATTATTTTCTACGTTGTAAAATCACTGTCTATAACGATTCCGCACTTGAAATATCCGATTTATATTACGCGGGGACGCATGTATAGGAAAAATAAAAAGTAAATCGTCAGGAAGCCTTAAATGTGGAAAGCAATTCAAGAATAGATTTTCATGTGACTATATATTTTTTTTAATGAGTACGAATAAGGCTTCAAGGAAGTGATTTGCATTAGAGATACATTGTAAAATTATTGTCTACATTGTAATTACATCGTAAAATTGTTGCTTTGATTCTAATTGCATTGTAAAATTATTGCTTAGATTATAATTACATTGTAAAATTATTGCTTAGGTTGTAATTACATTGTAAAATTATTTTCTAGATTGTAGTTATATTGTAATATTATTGTCTAGATTGTAATTGCACTGTAATATTATTGTCTATATTGTATTTACATTGTAAAATTGTCTATAAAAGCACCTTTTGTGAAATATCCAATGCATTGTACCCGGGGATGAAAATATGGGAAAAAAAGGAAATCGTCAGTGATCTGAGAATGAAATTATAATTACACTGTAATATTACTGTCTACATTGTAACTACAAATGTAATATTATTATCTATAAACACCCAACGTGAAATTTGATTTATTTTACGTGGAGAGGCAAATATGGGGAAAAGAAAATCTTCAGGAGACTTAAATTCGGAAAGCTATTTGAGAACAGATTCTCATGTTATGGTTTTCTTTTTTTTTTAATAAGTACGAATAAACCTTCAAGGAAGTGACTTTTACAAGAGTTACATTGTAATGTGTTAGCTTAAAAATGTTAAAATAATTTCAGTGAGCCTGTTCGTTTGATAGTATTAGAGGGATTGAAATATATTGTTTTTTAGTTAAAACAATATTTTATCAAGCTGAAACTACACAGAAGAGAAGATAATACAGAAAATGCCATGCATGTGAGGTTTGTGAAGTAGATGCTCAATAAGAGAGGATTTTCTAAAACTTGTAACCTGTAAGGGTATGGGTCCAATATTTTTTTTTTTTTTTTTTTTTCACTTACTCCTCTGTTTTTCAGAGTAAAAGAGATATATCCTTAAATTATTTTTTCTGTAAGCACGAATACCTAAAGTATCAATTTCCGAACATTTTGAAATTCGCAATGAATATACATAATACATTTGCGGCGGCATGAGATTTATTGCTCATAGAACTTCGAAGAACAATCAGCTGTACACAATTCACAAGTACAATCTAGCAGTAATGTGCTTTTAACAGTTCGATTAGATCAGAAGCTCTCACAAATGCTGTATTTCTCACACAAAATAGAACACTTTCACTGGCAAGAATTCAGTGAAAATATACGAGAAATAACACTAACAGTCTCTCAAGACTCAGCGATGAAGAATTTACACACAGCACTTAAATTCGAAGCTTCACAAACAGCGCGAAACACAGCTTCCTTCACAAAGCAAGCGTATTCACTCTCTCAAAGCTTGATCAACACTGAACTGTCGGGGCGACGCGCGCTTCTATAAATAGCCGACGCAGAAGGAACAAGAAGTTTCCAGAAAAGTCTATTTCTCGAGGGTTCTACATAAAGCGTGAAATTTGATTACGTCATAGAAGAGAAATGTTAGGCTATTATGCGTTTTTAATGCAGGAAAAACAACTTCCTGGCCCCATTGGGAAAAACGCGCCAAATGACCAAAAACTCACCAAGCTTGGCGACTTTTGGCGAAATGTCGCCCAATTGGGCGCCAAAAATAAGTCCTCAAAAGTGAAGAGATCTAAGCTCTAGGACTCATATTTCTCGAGTTTTCTAGAACCTCCATTGAAAAACAATGGCAAACCGAAACCTCCATATCTCCGGTTCTAATTGGCCGATTTGGATGCAACAAAAAGCAAAATTTATCTATTTGAAGCGTAGAATACGAATTTTAAACCATTTTAAGCCACAGAGCAGCGGGTTGCCCCGAAAATTCGTAACAGTACGCTATGCACCGCGGCAAATGAAGGCCTCGCAAATAGGTGCATTTTGCCTGTTCGGATAACGCCTTAATCTACCACGCGGAATTTACAAGGTCAAAACCAGCTCTCCCTCCACTAATGACTCGGACATCGAACACTCCTTCTCGCCTTTAGCGGCAGGAAACGCCTTATATCTTACGCTCGCTCTTTAAAAATATCCAAAGAGCCGCAACGAAACCCACATCGCGTGCTACACGATGCAAAGTCCACAACGTGTGGCACCAACCTATCAACGTTCACAACCAGTGGCAAATTACATAACGCTTAGAACCTCGTTCGTCAACCTCCGACTGACTCTTCGGGGGGGAGGGGGCGTAAGACATCGCCTCCACCCTCGCTACGCCTCAACAATTGAACGCGGGGCAAATATGTAACTTTTGCTGGGTCGGATAACGCCTTAATCTACCACCCCAAATTTACGGTGTTTAAAATCAGCTTCCACCACACGCCCTCCTTTTATATTGTTCCTGGGAATTGTGCATTTTGGAGGGGAAAGCACTTGTACTTTTAAAATGTAAAGCTCATATCGGACAGAGGAAAGAAACTTGACCTCAAAACTTTCTTATTAAATTCTGAATTTTCCAGCAGTGTACTTGTTGTCCATTTATCTGAATGTTATCCAGAAAATAACATCCAGTTACGATAATTTCAAAAACAACATTTCTCTAAAATTAACAACCATTGAAACAATGTACTCTCGATAAAAACACTCGATAGCAAATTTGTTTACATTTCTCATATCTTCCTTTGTTCTTTTGATGGCTTACTTTTACTTTCCGAACATGTACCATGTAAGGAAAGTATTGTCATCATGAAAAAATTCGACTTCGAGATTTTGGTGTTTTGACACGTTTTGAGGGCTTCTGAATCCATTGATGCTATTTTTACGAGATGTATGTATGTGTGTGTGTGTGTGTGTGTGTGTGTGTGTGTGTGTGTGTGTGTGTGTGTGTGTGTGTGTGTGTGTGTGTGTGTGTGTGTGTGTTTGTGTGTATGTGAGTGAACACGATAGCTCCTGAACGGAGCATTCGATTGAGCTCAAATTGGATATATATGTCATAAACCACCGTCGCAAGACCGGTATTGATTTGGGTGTGTATAGGACTTATAGTTTTTCTACAGGGCTACGACAAAGATTTCCTTTACATGATGGTTTATCGGGGGAATTTCTTGAAAGTGCGCTAGCGTTTAAACGATACATTCGATTGAGCTCAAATTCGGTATACATGTTATAAACCACCATCCTAAGACCGGTATTGATTTGGGTGTGTATAGGACTTATAGTTCTCCTAAAGGGCTACGACAAAACTTTCTTTTATGTTATGGCATAATGGCCTATGGGGAGACATTCTTGAAAGTGCGCAAGCGTTTAAACGGTGCATTCGATTGAGTTTCAATGTGGTATATATGTTTGAATGATTTATCGATTAAAATTTATTTAAGTGCTTCGTCATGGTCTTAATCGTAAGTGTTCGGAAAGTCGAGTGGAGTCACTCCAGATTTTTTTAACATTTGAACCTTACCGAAAAAAAGGAAAAGAAAGGCGATTTGGCGATTCTAGATTCTGTATACTAAGGTCTTTTTTTGCAAACAGTATTTTAGAGCTAAACGAGAAATCCGGTGGAGGGCACGGGGGTATAGAGGATGGTTTTCATTCTTTCCACAGCATTTTGGCTGTCCGAAAATTGTCAGGAACAGGAAAGCGCATTTTCGAACCGTTTGCGTTTTGTGCTACACGATTTTAGCATTATTGAATATCGCTCCTTTTCAGAGTTGCTGAGATTTTTACGGATAGATTGTGTTTACAGCCAAGTGCTTTGTGAATGTTTGTTAGCTAGCTGCATTATTGAAGGGTACACTTGCAAAATTCTTTCGTTTTAGCACTAGTGCTGTTTCGTTCAAGTCAGTATTTTTATGTCGTCATAGTTTGTAGGTATTTCTCTGGACTGGATTTGTGGACGTTGATAAATTTTCATTACATTTTTAATACGGGATAAAATGTTGAAATCTGCCAAGGTTTGTAATATTTGATGACTTATATCTTTAAGTTTGGCGCCAAAAAAATGACTTGCCAAAACTGAATCTCGATAAGTTATATCTTCCCTATTTGGCGAGGAAACGCTTCAGTTTATTACAAAGGTAAAAGTATAGTTAGAATCAGCCTGTCGGAGATTATTAAATTGTCTACTAAACTGTTTTACAAAGATTACATTTCTAGAAAGGGGTTTCATGGAACAATAAAGACAAGCACGACACACTCATGGATTATGATATGCACAATCCAAACAGTATTTACGAATGCGAAGTATAGTTAGAATATGCTTGGCGAAGATTGTAAAACAGTGTTAGTTGACGATTTTAATATAGATTTTCGATTCAAAGAAGTATTTTATGGAACATGAAAAAAAAAAATTACGGCACTCTCATGAATAATGATACACTTTCCATCTTAATGAAATAAGGAAGAAAAAGAGGGACGATGTATGGATTATGGGATATATCCCGATATCCCCCCCCTGGCTACGTCCCCGGATCGAATCATGCTATAAAATGGCACTTTAGCATAACATCTAAACTCCATTTCAAACACGATACAATAAGTATACAGTGTAGTCTTGATTGACGCGAGGAACGTTTGCCAAGACCCCCCTCGCGTAAGTGAAAAATTCACGTTGCGAAATAGTGTATCTATACGACTTTTTGGAACACACCCAGTCACTTTGCACACACAAAATTTTCCCCCTTAAACAATTTTAAAATAGTCCTTAACCATATATCGCCATTTCCTAGAGAAAGTAATAAATAAAGTCAGGTCTAGACTGGGACGGCTTGGTTGCTTCCGCCTTCAGTGGTACTACGAGATGTGAAATACCGTTCGATGATTGGCCCTTTATAGAAGCCAATCGCGGAAGCTCTGCTTACCCCTCCCATCTCGCACTTCTATGCATGCGTCTTCTGTTGGCGTAAAATATTGTGTTGCGGGTGAGGAGACCACGTTAGATGAGATACGTTACTCGTGTAATATCCCATTCGCGTACGATAGATCGCGTTGTATCGCGAGCCTATTGTATAGACTCTCTAACTGCTTCCTCTTCGTTTAAAGTATGGAACCATAACATTTACATCTCTTTTTACGGGGTCTTGCAAAAGTGTACTAATAATGGCATCAGGGCCTGATTATCGCATGGGCGATTTGGGCATTTGGCCGAGGCCCCCAAACTTTTAAGGCCCCCAAAATTGTTCATAAAAGATTTATCTGCTAACAGTTTGGATTTTTCTGAAAGCATTTACTCGTAGAGATTTAGGTCGAACTTTAAACTAATTTAGAAATTATGAAGTTTTTCTCGTTGTTTTCTAAAATACTGTTGGTTTTTTCTTACTTTTAATCATTTACGTTTCATATTTATAAAACCTGACCTGTCCTTTGAGGACATTTGACTGCATTCTGACTTCATCATTTATCTGGTAAATAATATCTGGTTGTGACTTTTCTATTATTATGCTGAATATCGAGTTCATTGTTGTGAAAATGTTGTAAATTTAATTTTCAGTGATTAAATTTCACATACAACAGTAATGTATTTTTGCCAGACACTTGTGCTGTACAGTTAAGGTCATAATGACGTTTTAATATACGTAAAATGCCCATTCTTGAAATCTTGGGGAATTTTCGCGTAATCGGAACAGCCGGTTAGTAGGACCAAACTGATCCTATCCCGATGTCCCCCAATCAACTGGAATCGGCTGATTACGATTAAAAAACAGAATGTGTTAATTTATCGCTGTATTTCCTGGAGAAGGGGGGGGGGCGACCCCATGCTGTCTTAATCAAAGTCTAAGTGGTGTGGCTTTTTAAGGTTGTCTTAAATCTCGCCATATCGGCGATAATATATTACAGTGTGTATACTTGTGTTGTGCAATAAAGGTGATAATGGCGATTTAATAGAGGAGAGGAGGTGATTATGGAATACCATTTACATTTCTAACTGTAACTTCATAGATTTTTAAATAAAATCCCCCAAAACAGCATGAGTACATGCTATAATGAATCGTAATGAAATGCCAATTGCAAAGAAATACACAATTTATTTTGTTGTTATAGAAAAAAAAATATTTTAAAAAAAAGTTACGAATGGAGTATAATATGGAATAGTCGGGTCATATGGAATAGATGGTTTAAACCGATGAAAAGCAATTTATATTGCTTCATATATAGTTATTTGTTACTATAAAACAAATTTTTATGTTTTGTAGTTTAAATCATTATACTGGAGTCATTTCTGCTTCGAGTCGATTTAGAAAAGTTGTAGATATAATTTTCTTTCTTTGCTCCGATACAGTCATGGTGAGCCCACAGAGAACAGCTGGATCTTTGAATCCAAACTTATCGTCGTTGATCATTAGAGAATTTTTCGTGACAAAAGATGCATTCAGCGTCTTTGTTTTCCGGGTCTTGAGTGGATGACATGAAACCCATTACAATATTACCCAGTATTCCATAATACCCGACACGCCATCTCGGAAAACGAACCTTTAAAACTCATTGGCAAAACACTGTCATCTAAAAAATAACCACAGTTCAACAAACTACCATTCTCTTAGTGTACATTATGCGTAACATCCATGTTCATGTCACGTGTTGACTAGTAAGTTAAAATGTTTGAAAACTTATCTACAAAAACTCTTGAAAATCACAAAACATACTTTGTTCTGTAGCGAGTGGTACGGCAACAGAGAGCGGTCCACTCTTACTGCATTGTAAGAAGGGAATCTTTCTTGAGTTGTTCATGGTATTCCCTTGTGGCAATAGCAACTAACAGAGCCAAAAACTCGATATTCCATATTTCCCGACTATTCCATAATCACCTCCTCTCCTCTATATGCAACATGCCCATTCTTGAAATCTTGGAGAACTTTCGTGTAGTCAGTTACTATAACATCGCCAAATTGAGCGCAAAAAATAAGACAGTTTAGTTTAAAAGTATTTCATTGCTAATGGGTTTGGCTTGACTTATTATTTTTTTTAATATGCTCTGATTAAAAATTAGTGACAGATGGAGTTAAACGATTACAACGAGTTATTAGTACTATTTTTTTTATTATCATTACTTTTTCCAATTCATTTACCAGGAAAAGCCAATCTATCTTCCCTCTTACACGAGCACAACATAGATTAATAGATTTTAAAACCCTCTCGTGATGTCCATTCTGTGCTGCTAGAAGATAAAGTCCTCTTCTTTTGCTCGTTTAACATACATTGTTATGTACCAATAAAAATGAAAGGAACGATAATATACCCTCGACCCGAGCAGTGTGTATGTATATTTACTCACACGAACTTCTCCATCGACTGTCAACCTTAACATTTATTCCCGATACAACCATTTCACGTGCTCGTTACCAATTACTCTTGTTGCTAACGACAGATTAATAATAGGTTACATGAGCAACATCCCCCCCCCCTCCAACCTCCTCAGAGTCGTTATTATTATTAAAGGAATTAAATGGCGTTCCATTAAAATCGTCTGCTCACTGATTCTCGAATACCTCCGCCCCACCTCGTGCACCCCCATCCCCCCCTCCTTTCTTTTTCTTCTTTTTTTTTCATTAGGTTTTTAAACCCCATCGGATGTTAGAGAGAGTTTTGTAGGAAAAGACATTCATCATATTTGGCGTAAGCTATCATCAGACGGACAATCTTTGGAGAGTGAAAGAGTTGAAGGGCGAGGGTATTTTTTTCTCGTTTTAAGGGGGGGGGGTCGTATATGCGCGAAAATTTGCGCGATTCCTCTTGCAAGACATCGGTTTGTTAGAAGCTTCTTATTGAGATTTTGTCTTTTTGTCATCGTGTCACACCTAGAAACAAGGCGCCTCCAGCAGGGCACGATCGAGACAACTGTGGGTAACGGGGCAGAAGAAAAAAAAAATCTGGAGTGACTCCACTCGACTTTCCGAACACTTACGATTAAGATAATGACCAAGCATTTAAATAAATTTTAATCGATGAATCATTCAAATATATATACCAAATTTAAGCTCAATGGAATGTACCGTTTAAACGCTAGCGCACTTTCAAGAATTTCTCCCCATAGGCCATAATGTAAAAGAAATCTTTGTCGTAGCCCTGTAGAAAAACTATAAGTCCTATACACACCCAAATCAATACCGGTCTTGCGATGGTGGTTTATAACATGTATACCCAATTTGAGCTCAATCGAATGGACCGTTTAAACGCTAGCGCACTTTCTAGAATTTCTCCCCATAGGCCATAATGTAAAAGAAATCTTTGTCGTAGCCCTGTAGAAAAACTATAAGTCCTATACACACCAAAATCAATACCGGTCTTGCGACGGTGGTTTATAACATATATACCCAATTTGAGCTCAATCGCATGCCCCGTTCAGGAGCTATCGTGTTCACTCACATACACACAAACACACAAACACACAAACACACATACACACATACATACATACATCTCGTAAAAATAGCATAAATGAATTCAGAAGACCCCAAAACGTGTCAATACACCAAAATCTCGAATTCGAATTTTTCATGATGACAATACTTTCCTTACATGGTACATGTTCGGAAAGTAAAAAATTGGACCCCCACTTGTAATACCCTTAAAAAAATACAGATTATGATTGGTTTATATTGAAAGTTTTAAACATCTCAACCCCTTCCAAACACAAATTTTAAGTAATCTGAAATAAACGAACCACGCCCAATTGAGCATAAACAACAGCTGGCTGTGCCGGCACAGCCAGCTGTCGTAAAAAAAAGGGTCTCTAGATCTGTGGCACGCGATGAGCGTTTCGGTAGTCCGCCATCTTGCTGGTCGTTAAGTGGAGCGATGGCAACGGCACCCCTTTCTTCAGCATTATGAAAGGGTTGCGCCTCAAAGGGTTAAAAATATGCCGTGAAATGTCAGCCACTGCAGAGTTCAGATGTCCTATTAACTGCTGAGGGCATTTCTGCTTCACCGCTTGCGAGTCTATTGTTTCCTTGCATTCATTTCATTTAATGGCAAGACAATATTAGTCTCGCTTAATTAAACTGAGTAAACTTCATAGTTGTGGTGTAATTGATCTAAATGTCCCATTCTGAAAAACAACGCAGGATTAATATTTAAAAAAGGTTAATGTCTTGTGAAGGAATTTTTACGAAAACAATGTAACTATATATAAAACTCCAGTGGCATTTAATAAATGTTCTTGGCATTACACCTGAGGGTTTCAACGTTTTATGAACGTGTACACTGAAAAAAAAAAAATGTTTTATTGATTCAACAAAGTTATGGCTGGCTTTATTTCAAAGAAATATTTTTGTTAATTAAAACAATTGTTAAAAATTAACAAAATTTTGTTAAATCAACATTGTTGAATTCAACAAAACATTTTGTTCCGTGTATCCCAACAACGAAACTTACTGGAAGCGGTACCTGGAAATACGAGTTTAACCCATTTATGCCATAGCGTCCCTTTTTTGGGACGGCATTTTCGCTATCAGTCGAAAACGTTATTTATTTTTCCTAGCCTTTATTCGCGAGTATTGAACTTCAATTCCACAAAATATTTTAATATGGCCAAGTAGGATGTTGACATTTCAATTTTTATACGTAAGGATTTTAAATGAAATCATTCCTTGTTCAAAAAGTTGACATCAGAAATTTATCAATTACTGCTGGTGTTAGTAAAAATCGAAGAAAGTCGCAAAAATATCCAGGCACGAATGGGTTAATTCCTAACAAATGTTGTCTTTGGCTATCCTACTCAACGCTAATCACCTAAGCTAGATTTCTTAATCGATTAATATACGCTTATTTAAAAAGAATCCTTTAAAAATGAGAGAGAGATTGGCATGAATGCTAGATAGATATATATTATAATGAATTAATTTTTTATTTAGATAAAACATGGTAACAGTTCAAATCGTAATGCTGTTAAATAATTTGACAAAAAAAAATATCCCACAGAAAACACACATTATTTTTTAAAGAATTTTTAATATCTATAAGTGGATGTTTTAAATCATTCACTCAATATTGCTTTCTTTCCAAAGATTGCAGAAAAGATTATATTTTCTTATAGATTTTCATTGAAACTATATTCCTTGAAGCTTTATTGGACTCATTAGGACTGTGCTACTGATACTGTCGCAGGAAACAGTAGTTATGTCAGTTACAGTGTCATGGTAGTGATGGATACAAAGGAGGAACTTGATGACTTGAGCCCCATAACAGAGAGTATTTCTTTGAAATAACATTTTTTTAAAAAATGTTTCATTTCACGTTTCCTTAATTTCAAATATTTGTGTTAACCCCTTCCTTCTCGCTCCCGCCAGAATCGCGGACTGGGTTTTCTCGCCGTATTTCTTGTGCCCGTGATATTTTCAGGCTGGAGTGTTCAAAAGTTGTGCGCCAGACGGATTGGAGCATTTCAATTCTTATGCACGGAAATTGCTTTATATCTCATTTTACATAACAGATGCCAGTACCAGAATATTTTTAACTTAATTGCAGATAGTTTGTTTTTAAATAGATGGCAGCTCTACTCAAATATGTGTTTTTGTGCTATGTACTATGCAATTTTAGCTGAGTTTTTTTTAAACCTAGTTTCAAAGAAAAATTTATTTATTTATGTTATGAAGTAAGTTTTAAAAAATTTTCGTTTAGTGTTTAAAACATGCATTTTTATGTATTCCCTGTTTACTGGAAAATATACATTCAGTCACAATACCCCTATGTTGTTACTTAATAATATAATGTTTGATTTTTCAAATAAATTAATTTTTATTTCATGCTAAAAAAAAATGTCCAAAACCTTAAAATGAATGCATATATTGTACATACGCTTATTTGTATACAATTTTCTTGAATAAAAATAAATAGGCACTTTTATAACTGTTTTCTTGAAAATAACAAAACCTTTAACGGTGTAGTTAGAAAAAATCAAGCTATTTTTGTACATAAGGACAAATAAACTATGTCAGGCACTTCAAAATTTTAAGACTGTCTCTTTACAAGCTCTACTACATATTGATATAAACGATAAACCTGTATCAGTTACAAAACTTTTAGAAAGAGTTCTTGCAAATCGAAAATTTTGCAAAACGTGTCACTTTTAGAAAAATTTTGCAGCGTAGTTCCTTGTTTAAGAATTTTTACTGAAAGTTTCACAAAAGGTACAGGTTTTTCCGTTTATTACAGTGCGTAATGAGGCTTATGAAGAACCATCTCGAATTTTTTTTGAGATCCTGGTGTAATTAGTTTATTTCAATTTGTGTACCAAGACCAAATTTGGTATTTTTTTTCTTTGAACTACAGCCTTAGGGAGTTAAAAGCCATCCCCTCGTCGAAAAGATTTCTCTACCTGTTACTTTTGCAGAACGAGAAATATTTGCCTTGGAAAAATATTATTTCTTGTATCTATAACACGATCCCCCAAGATGTAGTCATATTGGAAGCAATATTTAAACGTACCCTCAAATATTCCATTTATCATGCCTTCTGAAAAAGAAAACAAAATACATTGAATGGCAAAAAAAAACCTAACAAAACAAATGTAACAAAACTATTTGTTCTAAAACATGCACGTTATTAAACAAAAGAAACATCTACGCGCACATAATAATAATAAATTATAAAAAAGCGAGAAATAAAATCAAAAAAATTCCAACATTTTTATTCTCCTGCTAATTTCTCATCGTCCAAACAAGTTTAACACCTGTAGGTCAAGGGTTCATGGGCATAACCTTGAAATGAGCGAGAAAGTGGCAGGTAAAAACAATAAATGCAAAAAATAAAATTGCGTCGTAAAATTACTCTAACTTCCATTATTAGGATCATTATCGGGCACTATCATGAGCTTTTGATTTACGACCTACGGGGCAACATTCGTGACATCATGATTATTGAGGAGTCATTGGGTTTGAGAAGACCTGCTGCATGGCTTTGGATGGAAGACGATCCAGTAATGCAGGTCGTTAGGTCTGTGGAACAGATTTCGTTGGTACAGAGCGGTCAGTTTCTGCAGAGACTAGAGTCCAGATATACAATGTCTGAGACCGGAAACTTTTACGTCATTGCTAGGTCCACTAAAATGACGTCATCACACATTTATTTTCACGAAGAAAAACAATGGACATTTTGCACGTGACGTCACATGGCGGTATTTGATACTCCACGTGCACGATCTTATGGTGATGATTCGTTTTGGTTTCAGCTCGTTTGGACCTAAGGGATTATTTGACACTTTCTAGTAGAAATATAGCTGTTGCAAAAGAAGCTAAGAATATTAGTCATTAACAAATAATAGCTTTTTATAAATGAATTTTATCTTCATTGTGAGATTTTATTTAAAATGTTAATAATAATTAAATACTAAAAATAATTTAAAAGATCGTACTTTAAAAAAAAGTGGGAGGTTTTTAATGAATATTTGTACTATTTTAAACTCAGAAAACTCAAAATCAACTCAATGATGTATTATTTATACGTGTTTGCAATAACGTAATAATTTTAGAACACTAATATTCTTTTTATTAACAAAGTTTTGAAGCGAAATGCGATATCATCGTCTTCTAAACCATCTCTTTTAGTATTAAAAAGACAGTAACTCATTCCGAGCGGCTGTAATAATGAGTCATTATAAAATGGATACTGAATGCATTTCAATAGGAGCTGGCGGATGTAAATACCGCCAGCAGACGAATTTTAGCCTCGAACTCGGACACTATGCAAAATGTCCATTCAAAGTTTGTGGTCAGAGACGGCCCGAGGGGCTGCGAAGCGCAAGAACGGGGGCCTCTTCTCTATCATGTCTTATGAGATAGCAATAAAATGGCCCAGGAGCGGGGCCTCTATAAGCGCGGGGCCTTAGGCGATCGCCTACATTCGCACCCCCCTGGGGCCGGCCCTGTTGTGGTGAATTGACTCCCGCATAAAGCATTTTAAGGATTTAAGATAGAAAATTTAATTTTACGACAAATAGGAAATTTTAACTATCACTTAATTATATAGTATGACATATAAATAGATCATAATAAATTATTTTTTATCAGAAAGGTATTTTAATTTTTATCTTTAAATTAAGATATTTTCTAAAATTCGTATTCTTCACCAGAAATTTTAAATAGTTTTACTTTAAGAAATGAAAACTGTGATGACGTCATCTTAGAAGACCTAGTGATGACGTAAAAGCTTCTGTTCTGAGACCTTCTATAACTAGGAGGTGTTGCAACAGTGCACTTGGGAATTATACAGGTTGCCCGAGAATTGTTGGACAATTTAAAGTATTAAATTTGAAAATTTATATGCGTACGAACCGGGTATTCGATGATGGCCGACTTACAAAAGTGTTAGGTTTTCGTTTTCTAATAATTTTGTACAAAAAAAAATCTGGTGGATGTCAACTAGGAATGCAACGGATATCCGACAAACATACTGCATCCGGCCAATATACCAGATAATTGGCAGTAGCCGGATATTAAAAATATCCGGCAGTACATCCGGCCTAAAATTACATACCGAGAAATAACATTTAATAAACATGATAAATGAATAAATTATAAAAAATATAATAATAAAAAATGACTAAAAACAACGTTTTGTGAAAGTATTTCGTTTTACATACTATTTAGAATATATTTGTTATCATGTATAGAAAACTGAAAAATAAAAGTTAAGCATTTTTATCGTTTTCCAAGATCGGTAAATTTATGGTGGAAAAACCGTTAACTGTTTTGCAATCTTTGTTAGAATTCGGTCACCTTTTTCTCCCCATAAATTCACCCTGCTCATAAAAGTCTACTTGCTATAATACTGGTAGTCGGTGAAAAAAAAAAAAAATTCCACAACCACTTAATTTTGATAAAGTCGTTGAAATTTGTTGCTTTGCTTTTGAACATGACCGTAAGGTTCACATGTACCACCGTACGTCGCGCACTTTTTTTTGTAGAAAACTAACGAGGTTCAGTTGGTGCTCCAAAATCAATTTGCTTAGTTTCTATCAAATATAGAGGAGAAAGTTCTCGCATGTCAGATGACTAGAATGGAGATGTAGTGGAATTTTAGTAATTTCATTTCAACAGGAATTTCAACGTTTTTCAAATAGAGCAAGAGCCAGCGACCGCCAGACCTTCGTCCTAGTATAAAAGCTGAAACTTTCTCTGCGCATACCCCCCGAACAGAGGTAGGAACCATCGGCCACTCTAAAGTTTGGAGGATCGTGGCTTGGTCAGGTAACAGGTGGCAAAGGTGTATGAAATTGCCGAAAATTTCGTCCTTTCATAAAGCTTCATTTTTTTATAGATTCTTCTTCGCAGTACTAGAAATCACTGGATCCCTTGCCAGACACTTTTCCATCGTGGCAAACACCCGCCAGACAATCTCAAAGTCTTGAAAAACGTAATTCTATGACGAGCGCGCTGCAAGAAAGTTCGCGCGTAAGACAGTTCAGAAGTAGCAGTATAAAATGTGCTTGGCACTTTGTTACAGCTTGACGTACTTCGTCGCGGGAGTTTACGAATATAACCGTTTTCCATGACTTTGAGATTGTCTGGCGGGGGTTTGCCACGATGGAAAAGTGTCTGGCAAGGGATAAAGTGATTTCTAGTACTTCGAAGAAGAACCTATAAAAAAATGAAGCTTTATGAAAGGACGAAATTTTCGGCCATTTTATACACCTTTGCCACCTGTTACCTGCCAAAGCCACGATCTTCGAAACTTTAGAGTGGCCGATTGTTGCTACCTCTGTTGGGGGGTATGCGCAGAGAAAGTTTCAGCTTTTATACTATGACGAAGGTCTGGCGGTCGCTGGCTCTTAGACTAATAGGGATTCATTTCAACAACAACGAGTGGAGAAGCAACAAATGCTTGCCACTACTCTGTGCCCACTAAAAGAGCTTCCTGGGAGTTCTTGTCTCCCAGCTGATGGTCATCATAGAATTCGTACATTTTCCAAGCGGGATGTTTGACCCTTGAACGCACAGTGTTCCCACTCTGGGAACACCCAACTCGGACGTTTTGGCTGCTGTCAGTCACGAAAAATAGATTTGATTTCTATAAAAATAGTTGTGGATGACATTCTACGAGAATCCTTTACTTTTTAGCACGTCATTTCCCGTAAAAAAATGGTCACGATTATTTTTAACGGCACTGACATCTGCTGAAAAATGGAAGAACGCGAGAACAGCTGGATAGATGGCCCAATGCTGAAAAAAGGGCAGCCGTTGCCATTGCTCGACTTAACTACCAGCAAGATGGCAGACGATCGAAACGTTCATCGCGTGCCACAGGTCTGGAGACCCTTTTTTGACGACATCTGGATGTGCCTTCACAGCCAGCTGTCACTTCACAGCCACCTTAATAGACGCTTATGAATGGACAATGACCCATCAAAGCAGTATTGTTTTTAAGTAAGCAAGAACTGGCATTGAGAGGTCATGGCGAGCGAAAAAATTCTTTAAACATGGGAAATTTTAATGAGCTTTTAAAGTTATTGATATCTGAATTAAAACGTCTTTTTATGAGGACATCACTGACCAATTCGCAAGTTTAAAAGAAAGGAGGATCGATTTGACTTATAAAAAATAAGTAAGTTTTCTTTTTTTTTTTTTTTTCTTTTCTTCTCAAGTTATCGTTACAAAAGGAAATTCTCAGGAAACTTCGAATCAGGCACGGATGAATGCAATTTTGAGGATAAGAGCGGCTGGTCGAAATTTATGTCCATTTTATGTAAGTAAAATAGGATCTCTTACATTTTTTATGCAATTTCTTTTTTTTTTTTTTCCTCGTTGAGGGCTTAATCCGCCAGCTTTCGAATTCAGTAACAAAGATTTTCCATTCCTGTCCGGAGGAAGGGAGGGGGGGCTCATATGCTTCCGGCTGCACTGACAGTTTTGACCACGAGCTGCCACTGTATCCTTCTATCCAGCAACAAAACCCATCAGTATTCTAAAACTTGGCTTCTTTAGCTACTGAACTGTGAACTGTACAGTAAGATGCTGTGAATATTTAAAGACTCTAAAAGAATATTTAAAACTCACCAAGCACGGTTCGTATGTTATTAAATTTTCTCTCTGAGATATACTTTAAAACAATGTTTTTAAAATAATGCACTGATAAATTAAAAATCGATTTCCCCCCCCCCTTTCCCGATCAATATCGACGGGTTTCGGGCGCACATAGCCCAGATTGCATAATTACATTTTTTTTTCTCTTTCCTAATCTTAGATTTTTTTTTCTCATTTAATACGAACGCTATAAAAGGTCCTTTTATAAAAGCCTCTTTTTTATTTCAAAAATTTTATACACAGAAAGAAAAAGAAAAGAAACTGAAAAATCAATACCACTTTTGGTCATTAAAATAGGATTAACATGGCGGGCAGGGGGAGTATAAAAAGGGGGGTAGAACTAAACCTCATTATTCTTTTTTTTTTTGTTCTAAAAAAGAACGGTGCTTTTTTATTCTTTTAATTTCATTTTCATTATTACTTTTTCTTCCATCTTACAAAATTTATGTATATATATATATATATATATATATATATTATTTTTTCATCCCACCCTCTCTAAGTTTTCTTATTCTCGATTCTTTCTTATATGCAGCAGGCTTAATAAAAACCGGGTTAAAAATAAATTAAAAGGAGGTATAAAAGATTTTTTTAATATATTTTTAAATAAGAAAGAATAAAAAAAAACCCCGAAAATTCGTCATGAATTTACGTTGCGTTTTATTCGCCCGAATGGCAGTTAATTAACGTTATAATGTCCGTTTCCCCTTCCCCCCCTTTTACTTTTTTCCCTATTACTTTTTCCCTATTCGTGGCATTTTTAATGAAGGTATACAGGTTTTTTTTTTTTTTTTCTTATCCTGAAGAGGGTCTTATTTAACGTTCGTTTTTATTACAAAGTATTATATGGAAAAAAAAGAAGCGTTTGGATAGGATCATGGAGTTTGACATCCGTAAAATTGGTGATACGCGAAAAAGGTAATGAGTAATCAGAGATAATTGCCAATTAATATATACATGGTAATGCATATTCAAATGAGGACGAAGCATGGAGAAGGGGAAAAATAGAAGGGTAAATGAATTAAGAATTATGTTAATTGCGTAAAGATTTATAGTTAAAAAATAACATGCGTTAATTTGTATAATCGACAACGCTTCTCGTTGTTATTTTGTTATGGCTTTTTGGTAATGAAGCCCTTTAATGACATATGACTTCTGAAGGTTGTTTATAAATCTAGGAAAATTGGCAACAGACTTGTTCAAGCAAATGATTTGTTTTGAGAGGTTTCAGTATGTGGTAATCTGTGTATGGTTTTATAGTTGACTAATGAAACTTTATTTTGGACACAAATAAGACTACTGGGATGGTTTTTCCTTGTTAAGTGCTTCAGATTTATTGTTTAGAAATGACATACGCGTTAATTTATATAATCGACAACGCTTCTCGTTTATTTTGCTATGGCTTTTTGGTAATGAAGCCTCTTTAATGACATATGACTTTTGAAGGTTGTTTCTAAAGCTTTGAAAATTTTTTCAAGCAAATGGTTAGTTTTGAAAAGTTCCATTCTATAATTGGTACAGTTTTACTTTGATTGATGAAAATTTATTTTGTACACATAAAAATGTAAAACCATTGGATGGTTTTTCCTTGTTAAGTGCTTAAGATTTATTGTTAAGAAATGACATATGCGTTAATTTATATAATCGACAACGCTTCTTGTTTATTTCGCAATGGTTTTTTGGTAATGAAGCCCTTTTAATGACATATGACTGTTGAAGGTTGTTTATAAAGCTTTAAAGATTTTTTCAAGCAAATAATTTGTATTGAGAAGTTCCATTCTATGATAGTATGTGTATATTTTATGTTTATTAATGTGCGAAACTTTATTTTGCACACATAAATAAGACTATTGGATGATTTTTGATTTTTAACAATAAATCTTAAACAATTAACAATGACAAAAGCTTTAATTTGTATAATTGACAACGCTTTTCGTCGTTATTTTGTTATGGCTTTTTGGTAATGAAGCCCTTTAATGACATATGGCTTCTGAAGGTTGTTTATAAATCTAGGAAAATTGGCAACAGACTTGTTCAAGCAAATGATTTGTTTTGAGAGGTTTCAGTATGTGGTAATCTGTGTATGGTTTTATAGTTGACTAATGAAACTTTATTTTGGACACATAAATAAGACTACTGGGATGGTTTTTCCTTGTTAAGTGCTTCAGATTTATTGTTTAGAAATGACATACGCGTTAATTTATATAATCGACAACGCTTCTCGTTTATTTTGCTATGGCTTTTTGGTAATGAAGCCTCTTTAATGACATATGACTTTTGAAGGTTGTTTCTAAAGCTTTGAAAATTTTTTCAAGCAAATGGTTAGTTTTGAAAAGTTCCATTCTATAATTGGTACAGTTTTACTTTGATTGATGAAAATTTATTTTGTACACATAAAAATGTAAAACCATTGGATGGTTTTTCCTTGTTAAGTGCTTAAGATTTATTGTTAAGAAATGACATATGCGTTAATTTATATAATCGACAACGCTTCTTGTTTATTTCGCAATGGTTTTTTGGTAATGAAGCCCTTTTAATGACATATGACTGTTGAAGGTTGTTTATAAAGCTTTAAAGATTTTTTCAAGCAAATAATTTGTATTGAGAAGTTCCATTCTATGATAGTATGTGTATATTTTATGTTTATTAATGTGCGAAACTTTATTTTGCACACATAAATAAGACTATTGGATGATTTTTGATTTTTAACAATAAATCTTAAACAATTAACAATGACAAAAGCTTTAATTTGTATAATTGACAACGCTTTTCGTCGTTATTTTGTTATGGCTTTTTGGTAATGAAGCCCTTTAATGACATATGGCTTCTGAAGGTTGTTTATAAATCTAGGAAAATTGGCAACAGACTTGTTCAAGCAAATGATTTGTTTTGAGAGGTTTCAGTATGTGGTAATCTGTGTATGGTTTTATAGTTGACTAATGAAACTTTATTTTGGACACAAATAAGACTACTGGGATGGTTTTTCCTTGTTAAGTGCTTCAGATTTATTGTTTAGAAATGACATACGCGTTAATTTATATAATCGACAACGCTTCTCGTTTATTTTGCTATGGCTTTTTGGTAATGAAGCCTCTTTAATGACATATGACTTTTGAAGGTTGTTTCTAAAGCTTTGAAAATTTTTTCAAGCAAATGGTTAGTTTTGAAAAGTTCCATTCTATAATTGGTACAGTTTTACTTTGATTGATGAAAATTTATTTTGTACACATAAAAATGTAAAACCATTGGATGGTTTTTCCTTGTTAAGTGCTTAAGATTTATTGTTAAGAAATGACATATGCGTTAATTTATATAATCGACAACGCTTCTTGTTTATTTCGCAATGGTTTTTTGGTAATGAAGCCCTTTTAATGACATATGACTGTTGAAGGTTGTTTATAAAGCTTTAAAGATTTTTTCAAGCAAATAATTTGTATTGAGAAGTTCCATTCTATGATAGTATGTGTATATTTTATGTTTATTAATGTGCGAAACTTTATTTTGCACACATAAATAAGACTATTGGATGATTTTTGATTTTTAACAATAAATCTTAAACAATTAACAATGACAAAAGCTTTAATTTGTATAATTGACAACGCTTTTCGTCGTTATTTTGTTATGGCTTTTTGGTAATGAAGCCCTTTAATGACATATGGCTTCTGAAGGTTGTTTATAAATCTAGGAAAATTGGCAACAGACTTGTTCAAGCAAATGATTTGTTTTGAGAGGTTTCAGTATGTGGTAATCTGTGTATGGTTTTATAGTTGACTAATGAAACTTTATTTTGGACACATAAATAAGACTACTGGGATGGTTTTTCCTTGTTAAGTGCTTCAGATTTATTGTTTAGAAATGACATACGCGTTAATTTATATAATCGACAACGCTTCTCGTTTATTTTGCTATGGCTTTTTGGTAATGAAGCCACTTTAATGACATATGACTTTTGAAGGTTGTTTATAAAGCTTTGAAAATTTTTTCAAGCAAATAGTTAGTTTTGAAAACTTCCATTCTATGATTGGTACAGTTTTACATTGATTGATGAAAATTTATTTTGTACACATAAAAATGTAAAACCATTGGATGGTTTTTCCTTGTTAAGTGCTTAAGATTTATTGTTAAGAAATGACATATGCGTTAATTTATATAATCGACAACGCTTCTTGTTTATTTCGAAATGGTTTTTTGGTAATGAAGCCCTTTTAATGACATATGACTGTTGAAGGTTGTTTATAAAGCTTAAGATTAATAAAGCTTAAGCTTTAATCTTAAGCTTTAATAAAGCTTAAGATTTATTAAAGATTTTTTCAAGCAAATAATTTGTTTTGAGAAGTTCCATTCTATGATAGTATGTGTATAGTTTTATGTTTATTAATGTGTGAAACTTTATTTTGCACACATAAATAAGACTATTGGATGATTTTTGATTGTTAATTGTTTAAGATTTATTGTTAAAAATGACAAATGCTTTAATTTGTATAATCGACAACGATTTTCGTCGTTATTTTGTTATGGCTTTTTGGTAATGAAGCCCTTTAATGGCATATGACTTCTGAAGGTTGTTTATAAATCTAGGAAAATTGGCAACAGACTTGTTCAAGCAAATGATTTGTTTTGAGAGGTTTCAGTATGCGGTAATCTGTGTATAGTTTTACATTGATTGATGAAACTTTATTTTGTACACATAAATTTAAGACTATTGTATGGTTTTTCCTTGTTAAGTGCTTCAGATTTATTGTTAAGAAATGGCATATGCGTTAATTTATATAATCGACAACGCTTCCCGTTTATTTTGCTATGACTTTTTGGTAATGAAGCCTCTTTAATGACATATGACTGTTGAAGGTTGTTTACAAAGCTTTGATAATTTTTCAAACAAATGAATTATTTGGAAAAGCTCCATTCTATGATTGTATGTGTATAGTTTTACATTGGTTAATGAAACTTTATTTTGTACACACAAATTTAAGACTATTGATGATTTTTCCTTGTTATGTGCTTAAGATTTATTATTAAAATATACTATATGCGTTAATTTGTATAATGGAGAACGCTTCTCATTTATTTTATTACGGCGTTTTGGTAATGAAGCCTCTTTAATGACACATGACTTAAGCTTGTTTACAAAGCTATGAAAATTGACAAAGGTATTTGTTCAAGCAAATGATTCGTTTTAGAGGTTTCAGTGTGCGATAATATGTGTATAGTTAAATGTTGATTAATGAAACTTTAATTTGTACAGATGAATTTAAGACTATTGGATGTTTTTCTTCTATATTCATTGCGTAAGAATTTGTAATTAAAGCGTGAAATATGTGCTAATATGTATAATCGCAGGGGCGTAGCCAGAAATTTTTCATGGGGGGGGGGGTTATGACTACTGCAACTCACATATATGCATACATGTGTGTGATAAGGGAGTGAAGAATATACATTTTGTATGGCAAAAAATTCCTCATGGGGGGGTGGGGGGTTATGACCACCCTAACCCCCCCCCTTGGCTACGCCCCTGTGACAACATTTCGACAACCCTTTCAGACCTGACAAGTTGAACTGAATAATTTTTTTTATAAACTAGTTTGATTAAATATTTTAATTAAAAAGCAAAATAATTCTTATTATATTTTCAAGCGAAATTGGTTTTTCTTTATGTATATAAATCAGGGCATCCATCCTGTGCAACAGTATATGGTAATTTTTGTGTCCTCAATTGAGGACGCATGTTCTGAAAGGGTTTATGCAAAGCTACGCGAAGCCCTTTCTACTGAATGGGGTGGGGGGGGGAACCTTGGCTGGAGGGCACTTTAAGTGATTCTAAAATTCGTCAAAATCTGAATGCGGAAATTTTCGCTATAACAATATACTTTCTTTATACAAGGAAGTAAAAATGGGAAAGTTTATGTAAGTGTGCGGCCATAACTGATTGAAAGTTCCCCTTGAGAAATATGAAGTTTAACTACGGGCCTTTAAAATTATACAAAAAATAAAAGTTTGATAGGAAGACTTGTAATTATTAAAAACCAAGTTCCTAAATTACATACAAGCTATAATATCGGAACATATTTTATGATATCTGGCTGTTATAAATAATTTAAGTTATAGATGCATTGCAGTGAAAACTGGAACGAAGTTGACGGGATTTTACGTCTCAGCTGCTTGGAGGGTTAACCGAATTTAAATATATATATATATATATGAGACGTCAGATATTTCCAGTAAAGTTCCAGAGTTAAGGCAAATAATATGGTTTATTGAACATTCTTTTAAGTTACAATATAGAATGAGAAGAGGGGAGGGGAGACGGGTACAAAAATCAGCGTGGACTAATGAAGCAGTTCCAGTGGCAGAAGTCTCTCGATTTTCGATGTGCGGGAGTATTTACGCTTACCACACCACGTGGTTTGCGAAGACATAACTCCGCCTCTCTCTTATCTCTGATCGAACCACACACCTTTACCAACACGACCCGCATCCGGAGCTACAAAGGCGTGGGGACACGCGTACACTCTAAAGAACTCGGAATCGACGGCCTGATTACTGACACATAACAAAATAAATAAAACATAGCTCCAGAGCGCGCGTGGCAAGTATGACAGGAAAGCAAAACTTACAGTGAAAGTACCGGTTTGAACAATACCCAAACTAGTAAAACCCAAATTACCTTTTTATACATTACATATATATATCTATATATATATTATCCCGCTTAATAGAATAGTCATATAGTCATTTTGCCTCAAAAAATTATTCTCCTAAGCGTTATATCCAATTATCCGGGATCGCATTTATGGATTAATCTGATTTGCTGTACGCTGAAAGTTTGTTACATTAAGCGAGACATTCCTTTAACCGATATTAGATTATCTGTATATTTTTCCTATATTATATTATCTGTATTAACCGATATTAAATTATCAGTATATTTTTAAAATTGCAATGATTTTTTAACTTGACCTACGTGACCGTTTTTTTCTTTCATATTTAATTCATTTTTATATGGGAACACTCCTAGGAAAAATAATTACTTTTGGCGGCAATTACAACGGCCACTAGAAAAACATTCCACAAAAATAGCTGTGCATTCAATAGATTTAATCTTCGTCCACTTAAAATAAAAAATCTGGCGTGACTCCACTCGACTTTCCGAACACTTACGATTAAGATCATTACCAAGCATTTAGATAAATTTTAATCGATGAATAGTTCAAACATATATACCAAATTGAAGCTCCATCGAATGCACCATTTAAACGCTAGCTCACTTTCAAGAATTTCTCCCCATACGCCATAATATAAAAGAAATCTTTGTCGTATCCCTGTAGAAAAACTATAAGTCCTATACACACCAAAATCAATACCTGTCTTGCGACGGTGGTTTATAACCTATATACCCAATTGGAGCTCAATCGAATGCCCCGTTGAGGAGCTATCGTGTTCACTCACATACACTCAAACACATACACACATACATACATACATACATCTCGTAAAAATAGCATCAATGAATTCAGAAGACCCCAAAACGTGTCAATACACTAAAATCTCGAAGTCGAATTTTTTCATGATTACAATACTTTCCTTACATGGTACATGTTCTGAAAGCAAAAACTTCATATTCAATTTTTACTATATACCGAAATTGCATTTCACACTCTTCTGGAAACGAGCCGAAACTTTTCGCATTTGAACGATTTCGTTTTGTGGTAACAGCCCCTCTTATATCAATGCTTATTGCACGAGGAAAAAAATAAACTGTGTAATCTAGAAAAAACTATTTTAAACGAAATGGAATAGCAATTTTCCCTTTAAAGCTTGATAAAGGTGACTTCAGTTTGACGTTATTGTCACTTGTGGTTCCTAATTTTGCCAGGCAAACGATAAACTTTTTTGATTCTAGGAAATAAAATAGAGCTTAAAATAGAGAAAAATCGCTTAAAAATTAGGGAAAAGGGGATTTTCTGATTTTTAAAGCACCGCGGATTATTTTCTGTATTTTTACATATAATTAGGAAAAAATTCAACAAGATCGTAGAAACGGTATAGATTTTATTATTTTTTTGTGTTTAACTTTTTAATATTTTTGGAGTAATGGTAGTAAATATTCAACCTTGGAGTGGTTGAACCGGAATGGTTCCAGAGTCAGTGAGTCAGGGATCAGTGCATGTATAACAAAATATCCCTCCTCAAAAAGAAAAAAATAAGGCTGTATTGATTTGTAAATGTTAAAAATGTTATTGCACTTCAGTTTTTCAGTTTTTAGCTACCTCCGAAAAAATCCTGGCTACACTACAGTAATTTTATATAATTTAATTAAAAAGTAATTATAGATTGTACTTATTTATGAGTACATACCACATACAAAAGGCTATTTCAAACTTAATATTTTCTTAATAAATTCATGAATGAATTCCAAAACAAGCGCGCACAAAGGTTTCTTCAATTTTAAAGCCAATGTATTCATTGTTATACGTGGCATTCAAAATTGAATTCATTAAGTATTCAAAAATGAGCACATGTATTTTCGTATTTGACGTATTCACTTTCAAGTGCTTTATGTATTGCGACGGTGTCCGAATAATTACGAACAGTTAGTACTTATAGATATATATCTGTGATGCTCCCTTTTTCTTACCTCTCAATACTTGACTCTCTCCGATAACCTTTGATCTGGGCGGTATCGTAAAGTGTTCGACAAGAAGCTAGAGATCTTTGATAATGTGCAGTTCTGACGTTGTAGAACGAATAAATCTCTCAGTGTTTTAAGGGCTCTTCAGAATCGGACACTATAGCGACGCGAGGAATCTCATAACTTTCGAACACTTACTTCAAGCATCCCACGTGATCGAAATCCGCTCGAGATTCCAGACGAGAGCAGAGATGAGAAGCTCAAGAGAGACAAGATCGGTTTCAGACAGTGACCAGTGCAGAGATAATTGTCCCCTGGTGTAAGGCCGGTAAAGGCCAGATTTTGCCCGAACCCGCCATCTAACGGTGTAATATTCCAACTCAAATTTTATGTGTTTATATGAGACGTCTAATAGTGTTTTGCGTGTACTGTGCGTGCACCTTTGCGTGCGCCCTTGTGCGTGTACTGTGGCTTCATATATAATATGACGCCACAGTACACGCAAAAATAAAGAGTGCATGTGTTTCTTACATTTAAGAGTTAAGTACCCGGAGCTATATACGAGATAAACTCAAAGATGAGTATATTTTACTTTTCCTAAACACATAGTTTTAACCCTTTGAGGCGCAACCCTTTCCCAATGCTGAAAAAAGGGCAACCGTTGCCATCGCTCGACTTAACTACCAGCAAGAGGGCGGACGATCTAAACGTTCATCGCGTGCCACAGATCTAGAGACCCTTTTTCGACGACAGCTAGCTGTGCCGCACAGCCGGTATCTTGCCGATAGTTAAGTCGAGCGATGGCAACGGCAGCCCTTTTTTCCAGCATTGGGCAATCTATCCAGCTGTTCTCGCGTTCTTCCATTTTTCAGCAGATGTCAGTGCTGTTAAAAAGAATCGTGACTATTTTTTGACGGGAAATGGCGTACTCAAAAGTAAAGGATTCTCATGGAGCTCTGTCACCCGCCACTATTTTTATAGAAATCCAATCTATTCTTCGTGACTGGCAACTGTCAAAACGTCAGAGTTTGGTGTTCCCAGAGCGGGAACACTGCGCGTTAAAGGGTTAACAGTGTACATTAAATCTGAGCAAAGAAGAATACCCTAATCAATAACTTTTTAATCATTCATTATCTTTCTCGATATAAAGCTTTTCCCTGCTACTTACGAAGTACATTCAAACCTATTCTATGGCAGTCTTCAGGCATTTATTGTTTCCCCATAATTATCGTAATCGCTTATAATCATAATGACGGAGATACTTTGTGAGAATTTGTGATTAAATAAAAACCCATTTTGGCACACTCATGTAATATATATAGATATATATTCACCCTCCTTAAATATGGCGTTAATTGATCTCCTGGGAACGTCAGCGTCATGCATTGAATAGAAAATAGACCTGGAAAAATATGCACTGAACATTAAATGTAGTCACATAAAAAAAGAAAACCTGAAACGGTGATTAAAAATTAGCTAAATCAGATTTGGTGAGCTGCTTGACTGTTCTTTTACGTATAACATCTTTTGTATTTAACAACATCTAGATTATTTGGTTTTCTTGACTCATACATTCACTGTTAAAAATATAGTTCAACGTTTCACCGAAATTCCGGTGCCAATTCAGCTGCAACCGGTATTTTGAAAAATGTGGCGCTACGATTCACCATTTTAGTGGTGTTTACTCAAAATTCTACCCGGGACTCGAACCCACAATGACTGATTCAAACGATCACGCGTTGACAACTAAGCCACGACTGGCATTTTTTTTACTTCCTTGTACGTAGTATAAGGAAGTAATGTGATCCCGAAAAATTTTGGGGGCCAAATTTCGACAAAAAAAACGATTTTGACTACCTCTAAATTTAATTTTAAGAATTTTTTCGATGCATCTCATCGTAGGCTAGCATGCACGATCATATTAACGCGCCTGCAACTCATTTTGACCAGCGGCGAGTCTATTGTGGTCAGTTTTTCCATGCCGTCTGTACGTACGTACGTATGTATGTAACTCGCATATCTCAAAAACTATTGGTCGTAGAATGTTGAGATTTGATATTTAGGATTGTTCTATGATCTAGTTGTGCACCTCCCCTTTTGGTGACAATCGAATGGATAGTTTATGTACAAGACCGCCCAAAAGATTCGAAATACATTACGCTCTATGGGCCGAAATTCATTAAACTCTCTTAACTCAAAAACTCTTAGGCGTAGAATGTCGAAACTTCATATTTTGGATAGTTGTAACATCTAGTTGTGCACCTCCCCTATTGGTTTCATTCGACTGGATAGTTTATCTACAGGATCGCCCAAAATATTCGCAATACATTACGCTCAATGGGCCGAAATTCATTAAACTCGCATATCTCAAAAACTATTAGGCGTAGAATGTTGAAACTTTATATTTAGGATTGTTGTAACATCTAGTTGTGCACCTCCCCTTTCGGTTCCATTCGACTGGATAGTTTATCTACAGAACCGCCTAAAAGATTCGAAATACATTACGCTCTATGGGCCGACATTCATCAAAGCGTTTTTTAAGGTTTTGGGCTATTTCAAACGACTCAGGAGTGATATATGCTGTAAAGAGTTAGAAAATGAATTTCTCCATTAAAAAAAGTGTCTTTATCATTTACAGTTCTGCTACAGGAACACTCAAAAGATTTCCAATACATTACGGTCAATGGCAATTTTAGGGGCATTCATCCATTTCAAGCACAATACCGTCCTACCACATAAGTTAGGTAATGGTCCGACCACGGTCACGTGCCTCCCTCAAGAACTATGCCAAAAGTCGCCAAGCTTGGCGACTTTTGGTGTACGTGTGTGCATATTTAACTCTCAAATCTCAAAAACTATTATGAAATTTCATATGTAAGATTGTTGTAACATCTAGTTGTGCATCTCGATTTTTGGTTCCAATCTGCTGGAGTTTCTTTACAGGACCACCAAAAAGAATTTCAGTACTTTAATGTCTATGGACATCTTCAATATAATACAATTGTAGTCAGTCATTGTTTGGTACATGCCCAAAATCTCGCCGTCTGTCCTCGACCTTGGCGAGTTTTGCCGAAATGTCGCCAAATTTGGCGATAGTCAGTCATTTGGTCCATGCCCAAAGTATCGCCATTTGTCATCGTTCTTGGCGAGTTTTGGCGAAATATCGCCAAATTTGGCGATAATCTGTCATTGTTGGTCCATGCTTAAAATCTCGCCAAATGTCGTCGACATTGACGAGTTTCACCGAAATATCGCCAAATTTGGCGCCAAAAATTATTTCGTATTTTGTATAACTCTAAAACTTTAACCCGTACAATTTTGAACTTTTGTATTTAGAACTATATTATAATATCTAACTGTTTTCAATATCTTTTTTGACAGCAATCGACTGGGAATTTATTTACAGGGTGAGCCAAATGACTTTAAATACATTAAGGTGTATGGATGCATTCAATTCATTGAAAGTCAGAGGTCAATGACTACTTTGGCTATCCCCAAAATCTCGCAAACTATCTCAAGTTTGTCGGCTTTTGGTGAAATATCGCCAAATAAAGTGTCAGAAGGAAATCTTTCAAATTGAACTCAGCTTGGCGATATCGAAATATTTGGCTAGAAATCGCTATACCTTACTATTATTGATATTTTATCTCTTTCAAACAAATAAGTTTAGAGGAAGTGCGTAAAAAACATTTTTGATCTAATGGACGTGCAAGGAAGTCATGTGTTGGACACATCAGATTTTTTTTTTTTTAACAAAAACAAATTATATATATCATTGTTTTATCTCAGTTTTCAGTAAAAAATTTTCTTATTAAAAATAGAATATTGAGCTCTGGTATTTTACACGTGATTTTAGAAAAGTAATAGTAAGTCAAAAATATTGATGAATTATGAGCTATAATCAGATGGCCATTGCTGTCAAACGTGTTTATTCTATGTGAAATGTGGTAGCTCCTTTACACAGCCTATATTTTTAAACAAAGGTTCTTTCTTCCATTTTCGAAAGATTTATCCTTTCGAGGAATTCTTGAGGCAGTTTTTTCTTGTTTTTTTGCAATCGTCGCTAACCTCCTAACGCGAGCTAACGGCGGCCATGTTAGTTCGCCGGAAAACTCTTGTTTTTCACAGTTGAACCGAAATCTGGGTACAATCGGTACTTGGCTTTTACAAGACATTTTCGGTTGAACCATTAATACGGTTCAACGTATATGGCATTGCTCGTGACTCTCTGATTTCCACCGGTTATTTGGTGAAACGTTGAACTTATATTAACAGTGTTGATAAGCGTGGATGTACGTTAATAAAGACTAGCAATGAGTAGCACAATTAAAATAATTTTTGTTAAATAAATAATCTCATCATTTCTACTTATTTGTATTCAATGTAAAGGTGGTTATGGCGCGAATAATTTGGTATGCGGAGTTTTCTGGAGAAATCCATTTCGAATCATTCCTGGATTTATTAAGTTGATGCGTGACGTCTGTACGTACATATGAGCATCTATAATCGATCCGCTTTGACCAACAGTGGATCCATTTTGAATAGTTTTGGCGTGACACGTGTGTTACTATACGCCTCTCATAACTAAAAAACAAATTTTTGAATGCTGAAATTTTATGTTTAAACTGCTGTAACATCTAATTGTACGCCTCCATTTTAGATTGCAATCGACTGGTCAGTTTATTAACAGGGTCACTCTAAATACTTTCAGTCTGTGGGACAGCCATTGCCCTGGTTATGATCAGAATGTCGCCAACTGTAGACCAGCTTGAAAGGTTGGACAAATACCGCCAAATTTGTCGCCAAAAAATAAGTTTCTAGACATAAACCATCTTGTCGAATCTCATATTTGGCGTGAAATGACCAAACTTCAGTGTTCTCTTAAGTATTGTATCTCGATTCAGATGGAGAAAAAAAAAAGCTTATCAATGGCCGAGGTGGTGAGACACTCTACATTGATGGAGGACTGAAGTGTGAAGATCCAGAGCTCTGACCTACCGCCAGTACATCTCAACCAGACGCTGTCGATTTAACAGTCTGGAGTTTTGTGCGGTTTTCTCCAGATGTAATGTGAATATCCGTTCGAACCCCCTGAAAAAGTGCCCTTAAATAGCACTATAGTGTCCTTTGCCTTCACGAAAGAACAAAACAAGAACGCCTAATAAAATAAATTAGAGGCATTTTTGATGCATTCTGTTACAACTAATTTAATAGACGTGCGAAGAAGTCATGTGGTTGCCTCATTAGGGTTGTCTTAATATGGCGTACTAAAATTCAGGAGATGGTTTGCTATACAGTCAAACTCGCTTAGGTTAAAGGAATATTCCTCTTTTTGCAATAAATTTTCAATCTACAGCCGAACCCGCGTAATGGAATATCGATTAAAGGAATATGCCGCTTTTATTGTAATCAATTTCCAATATACAGTCGAACCCGCGTAATGGAATATCGGTTAAAGGAATACCCCGCTTATTGTAATATTCACTTTACAGTCGAACCCGCTTAATAGAACATTGGTTACAGGAATATCCCGCTAATTGTAATATTTACTGTACAGTCGAACCCGCTTGATGGAATATCGGTTAAAGGAATATTCAGCTTTTTGTAATAAATGTTTAGTGTACAGTCGGACCCTCTTAGTGGAATATCGATTAAAGGAATATCCCGCTTTTATTGTAATAAATTTCCAATATACAGTCGAACCTTCATAATGGAATATCGGTTAAAGGAATATTCCTTTTTTGCAATAAATTTTCAGTCTACAGTCGAACCCGCGTAATGGAATATCGGTTAAAGGAATAGCCCGCTTATTGTACTATTCACTGTACAGTCGAACCCGCTTTATAAAAAATCGCTTAAAGGAATATTCAGCTTGTAATAAATTTTTAGTGTACAGTCGGACCCGCTTAGTGGAATATCGGTTCAAGGAATATCCCGCTTTTATTGTAATAAATTTCCAATATACAGTCGAACCCTCATAATAGAATATCGGTTAAAGGAATATTCCATTTATTGTAATAGTCACTTAACAGTCGAACCCGCTTAATGGAATATCGGTTAAAGGAATATTCCGTTTATTGTAATATTCACTTAACAGTCGAACCCGCTTAATGGAATATCGGTTAAAGGAATATTCCGCTTTTGTAATAAATGTTCACTATACAGTCGAATCTGCTTAATGGAATGTCGGTTAGAAGTATATCGGTAAATTTGATAAATTTTCGATGTACCAAATCGAAATAATGAGTCAGTGTGATCCCGGATAATGAAATACCCCGCTTATTAGAATCAATTTTCGTGGCAAATTGACTATTCCATTAAGCGGGTTCGACTGCATAAATTAAGTCAAAATACATGAACTGAATTTCACAATGAATGTTTGTTTCATGGACCGATATCTCCCCCCCCCTTTTACCATGTAAAGCAAAATAGCTAAATCATTTATTAATTGCCTAGTCTCAAACATTTCCTGGCTAATAAATGATGAATCTATTTTGATATCTTTTTTCTTTATTTTCGCTTATTTGTGTTTAACTGGTTTATTGAGGCCATATCACTTATTCTTTTCTTTCAAACTAATGTCCTTTAAATGCATTGCATTCATATCTAGCTGCGGCATTCTTCATGAATTTATTGTTCCAACCCTAATCATCTTAATCGCTTATTATGTCTTTATGACTGAGATACTTTTTATTTTATTGGTGGATAATTAAATAAAATCCCGTTGAAGCAATAGCCGAGTATAGAAATAACCTTTCATAGGCATCCTTCCTGTAAACCATATTAATTTCTCATCCGGGACGGGGCAAAAATAGACCTGGATGAATAAAAACGAACCAAAATGAAGAACGATGCATAAAATGTAGTGGTAACAGTGGAGGACGATAATGAAATGCTGCGAAATCAAATTTGGTTAAGTGGCTTCGAGAACTGTAATCTGAACGAGCGGCTGGAGATTTTACAGGCAGTGCCAGTAATTTCCGTAGAACTGTTGATTTTGTTTGAAGATTGATATTGAGATTTCCGATTGGATGGGCGATCTGGTATGCGTTTAACCCTTTGAGGCGCAACCCTTTCCCAATGCTGAAAAAAGGGGCAGCCGTTGCCATCGCTCGACTTAACTACCAGCAAGATGGCGTACGATCGAAACGTTCATCGCGTGCCACAGATCGAGAGGCCCTTTTTTGACGACAGCTGGCTGTGCCGGCACAGCCAGCTGCGTCAAAAAAGGGTCTCTCGATCTGTGGCACGCGATGAACGTTTCGATCGTACGCCATCTTGCTGGTAGTTAAGTCGAGCGATGGCAACGGCTGCCCATTTTTTCAGCATTGGGCAATCTACCCAGCTGTTCTCGCCTTCTTCCATTTTTCAGCAGATGTCAGTGCTGTTAAAAATAATCGTGGCCATTTTCTTACGGGAAATGACGTGCTAAAAAGGAAAGGATTCTCGAGGAGCTCTCTCACCTGCAACTATAAAAATAGAAGTCAAATCTATTCTTCGTGACTGGCAACAGTCAAAACGTCAGAGTTGGGTGTTCCCAGAGCGGGAACACTGCGCGTTAAAGGGTTAAAACGGTCCAGCAAGCTAGAAAAGCAAATGCAACACTTTTATTCGGAGGATCGAAGCACTAACATCTCTAAAAAAATACAGAACTTAACAGCGCATCCAAACAGCAAATCCTTAACTATCACAGCAATAACACTACTCAAATTGCAATGTCAATCGTATAGATCTGATCTTTATATCCATAGTCTGTTTTCAACTCATTTGCAGCTAGAGAGACTCTCCATTTATAGATTTCCAAGCAGGAAGTGATGTCAAGTAAGTCACGACGTCATATTTCTTTATCTTTCTCGTAGCTTCTTTCCTAATTGAGATGCAGCCACATTTTTTCTATTTCCGGGAACTTCTTTTAGGCTGTAAAAGTCACCGAATCCGTCGCCGAAACAATCGCCAAGTTTATCGCCAAAGGCTTAAGGTCACACACTGTTTTCACTTGCAAGAATGCCTGTACATCTGTTTCTCTAACAACACACATTATAGTGGGATAACAATACTACAATTCTGTAACGTATACAGACGTTCATAGAAGCTTATGCTCCCTTTCAAGGATCCCATTAACATTCCCGGGAATGTTAATGGGAAATAACATTCAATGTTCTTCGACGGAGGTCTGGTGCAAAATTTGCATTAATCGGGATGCAGTTGTTTTTGTGCCCAAAATCGTCGCCAAGTTTGACGACTAGACACCGCCACCACTGATAGCCACATGTGGATACATTGCCAAATTTGGTTCGGAGAAAAAGATAATTGGAGAGGAAAGTGTTTTATAGTTGTTCCATTTTGTATGATTTATCTTTATCTATTATTTTTTTTTTTAAATGACAACCTTAAAAGAAATCGAAGCGCAAAATTTTACTATCTCCGCCATTGCGTGTGGTGAATTTCGTTTCCAGAAAGAAACCGTTTTTGCATCTTAGAACACAGAAACCTCAGTTTTCGCCAACTGCAAATAAAATTTGAAATTTCCCAAACGATTAAGTTAATTGCAAAGAACTTCCAAAATTGTTCGAGATATTAATTACTTTAGAATTAAGTGGCTGCATTTAAGCGACGTAAATAATTAAATCTCCGTACGATGAGCACACGAAGAAACGAAAAAAAATGGCTAAAGCGAACATTCTAGGCTCCATCCGACCAACAAGCCACGACAACTATTTAATAAGTCTCCTTTTAATGTCCTCCCCAAAATGAAAGCACGTGCTTTTGTTTTGGCAAAAATTTTCTTCCTTTCTCCCCGTGCTTGGAGGCCCATTAAAGCAATTAATATCGATAGCTGGTGCTGGGGGCGTTTTATGCGAGTCAAGCATTTGTAATCTTCCAAATTAAATCACTTATTTAACCCTTTGAGGCGCAACCCTTTCCCAATGCTGATAAAAGGGCAGCCGTTGCCATCGCTCGACTGAACGACCCGCAAGAGGGCGGACGATCGAAACGTTCATCGCGTACCGCAGATCTAGAGACCCTTTTTTGACGACAGCTGGCTGTGTCGGCACAGCCAGCTGTCGTTAAGTCGAGCGATGGCAACGACTGCCCTTTTTTCAGAATGGAGCAATCAATCCAGCTGTTCTCGCATTCTTCCATTTTTCGGCAGATGTCAGTGCTGTTAAAAAGAATCGTGACCATTTTTGTTACGGGAAAGGACGTGCTGAAAAGTAAAGGATTCTCGTGGAGCTATGTCACTCGCAACTATTTTTATAGAAATACAATCTATTCTTCGTGACTGGCAACAGTCGAAACGTCAGAGTTGGGTGTTCCCAGAATGGGAACACTGTGGGCACCCTTTCAGTGGGCACTGTGGGCACCGTGCCCACACAGCGGGCACTGTGGCACTGTGGCTGTGGCACGTGGGCAGGGCACTGTGGCCCTTCAGCGCGTGTTCCAGTGGGAACACTGCGCCTGAAAGGGTTAAAAGAAAAAAAAAAGACGGTACAGGATTTTCCGTAATAGCTAGTTAACTCCGGTTATAACGTTTTGGCTTTAGAGATTTGTCTGGTGAGGAAGAATTTGAGGGAAGGTTAGATGTAACAGGCAAAGGAAAATGACATAGAAAACTTTGATCCCTTATTAGTATTGTTGGCAGAAGGTTTAGTAATGCATCGATGTTGTAAGGGGTTCATATTGTATGCACGCACGGGTGGTAGTCGGAAGTATTTTTCGCAGGGGTGTAAGCAAAGGGTGTAGACTGTTAAGTCCAACCTCCCCTCCCCCCACGTCCTGGCCAAACAAATTTTAACAAAGTCCATATACTATATTTGACAGTGAGGGAAGTCTGCGTACTCTACTGATATTTCGAATACAATAACTGTGAATATGAAATTTTATCCTTAGCTTGTCATGTAACATACACTGAAAAAATAAATATTTTTCGTTACATTCAACAAAATATTCTTTGATATTTTGTTGGTGCATCAATATTATTGGGTTGAACTAAACAGCAAACAAACTTTTATTGAATCAAGAAAGTTTCATTGAATTAACCCTTTAACGCGCAGTGTTCCCGCTCTGGGAACACCCAACTCTGACGTTCTTTTGACTGTTGCCAGTCACGAAGAATAGATTGGATTTCTATAAAAGTAGTGGCGCGTGACAGAGCTCCGCGAGAATCCTTTACTTTTGAGCACGTCCTTTCCCGTCAAAAAAGGGTCACGATTCTTTTTAACAGCACTGACATCGGCTGAAAAATGGAAGAAGGCGAGAACGGCTGGATAGATGGCCCCATGCTGAAAAAAGGGCAGCCGTTGCGCCATCGCTCGACTTAACTAGCAGCAAGAGGGCGGACGATCGAAACGTTCATCGCGTGCCACAGATCGAGAGACCCTTTTTGGACGACAGCTCGTTGTGCCGCACAGCCAGCTGTGCGTCAAAAAAGGAGTCTCTCGATCTGTGGCACGCGATGAACGGTTCGATCGTCCGCCCTCTTGCTGCTAGTTAAGTCGAGCGATGGCAACGGCTGCCCTTTTTTTTTTCAGCATTGGGAAAGGGTTGCGCCTCAAAGGGTTAAAAAGAAATACGATGAACAACATAATCTTTTTAACCGAACATTGCAATACTAGGATGCATCAAAACAATGTGTGAACACTATCATAAATAATTCATGTTCCTAGATATTCTAATAAATTTTTCTGGGAAGAAGGTAGTGTTATCTTTAGACAATCGAATTTACTGCACGCTCTCCAGACTTTAACGCCACTCAACTTGTTCTTATTCGGCGTGGTAAAAGACGAGGTGTACCGTACGTAAGCCACGTAGAAAAAGATACGCTTTTGGGAAGGGAAAACAAGCGATGTGTGCAGAAATCCCATTGGACAATTGGGTTCCGCCGTGGCTCGTACCTCAGAAACTTATCGATTCTGAAGACCACCTTCTCGAACATTTACTTGGACTACCGTTTGGAACGTTCAGTTTCACCATAAAAACTGCACTTCTAAATTGGACTATAGCTTTACTTTTCATTAGAAATTGAGCATTGTACGATAGACATTAAATTTTGTGACAATTCAGGGTGCGTACCTTTTTTTTAAAAAAAAAAAAAACATTCGATGGATCTAAGCTTCGCAAAGTTCAGTAGAAATTATACTGCTACGAATTTTCAGGGCAACCCGCTGTTCTGGGGTTTAAAATAGTTTAAAATTCGTATTCTACGCTTCAAACAGTTAAATTTTGCTTTTTGTTGCATCAAAATCGATCAACTAGAACCGGAGATACGGAGGTTTTGGTTTTCCCTTTGTTTTTCTATGGGGTTTCTAGAAATCTCGAGAAATATGGGTCGTAGGTTTTCGGTCACTTCACTTTTGGGGACTTATTTTTGGCGCCAAATTTGGCGATATTTCGCCAAAAGTCGCCAAGCTTGGCGACATTTTGGTCATTTGTGCGATTTTCCCAATGGGGCCTGAAAGTTGGTTTTCCTGCATTAAAAACGCCTAATAACCTAATAATTCTCTTCTATGACATAATCAAAATTCCCGCCTTTTGTGGAATCTTCGTGAAATAGACTTTTCTGGAAGCTTCTTGTACCTTCTGCGTCGGCTATAAATAGAAGCGCTTCAGAATCCCCAGATCAGTGTGAGTGGAGCACCCGTAGTGTAGAGTAGCTCCGTTCAGTGTGATCCAGCGGCCGATGTGAACGGCGCTTTGCTCTGTGATAGAAGCGGTGTTTCGCGCTTGTTTATGAAGCTCTGAATTTAAGTGCTGTGTATAAATTCTTCACTGCTGAGTCTTGGGGGACTGTTAGTGTTATCCCTCGAATATTTCCATTGAAGTTTTACCTGTGGATGTGTTTTATTTTGTGTGAGAATTACAGCATCTGTGAAAGCTTCTGATCTTAGCGGACTGTTAACTTCTGAATTTTGTAAAGCTGATTGTTCTACGAAGTTCTAGAAGCAATAAAGTTGTGTTCCATCCTGACCAGTGGACTTTTTACTAGAACTTTCTATACCAACTGGACTTTAGAACGACGAACCCCGGAAACAAGCAGAGTATTGTTGCAGAATACTCTGCTTGCAGTGGCGGCTCGTGGGATACAGCAAGTACAGCCGGGCTGCACTTGAAATTGTCAGCACATACTTTAAAATAATTTATTCTACTAATTTTCCTAAATTCAGATTTGAATTGTGGAATTCCTACTGTAAATTTAAAAAATCTCCGAAAAAAAAACAAACAAAAAAACCGTATTGTGGCCGGATCGCTCATTTAATCTTCCCGCAATTCAATTGGGAAAATCTTTGGTTCAGCCCAGAGCGCTGAAAAGAAAATTGGCAGCACCGTTGCCATGACAACGACTACGTAAGCAGCCTCTTCAGCATAGGGAGTATGCAGCTAGATACAGCTGATGAAATTTTTTCTAACGGCGGCTGAACTTGTGAACTTCACTAACTGATTCGCTCGGACGAGAAGTGAGGGAGGGGGTAAGGAGAATATATGTTCGGAAAACTCTCGACTTTATATTGCTGAATTTATCAAGAAGGTAAGCCTGAATAGACGCTTATGAATGGACAATGACCCATCCAAGCAGTATTGTTTTTAAGTAAGCAAGAACTGGCATTGAGAGGACATGGCGAGCGAGAAAATTCTTTAAACATGGGAAATTTTAAAGAGCTTTTAAAATTATGGATATCTGAATTAAAACAACGCCTTTTTATGGGGACATCACTGACCGATTCGCATGTTTAAAAGAAAGGAGGATTGATTTGACTTATAAAAAATAAGTAAGTTTTCTTTTTTTTTTTCTTTTCTTCTCAAGTTATCGTTACAAAAGAAAATTCTAAGGAAACTTCGAATCAGACACGGATGAATGCCATTTTGAGGATAAGAGCGGCTGGTTGAAATTTATGTCCATTTTATAGAAAAGTAAAATAGGTTCTCTTACATTTTTTATGTAATTTCTTTTTTTTTCCCCGGTGAGGGCTTAATCCGCCAGCTTTCGAATTCAGTAACAAAGATTTCCCAATCCTGTCCGGAGGAAGGGGGGGGGGGCTTATATGCTTCCGGCTGCACTAACAGTTTTGACCACGGGCCGCCACTGTCTGCTTGTTTCCGGGGTTCGTCGTTCTAAAGTCCAGTTGGTGTAGAAATTTCTAGTAAAAAGTCCACTGGTCAGGATGGAATACAACTTTATTGCTTCTAGAACTTCGTGGAACAATCAGCTGTACAAAATTCACAAGCACAATTAAACAGTAATGTGCTTTTAACAGTTCGCTTAGATCAGAAGCTCTCACAAATGCTGTATTTCTCACACAAAATAGAACACTTTCACTGGCAAAAATTCAGTGAAAATATACGAGAAATAACACTAACAGTCTCTCAAGACTCAGCGATGAAAAATGTACACACAGCACTTAAATTCAAAGCTTCACAAACAGCGCGAAACACAGCTTCTATCACAAAGCAAGCGTATTCACTCTCTCAAAGCTTGATCAACACTGAACTCTCGGAGCAGCGCGCTGGTGGAATTTATAGAGGAGGCAGAAGCTGCGAGCAGCTTCCAGAAAAGTCTATTTCTCGAAGATTCTACATAAAGCGAGAATTTTGATTACGTCATAGAAGAGAAATGTTAGGTTATTATGCGTTTTTAATGCAGGAAAAACAACTTCCAGGCCCCATTGGGAAAATCGCGCCCAATGACCAAAATGTCGCCAAGCTTGGCGACTTTTGGCGAAATATCGCCAAATTGGGCGCCAAAAATAAGTCCCCAAATGTGAAGAGATCGAAGCCCTAGGACCCATATTTCTCGAGATTTCTAGAAACCCCATAGAAAAACATAGGGAAACCGAAACCTCCGTATCTCCGGTTCTAATTGGCCGATTTTGATGCAACAAAAAGCAAAATTTATCTATTTGAAGCGTAGAATACGAATTTTAAACTATTTTAAGCCCCAGAGCAGCGAGTTGCCCCGAAAATTCGTAACAGTATTCTGCAGCAATACCGTGTCTTCATACAGTCGAATTTGCTTATAGCGAGTGCTAATGGACCGCGATATTTGCTCGTTATAACCGAGTATTCGTAAAAAATGAGTTCGTGAAATAATCAGAAATATCCACCCTGCTTACTACATTAGTTATTTTTTTTAATTTCTGTACAGTACAGAACGAGTTGGTTAATTTGTTTCTGTCTATTGTCTTTCATGTATTATTGTTTGTTAATAAAAGACTAAACAGACCTGAAATCATGGTCAGTTTGAAGTTTTCCTGCGCACTCAGAACCTATTGAGCATGTTGCGGTCGTTTCAGACTGAAATGCAGCATATTCCTCGTTATCATCGTCGCTTTCACAGTCTTAGAAGTGCTAAAGGAATTTTTTCCAAAAAAGGATTAGCTTAGATGAAAAGGTGCAGCTCAATAGACATTTTATGAATATGCAAAAAAATGCCTCGCTATAACCGATATTTACTCGTCAAAAGCGAGTTACGTCCCCGTAGACTTAACTTTGTACCAACCCAATATTTTCGATTTCCTCGTTAAATCAGGGTTCGTTATAAACGAGTTCGACAAACGACTTATTTCGTTTCTGTATTATTATGTACAGCAGCGATTCCCAACCTTTATTCTTTCACGTACCCGTAGTGTAGACTTCTCTTTTGTTAGTAGCCGCTTTCTTATAAAGGCGATCCCTCCCACCCTAATAACACAGACATGAAAGTGAAGTAGCCCGTCGACCTTTGTCAGAGCTTGGGACTGTGTGGTGCATCTTAAAATGAATCGCGGCTCCAATATCTCCTCGTTCAAGTCATATCTCTTGGGGGTGCTAATCCAGTTGCTAGTCCCGCATATGGAAAAATGGTTCAAACTTCGGAGACCCCGAGATGAGGCTCGTTTATTACATACAGCAATAATACGCACATGCCCTTTTTTATTTTTTATTAATAATCTTATCAATATAGGAGACAACAAGACTGCATTCAAACCGGGACTTTATTATTAATGATCTTAAATTTGGTAAACTAAGCACTGTCCTCTCCGGTTTGGCTCAAAAGAAGGAATCTTAAAAACATTAGAAAAAATTCCAGTTGCAACAAACAAGATATATGCTCTTTTGTCGCGAATCGTTAGAGATTTTAACAACAGATGGCACCATCGACGACGTGACGCACACATCCGTTGATGACGCACTGAAACGGCCTTCTAAAACTTCGAGAGAAGGAAGAAATAGATAAGATGCAGGCAGACATTTTCAAGTAAAGACGGCCACGGTGTGGTTGAAACATTTTAAACAGTCTTAATACGGCAATACCTTATTTATAGGACTTAACTACAGGGTGGCCATAATTAAACTGCAAGTGTTCAAGGGGTGCTGGAGAGAAAACTACCGGGAATGTTCCAGTGAAATTTGGTATCTACACGTTTCAGAACATGCGCAATTCAAATATGCAAACAAAATCGCCATTTTCACCTTATAGATGGCGCTGTACCGTATTTCAACGCTCACCGGTGGCATATACAATTTCCAAAACCGATAGACAGAGCATAATGACATTCTAAGCGGCATATAAATAATACAAAACATTATTTACAGTTTATCAACATTCCATACGATTCGCTTCAGTCATTAAATTTTTACAGTATCTTGTAATCAAAAATTAACGTAAATTAAGATCACAAATTTAACAATCCATAAAGACGCTTTGGAAAACAATTAAACCATTATTTATTCAATGAAATTATCACATGATGTGCTCAATATGTGAACCACCAGATGCAATCACATGCTGAAAACGTAAAACCGTCCAACGTCGCATTTAAAATCTCTGGTGTAACACACCTCACGTGTTTCGTTCTGCTAGATTTAAATTCAGCAACAGAAGCATGTCGTTCTCTATAAACCCTATCTTTCAGATGTCCCCACAGATAAAAATCGCAAGGATTAAGTTCCGGTGAACGTGGGGGCCAAGCGTTGTCGGAACCTCTGCTTATGACTCGGTCCGCACCAAAAGTATCATGTAGCAACTTTTTAACAGCTTTAGCGATGTGAGAGGATGCTCCGTCCTGCATAAATACCGTGATGCATCTATACAGCGCCATCTGTAGGGTGAAAATGGCGATTTTTTTTGCATATTTGAATTGCGGATGTTCTGAAACGTGTAGATACCCAATTTCACTGGAATATTCCCCGTTAGTTTTCTCTCCAGCATCCCTTGAACACTTGCAGTTTAATTATGGCCACCCTGTATATTATCGTACGTCTCAAAATTGACTTGAGTTTCGGTAATCTATAAAACCGCACAACTTTCTTCATGCACTTTCAATTGAATCATTATAGTGACTTCTGTCGATACAGACAATATTTTCACGTACACCGAAGTTGGGGAAACTCTGGCGTACAGTATAAATTTTTGTTTCAGAAAAAAAAGAAAATTTGCAGTATCAAAATAGCACCGGCTCAAAATAAATTTGAATTTCCATAAACGATTAAGTTAATTACTGGACTTCCAAATTTGTTTAGAATGAGGCGCTCTATTTTAAAGCCCCGGCGCAAGCAATTAAATCCTCTTGAACGATGAACACGGGGTATAAAAAGAAAGAAAGAAGGTTAATTCCAAGACACTAAGGCTGCGTGCGACACTAACAAACAGCGACATAACTATTTAATAAGTCTCCTTTTAATGTTCGACTTAAATGAGAGGATCTCTCTTTTTTATTTTTTTTGTTTCTGTAAAATTTTCTTCGTTCTCCCAGAGGCTATTAAAGCAATTAATATGGAGAGTCGGCCGGGGCATTTCGAGCTTATTTAATCGCCCCCCGCCAAAATAAAATATTTGTTTTAAAAGGGATCGCCTTGAATACTCCAACAATAACTATTCCGATAACTAGTCGACGTTAGCTTTCATTGTTGCGGCTTAATTTCTCGGCAAAATTTCTTTAAAGACACACTTTGTAAGGAACTGCGTTAATATGGCTTTTAAGAGAAATGATGATGATTCAATAAATTAATAATCTTGTTAAACAGAAGTTTTTAAAATCGGATCATTGTTGTAACAAGAAAGATAAAACATGCCAAGCACGTGTGCCAGTTTAAGATGAGTTCGGGCTCACTTTTTGAAGCCCGAGCCCGCCCGAGCCCGAAGACTTTTAATCCGAGCCCGCCCGAGCCCGAGCAATATTATTTAAGTCGGAGCCCGAGCCCGAAATTTCAGCTAAAGAAAAATAAAATTCAATAAAATTCTAAGAAGTAATTCTTTGATAGAATACAATAAATTTTGCCGTTTGTGCAAATTAAAGACAAATATACTTGCAAATTTTTAATGCACTTTCCATTCTTTATACTATGTATGTTTATGAAATAATGTCCGATTTCATGACTAACTAAGCAATATAAGCCGCCGTTCTGAAATACCCAAAGAGCTTCACGCGCCTTCTAGGCACCCGTGCCGCTATTTTTTTTATATGTACTTTTATTTTCCATATGAATCACTTTTTAAAAATCTGTTTCAAGGAGTATGTTCAATAAAATAGAAATTTTTCACAAGCCCGAGCCCGAACGCATTTGGTAATTAGAGCCGAGCGGTTCGGGTGGCTGAGCCCTCATTTGGCCAGTGTAGGTGCGGGAAGAGACGACCAGCCCAGTTTAGTTGACCGCCACCCCCTTAAAAATCAGACTGACTCCATAAACAGACTTTAAATGCTAACAAACATTAAACAATTAAAATGTAAAACAATTTAAAAAAGGAACTTCAAACTTATTGATAAAAAATAGGCATAAACCATTAACAACTTCCAGAGCAGATTCTTCTTTCCATAAACGGTCGCTCTGTGCAAGCTATTTAACCCTTTGAGGCGCAACCCTTTACCAATACTGAAAAAAGGGCAGCCATTGCCATCGCTCGACTTAACGACCAGCAAGATGGCTGACGATCGAAACGTTCATCGCGTGCCACAGATCGAGAGACCCTTTTTTGATGCAGCTGGCTGTGCGCGCAGCCACCTGCGTCAAAAAAGGGTCTCTCGATCTGTGGCACGCGATGAACGTTTCGATCGTCGGCCATCTTGCTGGTCGTTAAGTCGAGCGATGGCAACGGCTGTCCTTTTTTTCAGCATTGGGCAATCTATCCAGCTGTTCTCGCGTTCTTCCATTTTTCAGCAGATGTTAGTGCGGTTAAAAATAATTGTGACCATTTTTTGACGGGAAATGACGTGCTCAAAAGTAAAGGATTCTCGTGTAGCTTAGTCACCCGCAACTATTTTTATAGAAATCCAATCTATTCTTCGTGATTGGCAACCGTCAAAACGTCAGCGTTTGGTGTTCCCAGAGCGGGAACACTGCTTGTTAAAGGGTTAAATCACTCAGGACTCGGGATCCCTCGCGGACTTAGTGACCCACGGGGGGGTCATGCACTTCGTATTCAGGAACTGGCGTTGACTTTGGAAATTGGCTGACGCTCCCGACGCTCCTTGCTCCCGACACACAGCAACTATCCAAGAACATGACGTCAAATATTCACCAGCGCTGAGCTGCAGGTAAGCGTCTGACTTTGAACAAAGTTCGATGATTAAGCACAAATGATTATCTTGCAAAAAAGTGCAAGATAATCTGCCGAGTGGAAATCACTAACCAGTTTGTATGAATCGATCTGTCGCTAATATTTCTAATAATCTGCGAAAAAACTCATAGATTCGATTGTTATATTTCGCGAGTTTTTAAATATTTTTTAAGTTGATATCTTATCTAGATTTCTGGGCTAAACTGAATAGGGCAGTGCTAAGTTTATTAAATTTAATGTCATTTATACGCTTGTGTTTTCTTCCTTTTTTTTCATTTATCAACTAATTCGGTCATTTTCTCAGCTGAATTCACCGGTTTCCCATGCAAAGCGCCACTTACTAGATTTTTTTTAAAACTAAACTTTAAAAAACTGTTTTTTGAGGGTATTTTTTTTGTGCAGTGCATATATCTGTACTCCATAACCAGACGAACGTAAGTCCATATTACAATTTTCAGGTTAAAGCGTTGATTCTAAACGAAATACCTATCAATGGGTTTAGCATATACAAATTTATTACATAATATTTTTTTTGCTGATTGATTCAATTATTAGCTCTGCATTTCTTGCAGTTTTGGTGCCCTCCTGAAAAGTTAGTCTGGTTCTGAGGTATGGATATATGTCAAAGTTTGGTGTCAATTGTCACGCCTATTTCAAATTCTGTTTATGGAGTGCGTGGGGAATTTAACTATAACCACACTGTACTTGCCAACACTGTCGGAATCTCCCACTATCGTTGACTTATCGTACTTTTTTTTTTCTTTCACCTGAAATCATCTCCCCATGTCTTACCGGGGCCATCGTGATTCTATCAGGCCTTCTTGTGCACTCCGAAAGAGGCCTGCAGACGTTTCCTCATTGGTTAGATTCGGCCGCTAGATGACGTATCTAAGTGCTTTAACCAATAAGTGAGCATCCGTAGGCCTCTTTGGATGACTCATCGGAGTGCACAAGCAGGCCCGGTAGAATCACGATGACCCCGGTCTTACGTTGTCTGCATGTGAAATCTGATTTCGTTTCGTTCATTAATTTTAGGTGCACGTACCTAAGAAATAGGAAAAGCTATTAGGCCACCCTGAATACCATTTCACTTATCAATGTGCACGCCACAAAACTTCTAAGCCCTTCTTTGTATAAAATGCAGTCAATATTTATTTAATTTTTCTTTGGATTAAACAATTCCTAAAACGTCTTTAGACTGCACTTAAAAACGCTCTCATCTAAGCTATAACCATAAAACCATCATTAACTAGTTATCGTAATAGTTATTATGGAATTAACTGAGTCCTTTAAAATAAGTATTTTGGGTATTATAAGTAGTTAAAATGCCCTCATTTAACTATCGATATTAATTCCTTTAATGGCCCCAGGATAGGAAGAATATTCCAGGAAAAACAAAATGGCTTTCATTTAAGGATGACTTTGAAACGAGACTTATAAAATTGTTTTGTTTGTTAGTGTACAGACAAGAGTATAGATGGAGCAATTTAAGTTCATTATTCAAAGATTTAATTATATTTATGTAACTTAAAGTGGCACTTTATTCTGAAGTTATTGACATCCAAACGATTTCGGTAGTACCGTGATTAACGTAATCATTCAAAAATTTTAATTTACCAGGTGTAACGGTTAATTTCCGACTTTTCTATATGAATTTTTTAAAATCTTTCTAATTGCTTTCAAATGATAAGAAATTGTTGCGCCTGCACAACTGCTGCTATTCTGCAAGTTATAATTGCGTTTGGATCGAATATTACACGAAAAATAAATTAATAAGTACACAGTTTTATTCGCTGTATTTGCGAGTAACGCCATCTGTGTATTAAGATCGGAACTTAACCGTTACACCAGGTATAAGGATTTTAATAAGAAAACTTACTGTGATTTTATCTTTTATTCGGTTTTCTTGTTCTTTGTGACCTTTTTTTTTGTTGTTGTCTGTTTCTTCTATCAGCAAAATTATGATTCAAGTTCATTATTAAAAATTCAAGCGCAATAATTTCTAATTTTTTAGCAAAACCTTTTATGATAGGCATTCCGTAATCTTAGAATGCTGCATAAGTTTCAAAGTAAACATTTTCAGAATATATTAAAAGAAGAAACTAAACTGTCGAAATATATTTTACATTTATGATCAGTCGAAATACATTTTATATTATTTACAGCCAGCTGTCGATCTCAAGGTCTATTTTTTTTTGCTTTTTTTTTTTGGGGGGGGGGGGCTGTTAGGTGTAACGTGAGTACGCTTTAGAGCCCTCAAAAGTCCTATGCGCCAAGCCATCTCCGTTTAAGCATATATAGCTGTCGTGTAGCTTTACCTAAACCGCAAATCAGTAAACTGACGGTCAATACTAAAATTAAATTTTACAACTGCTCGTCATTGATGAATGTTTTAAATTACCAAATTTTGAAAAGGCACATCTTTTAATTAAAAAATATATGCACTAAATTCCTGATTAGTGGCGCAATGTTCAAATATTTCTTCAATATTTTTTAAAAAATCTAGAATCCAAAAATCTGCCGAAACCCATGAAATAATAATACGTTCTGTATCAATACCTCGAAACACACTATCGAATCTGCAGCAATTAAAATAATTGTCCCCGAAATTGAAGTGTATTCCCAAAATATACAAAGGGAAAATTTCCGCCATTTTTTTAGTTCATACGTAACAAACTTTTATTTAGTAGATTAAACAACAAGCGAGCACGTTTTAACCAACTAACTCCGATATTAATTGCTCTAATGGCTTTTGCACCCCGCCGGTAAAAGAGACAATAGAAAGGAAAAAGCTTGGAAGAAACAAAAATAATGCTTTTCATTTAAGAAAAGCATTAAAGGAGACGCTAATTAAAGAATTATCGTCCTTTTGTTGGGGGGAGGGATGCATAGTCATGCTGTTAAGCATTAATGTCTCTTTCATTGTTTACTATCTCCAGAGAGATTTAATCATTTACTTAGCTGCATAGAGGCAATATTACTTTTCGTTGCATCCAATCGATTGGAGATAAAAGTGAAATAACCCCCGGTATTAATTTTATGACGAGATGATGCTCGAATTCTTTTACTTCCACGTGTCAAGAATGACTATCGCTTGTACAGGTATTAAAGGAGCTATTTGGACACGTGGCCACGGTATGGGTGGGTACCATGTCTTGAAACTGCATTGTGCATGTATAGTTAAAATAGAAGGCGAACGGACTTGGATGTAGGGCGATCATCGGCGCATTCTAAACGATCCAAACGAAATTTGCCTGTAAGATGGCGCTGCAAGTCGTAAACATTAACTTTATATTGCGCGCATGCGTAAATTAGTAGTAGATTGTATCATGATTCGTTGCTATGCGTCACTAGAGAGCGCTTATGTAGCTAATCGTTAAAAGGGGGACGAGTATTTTCCTTTGAAAGGCTGTTGCTATTTCGCCCGTCTCCTGTTAGTCGGTGATCAAGATATGTTTTAGGTCTGACGAGGATATCAGGTGCGTTCAGCAGTTTCAGAACTTTCAGTAAGATACTAGTACTAAAAGCTTAAATTAATTAAAAACTTTGTAGAATAACACACACTAAAAGATACCCATCAAAAAAGTTATTTCGGTTGGTGCAAAAAAGTCCATCTTTTATCAGATGCTGATAAGTTTCACCTTCCACATAGGTAGAATGGTTAGTCCCGCAGTGGTCTGTGCACTAAACTGCATTCCCGTAAGAACACGGCAAGTGAAGCAGCATCCGACTTGGCCAGTGCTTGGGAAGGTCAACTTCTTCTCGGCTCGACTGCTGTGGGACCGTGTACGCTAATGAGAGCTGGTCACGTAAAATCCGTCGTGGCTCCAATGTCTTCCAAGTTGCTAAATGATATCTCTTGGGCTGACGATTTCAGGAGGTTGGTCCCTCATCTGGAATTGGTCCAAAATTAGCTGACCCCGAGCTGAGTTGACTTCCTCTCACTGGGGCTCATTGAAATGGAAACTGCCCATCACCGGCCTATATGGGCGATCTGGTACCACCTCGTGGTTGCCAGTGGGATTAGAAACAACAACAACAACAGAATGGTTAGAACAAGATACTGTTGTTTTTGTTGCTGATCTCAAAACTAGTCTGATGAAGTCGGACCAGATCCAGTTATCCGAAGACGTGCAGAAAATCGTAGACGGGGAGACCAAGTTTTTCTTCCCAAATCAGAACCGAACAGTACTGAATGTGATCAGCCGAAGCCTGCTGTTGGTAGCCATTTAGACAAAGAGCTTTCTCGCCTTCAGAAAACAAGACATTTCAGGCGGCTTCTGACTAAGCGCGGGAGGATAGTACATGTTTTTCTGTCGCATGAAAGGGTTAAACGAGAAAACGTATCTTTCGGTATACAGTATAAATTGTCAGAGTGGTTTATCTTATATCGGACAAACTAAACGCGCCCTTACATTTAGAATTAAGGAGCACGTAGTTCTTGTTATAAAACATGAAACCAACAAATGTGCCATCGGTAAGCATTGTTAGGATGCCAACCATACTTTAGGCTTTAGTTCAGCTAAACTCATTTAGAAACCCTGTCCCCTCCAGTCAATTAGATTGTCTTGAAGCTTTCAATACCCATAAAAACATAGTCTTTCTTGTTGGTGTTGATTTCACTGTCCCCTCCTCCTTTCTCAATGCTGGGAATCCCTCTGTTTTCAATTACCTTAATTTTCTGCTTTCCTATTGGCGATCATAACACTTTTCTGAATCCCTGCTTTCCTTATTGGCCCTCGTAAACGCTATCCTGAATTCCCACTTTTTCTATATAAATGGCAAATTTTTGTCCTTCTTATTCTAGCTTCCCCACTCTCTTTAACATCTTTATTAATGACATACCACGAGCTGTGGGAACTGAAATTGCGTTGTTCGCTGATGACACTGCCATTATTGGCCATCACAGCAACAAGAAGCAACTCTCCAGAAACATACAGAGACACACCACCTTAATTGAAGACTGGATGTCCAAATGGCATCTTGAAATAAATCACGCCAAATGCCAGGCTATTTCCTTCACTCGCAAAGCTCCCCCCTCACGTATTATTGTCAACAACCATCCTCTGGAATGGTCCAACACTGTAAAATACCTTGGGGTTATTATTGATAAGAACCTCACATGGAGGCATCATATAACCCACATCAGACAAAATATGAATGGAGCATTTTCCAAAATCTCCAAGCTCATCTTCAACAGAAAAATCTCTACCAAGAATAAAACACTCCTTTATACTGCATATGTCCACCCTACGGCTACATACGCTGCCCCTGTTTGGGCCAGTGCTGCCAAAGGCCACATAACTAGACTTGAATCCAAACAAAATCTCTTCTTACGGAAAATTCGCTACGGCCCTACATTCATCTCAAACAACACCATCAGGCGTGACTTAAAAGTCAAAACGCTCAGACAAACGATCCTCAAACAAACGACCAACTTTTAGCACAACCTGGACGAGCTTCCTAACGCCATTAGAGGTGACTTCCCTGACTACGACTTCAGGGACCCTCTCAACAAGAAACGGCCCATGGCCGCTCTACACCTTCTACCCAATTTCGACTAGACTTCACCCTCCTGCTTGCAGGAAGGCCCTTTCTCTCGAATCGTTCACTTTTTCTACCTCCGTCACTTACGGAGGCCTTTTTCTTTTATTATCATTTTTCTAACTTCATTCTCTTCCTCAACACAAGATTTTGAATGACACTCTATAAAAGACACGCTGGGGATAAGTGCATTAGAGATGAGTTCGGGCTCATTTTTTGAAGCGCGGACCCGCCCGAGCCCGAGGATTTTGAATCCGAGCCCGCCCTAGCAATATTATTTAAGTCGGAGCCCGAGCCCGAAATTTCAGTTAAAGATTTAAAAAATCCAATTACTTCATTGATACAATACAATGAATTTTGCCGTTTGTGCAAATTAAAGACAAATAGAGTTGCAAACTCTCAACCCTACTAGCAATTTTGCTCGGGCGACCACCGGCCACGTAGCCAGCCGATGATGGCCCGAGCAAAATTGCTAGTAGGGAATGCACTTTCTAATTCTTTATTTATCCATATGTTTATAAAATAATGTCGGATTTCATGACTACTAATGAATATAAGCCGCCGTTCTGAAATATCTAAAGAGCTTAACGCACCTTCTAGGCGCTAGTGCAGCTATTTTTTTTTTATAAGTACAGTCAACTCCTGTTATAGTGAACCCGGATAGAGTGAACCATCGGCTATAGTGAACGCAAACCATTAGTCCCGAGTCGCATACAGTATCTCTATCCATCACTCTACAGTACGACACTTGGGTCTAGTGACATTTAGTGAACTTCGGATATAGTAGACGAAATTGATGGTCCCCAGAGGTTCACTATAACCGGAGTTGACTGTACTTTTATTTTCCTCATGAATCACTATTTAAAATCTGTTTCAAGGAGTATGTTCAATAAAGGAGAAATTTTTCACAAGCCCGAACGCAATTGTGAATTACAGAGTGCGGGCCCGGGCTGAGCCTGTCTCATCTCTAAAGTGCATGTGCAAAGGCGCCCCCTGAAAACCCCGCTTCGGTTCGTTCTCATTCTAGCTTTAACGGCTCCATACCGAAACTGAATATTTCTGCTATCTAAATTTTTGTATTGGTGATCTTATTTGTTGTTTTTTGATGGTTATTTATTACATTAAAGTCTTAAGAACAAGATGTACTTAACATCCTTTCGGTGTTAATAAAGGTCCACCTTTCTTCAGTTGCAGCAAAGTTCCACTATTCACACAAGTAGAAATAAGGTAATCAACGGCCATTTCGTTCTAAGCTTTCTACTTTTGTGTCTGGTGAAACTTTTTCACAACTGCGGAAGGCTGTACTTCTTCGAGACAATCATATAGACAAGTGTCTTCTTTATGTACGTCGTTTTACAAAGTATTCAATTAATGTTCCACTCAAAGTTTTTAAGTTGGAAGAGAAAATGACGACTTAATATGTACGACAGAGACCAAGTAGTAAATGCAAGTAATAAATGTGGATAGTTTAAATAATTTTATCACTTAGTTCACAGAGCACTTGAACGTGACATAAGTCATTTGAGTGACTTCTATTGTAGATTAAACTTTGCAAAACGGTATTGTAAATTTGAACAGCAATTATTTTTATATACTTCAGAACATGACACAGTAAACTCCCGGCCAACCTGTTTATTAAATGTCACACGAGAATATGATCATTAATACTGTTTATTGATGTTGAAAATCGGGTTTCTCCCATTAAAATAAATACTTTGTGATCTGTTTCTCACTCAGTAGGGGTTACTGCACTAGCTGTTTTGTTTGCAGAAATGCTCTGTAACATATATAGTATATACACACAAAATTGTAGTGATGATGATGGAGCCATCTGTTGATAGAAAAAGATAATTATTGATTGATTCTGTTGTTGTTATTTTGTGGTGCCTCCATTGCTGACCACTTTCCTACGCCTTTTTAGTCTTTCATTGCCTGTACTTGTAGTTGTCAGGGACGAAATCTGAAACCAGCTCTTTGCACACTCCAAACAGCTCTTTGCATGTGTTAGCTTATGTTTTTATGCATCTTAATACGTTGGCTTACGCTTTCTTAATTTCTGATTCATATTCACCGTGGATTACTTCACAAATGTATTTTTAGGCTTATAGTTGCTTGCCTGTGAATGCTCGCTTCATGCTGTCTCCAAGTATTAGCCACTTTCGTTCTTTAATAAATAGTAGTCCCTCTTTGATTTTTGCGTTCCAAATACGGCCGTTTTTCGGAATTTCCGCTGTTTCACTTATTCAAAACAAAAACATCGTTATGAAAACGGCTATAAATAATGCAATCTTTTCACGAAAGGGAAAAAATTCCAAAACCTACTTTTCTGCTAACCCGCTCGACACAGTGCAATTTATTTTTGGCCATTAAGATAAAAGGAGAACACTTTAAATGCATGTTTAGACATTCTAACTGTACACATTTTGCTGCAGAAAAATGTCTCCGCAAATTTGCAGCATCCAATCGTTAACTGTGAACCTTCCATTAACTAGTTATCATTACAGTTATGTTACTCCAGGAGTTCGTTGCACGCGCATTTTATTTAGCTTATTAAACAAGACTCTGCCTCCCCTCCCCCCCAACCCCATTCCTGTATTAATTACTTTAATGGCTGACGCTGCTGAAGAAAGGGTAATTTCAAACAAAGTAAAGTCTTTTAATAATGCAGAAGGCATTAAAATACAGTTATTAAATTTTGTTTGTTCGAGGATTTTGAGCTAAACTTTTGCGAAGTTGTTTTCTTTAGCTCGTTGTTTATTAGTTTCTTTGTTTGCCTAGTCATAATGAGTAACACTTATCTTTAATGAAATTAAAAGTAATAGCACGTTGCCACTCGGACGTAATTAAACTTGAGCAGAAAATTGAATTCGAAACTGTATGTATGGGCTTATTAAAACAGTTAAATTCTCTAGAATTCTTCGCAGTTCTTTCTTTTTTAAGGTTGATTTGAAATTCAGTTTCCCTAATTTAAAATTTCTGGCTACAAATTATCATACAGAAGTTCGTCTAAATGCAGGAAATATGAGGTAAGGCTTTTTTATTTCTCATAAAACTCTAGTTTTCTGTATTCCATGTAACTGCTTACGTAAAACCATTTTGTTCTCGTACATATTGTATTTAAGTGTTTCATTCCATGATCTATTTCAATAAATATTTAACTACTGGCAGAATAACCTTTTCAAGCACTGAGTGGACATGAAGGACTAAAGTTGAAAGATCTAATATTTAAAATTAGCAGTTTTGGATAATTCAGTTTTTTTAATTGTCAAACCCGTTTAGTGGAATAGCCAATTTGCCACTAAAATTTATTCCAATAAGCGGGGTATTCCATTACTGCGGATTACACCTACTGATTGTTACGGTTTGAAAAATTGGAAATTTATTCCAATAAGCGGGGTATTCCATTATTGCGGATCACACTGACTGATTGTTCCGGTTTGAAACATTGGAAATTTATTCCAATAAGCGGGATATTCCATTATTCCGGATCACACTGACTGATTGTTCCGGTTTGAAACATTGGAAATTTATTCCAATAAGCGGGGCATTCCATTATTGCGGATCACACTGACTGATTGTTCCGGTTTGAAACATTGGAAATTTATTCCAATAAGCGGGGTATTCCATTATTGCGGATCACACCCACTGATTGTTAGGGTTTGAAACATTGGAAATTTATTCCAATAAGCGGGATATTCCATTATTCCGGATCACACTGACTGATTGTTCCGGTTTGAAACATTGGAAATTTATTCCAATAAGCGGTATATTCCATTATTCCGGATCACTGAAATGATTTTAGGTCAAATAACGTAAATATAATAAAAAATTGTGGAAAATGTTTTTTTTTTTTTTTTTCCAATGGTGCTACCATGATTTTAAAACTCTTCTAAACATTATAAATGAAACTTTTATTAAAAATTTATCTTGTATTAATGAAAAAGTATATATTTTCATACACATAAATAGCAAATATTAATTGAGGGGGGGGGGGGATCACAACCATAGTGAAGAAAGTCCATCTAAACTAAATTGAAGAAATGAAAGTTTGAAGTTGCACATTATCATGTGATGACATCAGGAATTGATGTCATCACATGATAATGTGCTGACATCATCCAAGCAGTAGCCTAGGGGGGTCATAACCCCCCCCCCCCATGAGGAATTTTTTGCCATACAAAATGTATGTTCTTCACTCCTCTGCCACACACATGTATGCATATATGTGAGTTGCAGTAGTCGTAACCCCTCCCCATGAAAAATTTCTGCCTTCGCCCCTGGATGACATTATACTGCCAAGTGATAAATACCATCTCTAGAGAAAACGTATTGCTTCACTATGGTAGTTAATAGCAGGGGCAGATTTGCCAAGTTGGGGGCCCTGGGCGCCGGCATAATATTTCCCGGGGGGAGGGGGTCAAAGACTATTTCAACGTATGGTTACCATGTTGGAAAGAGCAAAAATGTAACGGAAAACACTGCATACAAAAATCCAGGGGGTCCATTGCCTCCCCCCCCCTTGCCCTATGCTGCCGGCGCCCAGGGCCTGGGCAGAAGCTTCATTAGAGGCCCCTCTTTCGAAAACTTTTTACAAAATTTACAAATTTTTAAACTTACTAAAAGAATAATTTGGGGCCCCCTTTTTATGGGGACCCGGGTGCTTGCCCCGAATGTCCAACCGGAAATCAGGCCCTGATGAATAGAACGTGTTTTTAGGTTACTCCAACAACTATCTCCATTTTTAAAAAATACAGACTTGATCCACTATGGATGTGAAACTCTCCATTTTTCTTCTAATTAAATATTATTAAAATAGAGGAAAAACGTATCACTGGAAACACATGCTTTCTTTGTTGACTTCATCCATGTTGATTCTAAAATATGTTTTCATCCATTAATGCTGGCAACTGCGGACCCAAACTACTAGTTATATTAGTTAACGGTACAATTAATAGTTTGATTTCAAAATTACATTTCGAAACGTTTTCCATAAAAAAAAAGCGGTTAACCCTTTTGAGGCGCTACCCTTTCCAATGCTGGAAAAAGGGCAGCCGTTGCCTCGCTCGACTTAACTACCAGCAAGATGGCGGACGATCGAAACGTTCATCGCGTACCACAGATCGAGAGACCCTTTTTTGGACGGCAGCTGGCCGTGCCCAGCGATTCGATAGTCCGCCATCTTGCTGGTAGTTAAGTCGAGCGATGGCAGCGGCTGCCCTTTTTTCAGCATGGGACAATCTGTCCAGCTGTTCTCGCCTTCTTCCATTTTTCAGCAGATGTCAGTGCTGTTAAAAATAATCGTGACCATTTTTTTAAAGGGAAATGACGTGCTATAAAAAGTAAAGGATTCTCGTGGAGCTAGGTCACCCGCACCTATTTTTATAGAAATCCAATCTATTCTTCGGGACTGGTAACAGTCAAAACGTCAGAATTTGATGTTCACAGAGCGGCAACACTGTGCGTTAAAGGGTTAAAGAATGGTAGAAAATATGTTACCACAGGTATTAGATAGGGTTAAAAACACTGCCACGTGGAAATAAAAGTCGGATTATAAAATAACGATTTCAAACAAGAGTAATTAGTTTAAATCTAACGAATTGAAATCTCTTCATTAGAACACCAGCGTTCTCGGAATACATCACATCTAATTTGTTAATATAAATGGAACATTCTCTGGACTGAAGACTATTTTTTTTTCCCTTGCTTTTTCCCTTTTCTACTCCCTTTCACGGAAAGAAATAGAAATGGAGTATCCAGGAAGGGGGGGGGGGGAGAATTTTTCATTATAATACATTGAGAGAACATTTTGTCTTCATTTTCTTCCGTTGCTGTGGAAACCCGATAGAGAATTCTCGTCGAATTTTAAGGGGTTAAAAGCGAACTCAAAAAATGTTTTATTTATTCTTTTTTTTTCCCCCTCTCTCTCTTTTATATTCAGAGTAATTTATATGCGTAATGTATGTTTTTGAGTTTAATAAAAGTTATATATAAAGCGTTTTTTGAGAACGGTTTCTGAACAATTTTAAGAACAATTAATTATCTTAACTATTAACTGTAACATGATGTTGATGGGAAAATCCTTAAAAGAATAGTTTCTATGTAAAAAATGAGTTTTTAAGTAACTGTTTCAAATTAATAAGAAAATAAATGTGTTCGGAATTTTTTTATATTATTTACAAATAATATAAAATTAACTGCCGCTTGCAACATGATGACAATATATTTTGAAAACCCTCTGATATTGATAGAAAATCCTTATGAGAATAGTTTCTAGGTTAAAAATGAGAATGTAAGTAACTGTTTCGAATTAATAAGAAAATAAATGTGTTCGGAATTTTTTTTTTACATTATTTATAAATAATATAAAGTTTACTGCCACTTGCAATATTTTGAAAAACCCATTGATGTTGATAGAAAATCCTGATGAGAATAGTTTCTAGGTTAAGATGAGAATATAAGTAACTCTTTTAAATTAATAGCAGAAAATATCTTCGAAAGTTTCTTTATTTTATTTATAAAAAGGGTTTCTTTTTGTGTGTGTGTGTGGGGGGGGGAACCTGAGAATTTGAGTCACATATTTAGACAGAATGTATTGTTTCGAAATAATAACTTAATTTGCTCCCGTATTGCATGTGCCGGCGTGAAACTAGTTTTGCAGGCATAATAGCGGTCCTCCGATAATGGTAACCCTGTAGTCTTGGCGACAAACTTGGCGATCATCTTGGCGACTTGGCGACGGATTTGGCGACCTTGGCGACAAATGGTGGCTTCTATAAAATTCATGTCTCGAGACCCTATTTCAATTTGATAAGATTGTTCCAGAAATTTCTCGGCGATTCTGGTGACGTCATCATCTCTATAAAAGCGCTAGGATCTCTCTCCGGGGAGTTCAGTTGGGTGATAGACTTTGAAGCGCACGGTTGATTCTGTGAAATGAATAGCGTCATTGTTGTGCTTATTTGTGATTTTAGTTAGCGTATGCTAAAGTTTCTTGTATTATTTTGAGCTGCGAGCTGTAAAATAAAGTGTTATTTTTGTTTACTGTGCTGTTTGAACTGCTTTGAAATACACCCACTTGGCGATTTTCGTAACAGTATAGTAATTGCACTGGCCGAAAATTTCAAGTCCGATACAACCTGTAACAAATAAAAAGTTAAGACTTCCTGGCCGTAACAAGAAATGAAAAAATGGAGTCTGATTGACCCGGCGCCGTTGTAAATCCTTATTTAAGACTCAGCCTAACCTGATACACAAATCCTGACTAATTCAAGGGAGGATAGGACAGCTGCCCCCTAATCAAGAAATGGCGCTATTCGTCAATAGTAGAAATGTGTATATGTGGCATGATCATTTCTCTACAGATGATCATTGTACACCAAAACCTACACCGTTAATAGAATCAGTTCAACGTTTCGGCATACAATGGAGAAACATTGGTTGCATCCTTCCTATGGAGGAACGTTTCACCATGATTTCGGTTCCATTGATAAGTTTAAGCATCAAAGCCATGGTTCAACATTTCTCCGTAGAAAGGTTGAAGCTAATTCTCAGCATCATTTTCTGGTGAAATGTTAACTACTTTTATTAAAAGGGTACTGTATGTTTTATGTATGTTTGAATGCATATTGTATGAAAAGGCTCCCATGAGAGATCTCTGCCCCGGGTCTCATGTTAGCTTATTCAGGTTCTGTTGATGTATCATACGCAGAACCATTGCTAAGGGGGGTGGGAGATATCGATAAACTGCCAAGTCAAATATCGGTTTTTACCAACTTACTTATTTTTTTATCAACTATATATTACTAACTTTTTACTTTTGCCAAATGGATTTGCGTAATTTTGCCAAATGTGTCAGAAACAGAAAGTAAATTATCGTTTTCGTTAAAATTTTTTCACCAATTTTGCCAACTAGATATCTAATTTTGCCAAGTTTAATTAGATAGCCCCCCTAATCAGAGACTCCCTTCCCCCCCCCCTTCAGCAAGGGCCCTAATCATGCCTATATCTTCTCAGAACAGCCAGACTTTAATATTGACTTTGGCCTTCTTATATTTATTAAATAATATTTTTAAAAAACATGGTGATTAATTTCTTCTAATTTATTAACAGCTAATCTCACCAAGGAACTTCATAAACACCCGGAATTGTGTGAATCCCACTTACTACGATCATTCGTGTACGTACCGTTCGGGCAAGGAACCACTAAATTAGTTGCTAGATTACTAACGACTAGACTAGATCCCCCTACTACCCTAATAGCATCATGACCAGAAAGTGACTTTAAATACACCGTCAAAAGTAACGAGTAATCATTGTGATTGTGATGTGTAGTCACTGTGAGGTCGATATGTCCGACTCTGACGACGTCATAAGGTGACCACGCAGAGACTTATTGGGAAAAAAACAATTCGGTGCTGCCATCTGCCGCGAATATTCGGTACCTTTTCAGGGGGTATCTGTACCTACCGAGATTCGAACACAGCATCTCCTGGTTCAAAGAACTGGGTATCGGCTGTTGCGTCATACAGCCTTGCTGCGGACACTTTAAAAGGCGAAGTCATTGCAAAGATTAGTTTTAATAAATAGAAATTTTAGTGGCGTTCTTTATAAATCTGGAAAACACACTAGTTATTAAATTAACGTATATAGTAATTTCTTTGATATCTTTAATAACTTATCTATCTATCTATCTATATACAGGGGATATATAATACTTCCCCTATAAACAGGGAAATGGAAATGTGGGTTACGGCCAATTATCTACGCTAGGGATCTAGGCCGGGAGGGCGGTTGCCTTCCGTGGGGGACTTTCTAAGGGGTCATAACCCATATTTATGCGGAGAAAACAACGAAAACTCCGAACGGTTAAGTCGGCGGACGCGAACTGGTTTCGAACCAGGCACCTTCCGTGTTCCAATTCAAAGCGCTAGCGTTATGGGGCCTATAAACAGGGTTTAACGAGTGAACGGAGTGTAACCAAATTTGGTATCTAGATTGTACATGGGATACGCTAAAGGAATTACGAAAAAAATAGTGCAGAAAATGTCCACTAGGGGGAGCTTTGCATTGAAAAACAACAAACGTAACAATGGAAATGTCTAATTCAAAATGCACAATTTCAATATTCATTCAATAGTTTTTAACATTAATTTGGGATTTTTAATTTAATTTAATTTTTTTTGAGTTGATATCAATGCAAAACACCCCCTAGTGGACAGTTTTTGAATTAAACTTAAAAAAAAACTTCCTTAAGTGCATCTTGTGTACTGTCCATATGCCAAATTTGGCGCCAGTGGGTTTGCCAGCGTCAGCTGCAGAATGTTGTTCATAGGGGAAGTTTAATTATAACCTGCCAGGGTCCGACACAAGTCAGCCCAAGCAACGATGATCAACAGATTGCTTGGGCGATGATCAACAGTTCTCGCTGCCAGGCCCCGATTATCGCAATAGCACGTGTCCTGGGTACACATGCTGAAATAGCTCGAAAGAGTTAATTTAAAACTGTATACAAGGGGGCGCAAAAATTCGAAAGTGCACTGGACACAAGCATGCTATAGTCAGCCCCTGCCCGAGGTAAGTTTCGCTGCGAAGGTTTAAAAGTTTATTGCTAGAGTGTTTCTTTCTTTCTCAAATGTATTTTAAGGTTTCATGTAAAATTCAAGAATGCTTAGAACAAAAATGAAGTATATTGTTTATGTTCTTTTCATACGCAACTGATATTTACGGTTATTATGAAAATTTTAGCATTTTGCCGCCCGCTGCATAGCTTTTCTTGCCAGCTTCAAAATTTATCATTTCATTTATCCATATATTGTTATGAAAATCATAAATTGTGTATACTTTTAAATATCCAGCAGCTAATATAATACTTCATCCTACGAATCGAAGCACTCATATCTAAAAAAAAGAAAGGGGGGATTTAATAACACATGCAATAGCAAATCATTAACTATCTCTGCTAGAAGTCTATCCAAATCGCATTGCTAATCGTACAGTTCTGCTGTCTACGTCCACAAACAGTTTCAACTTATTTCCAGCGAGAAATTCTGATATTTATAGAAATTCAAGCAGGTCGTGATGTCATTTTTCTGGATTTTTCTCGCAACTTCTCTCCAAATTGAGATACGGCCAAAATTCCACTATTTGGGGAAACTTTCTTTTGATCGACCAACTCACCAAAACCGCCGCAAAGTTTGTCGCCAAGGTCAAAGGGCAACACGCTCATTTCACTTGCAAGAATGCCCCTGTACATCTCTCTTTCCAACAATGCGGGAAAACAACATTACAATTTCGCAACGTAATATATGTATCTACCAGTACAATTTCTTGGTAAACATTTCTTGGAAAAATTCTTAATGCCTTCTAATTCCGTTTTTCGATTTTTCGGCCATTTTCAACAGGGGAAAACATTTCCCGACTTCGTTAGACCGACCTGTTTTAAAATAGTGCGGACATATCCAAAAAAACAAAACAAAAACAAAACAGTCACACACGTACATAAAAACAAGCCTTGTTTTCCATATGAAGAAAGGGTATTACGTTATTCCAACTATAAACATGCCGTAAAAATGTTCTGAAAGCTGTATTACCGCCGGTTTACGAAAAGAAAAATAAAATCTGGCATCAAGTTTTCAAACAAAGCAAGTTTTTTAAATTTCTTTACCCTCGTTTTAAAACATATTTTAAAACACAGCAATTGCAATAACGTGAACGGTGGCCATGGCAAAGGCTTTTGTGACAAAAGTCACATAAATAAGGAAGAGGTGGAATAAGAGAATTTACATTATTATTCCAAATAAATGGGCATTCTCCCTTTATTTCCCCCTTTTCCCCCCCGTCGCCATGGAAACGGCTTTAACAAGATGCAAATCCAATTGCACGAGTTTTAAAAACAGAAGCAAAGCCAGCCAGTGTGTGTCGGCGTTTGCAAGGAAAGTTTCGAATACTCGGATACGTTCTCTCTGTTTCTATTTCTCTCTCCTCTGGTCGCTGGTTTGTTTAGAGGAGAGAATGTGAGCAAAATGTCGTGTGTAACGTGATTGTAAAAATTTATCATTGTGCTGTTGTAACTTTGACTGTCGGAAGGTTTATTATGAAAGGAAAGATTAATTCTGTGCGTATAGTTTTGTGTGTGGGCTTGCTTGTAATGTGGCCACGGGGGGCAAAGCCTGACCATAGGTAGACGTGGTCCCGGGGCAAGAGGTTATTTTGGGGCCCCTATACTATCTCAAGCATTTAACTTATTTTTGTTTGTTGTAGTATTTTCTCGACATAAAAACGACACATTTTTTAAAGAATGCGAAAATTGAATTAAAAATGACCTATGTATTTATGCTTATTTAGAACAAGACTATGTATATAAAAGTGATTTCAATATTTTCTGAATCCGTTTGCATAATGAGTGCATAGGTGCGCTCATTCAAGGAATGGCAATGACGAGGCATGGGAGCAAAGTTTCTCACGCCAGAAAATTTTCCTGGTACACCAAAAAGTTCGAAATTTTCTTTCCTTCATCATGAAATAAAAAATGTTAACTAACGGATATTTTGTGATAAGCATATATAGGGCCATACCATACGTTTTCAAAAACTCCTCACTTCTTATTTATGGATCCACGAGACTTAAAAACCATTGAGTTAGAAGAAGAGAAAATAAATCTAAGTCCATTTATTGTTTAAAATTATGCTATAGATATTACAAAGGAAATTTAGATGCAAAAAATGTATTATTGCAGTATATATGATAACAATAAATCGGGAGATTTGGGGGCCCGCGTGCCCGTGTGATAATCAGGCTCTGCACGGGGGGATTGGGCGAAGCATGGGCACCCCACAATCCTTGATTATTCCACTGGCACTTAGCGCACTGAACTGGGAGACGGAAGGTGCCTGGTTCGAAAAACCAGGTCGCGTCCGCCGACTTAACCGTTCGGAGTTTTCGGTGGTTTCCTCCGGAACTTATCATAAATACAGGTTACTAAGACCCCCCACGGAGTACAACCCAACCCCCCCAGCCTAGAGCCCACGAGTAAGCTAATCGACCCCAACAACCAAATAAACAAAATTGCACGGGCACACATACACAAACAGGTCAAAAAATTGAATTTAAAAGTATGTACAGGGGCACAAAAATTGACTGTATACAGGTGCATAAAATTTGAGAAGTGCCTTGAGTACAAAAAAAGGTTAGTTAGGCCCCGGGCGCCCATATGCTTGTTTGTTGGGGGGGGGGGAAGCCAGGGGTCCTGCTTAGAAAGATACTATATTTCACTGTTGGATCACTTCTACGTTATACCAGTGCAAATATAATTATGGTAATATAGAATTTTCCTGAAAGCTAGAGGGGGGGCATAAGCCCTCCCTGCCCATAGATATGGGTGCCCATGGGCCGAAGTGTGATACGGTTTCGGTATTAAGAAATGTGTAATTAATGAGCGAGATTTATTATTATTATTATTATTGAAATATTTACGACTTTTATTCTACGGAAGCCTGTATTCAGCGGAAAAAAACTGTTTTCCTAGCTTTCAGATCCGTTTAATGACTGTATATAACGTTCCAAATGTCATGTTACAAATTTAAAATGTAAATTCGTAAACATGCATTAAAAGAATTATGATAAATTATGACGTACATTAGATTTTGTTTGAATTACATTTATTTAACTGTGAACTCCATTATCTTGGTCGAAATTTGGAGTGCGCTAAATCTGCTTGTATAGTTCTTTTTTTTTAAGTCTGTGTATTTATTACTGCATTATTTATTACTTTTACGTTAATGCTGAGTTTTAGCAAATGCATACGAAATACTAAGGCTGCAAAATAATTTTTATTTGCCGTATTAAAAACTACACTCTGCGCATTTCAACTTTTCCCACTGAAAAAGGGTCATTAATTTCGTTTTCTATTTTTAATATTACAGTTTCCATAGTAACAAAATCTGATATTGGCACTTAAGTTGGTAAATTTGACAATTAAATAAAACTGAAGTAATTTCTAGATGTCTATCTGCGCTGTTTTGAAAATCTGAAAATCCATCCTTTCTCTATTCGCTATTCACATTTAGCTCTGCTAGTCCAGGTGATGTTAACTGCAATCATAACATATACATACGATGTTTATATTTTCTAAGTAAAAAAAAAAATCTGATGTGGACAACACATGACTTCCTTGCACGTCTTATTAAATCAAAAATTTTCGGCCACTTCATCTAAACCTATCTTGTTTGAAAGAGATAAAATATGCAGTAATAGTTTAGTGAAGGTTTAGCGATTTCTAGCCAAATATTTCGATATCGCCAAGCTGAGTTCAATTTGAAAGATTTCCTTCTGAAACTTTATTTGGCGATATTTAACCAAAAGCCGACAAGCTTGAGATAGTTTGCGAGATTTTGGGGATAGCCAAAATAGTCATTGACCGACAGACTTTCAATGAATTGATGCATCCATACACCTTAATGTATTTAAAGTCATTTGGCTGACCCTGTAAATAAATTCCCAGTCGATTGCAGTCAAAAAAGATATTGAAAACAGTTAGATATTACAATAGTTCTAAATACAAAAGTTCAAAATTCTACGGGCTAAAGTTTTAGAGTTATACAAAATACGAAATAATTTTTGGCGCCAAATTTGGCGATATTTCGGCGAAACTCGCCAAGGTCGACGACAAATGGCGAGATTTTGAGCATGGACCAAACAATGACAGACTATCGCCAAATTTTGCGATATTTCACCAAAACTCGCCAAGGACGATGAAAAATGGCGATATTTTGGACATGGACAAAATGACTGAAAATCGATCGCAAAATTTAGCGATATTTTGGTAAAACCCTCCAAGGTCGACGACAAATGGCGAGATTTTGGGCATGGACCAAACAACGACTGTCTACAGTTGTGTTATATTGAACATGTCCATAGACATTAAAGTATTGAAATTCTTTTCGGTGGTCCTGTAAATAAACTCTGCAGTAGATTGGAACCAAAAATCGAGATGCACAACTAGATGTTACAACAATCTTATATATGAAATTTCAACATTCTATGAGTAATAGTCTTTGAGATTTGTGAGTAAAATACATGCACACGTACACCAAAAGTCGCCAAGCTTGGCGACTTTTGGCGTAGTTGTTGAGGGAGGCACGTGACCGTGGTCGGATCATTACCTAACTTATATGGTAGGACGGTATTGTGCTTGAAATGGATGAATGCCCCTGAAATTGCCATTGACCGTAATGTATTGGAAATCTTTTGAGTGTTCCTGTAGCAGAACTATAAATCATAAAGACACTTTTTTTAATGGAGAAATTCATTTTGTAACTCTTAACTGCATATATCACTTCTGAGTCGTTTGAAATAGCCCAATACCTTCTAAAATACGCTTTAATGAATTTCGGCCTATAGAGCGTAATGTATTTCGAATCTTTTGGGAGGTCCTGTAGATAAACTATCCAGTCGAATGGAACCGAAAGGGGAGGTGCACAACTAGATGTTACAACAATCCAAAATATAAAGTTTAATCTTTCTACGCCTAATAGTTTTTGAGATATGCGAGTTTAATGAATTTCGGCCCACAGAGCGTATAAACTATTCATTCGATTGAGACCAAAAGGGAGGTGCACAACTAGATCATAGAACAATCCTAAATATAAAATTTCAACCTTCTATGACCAATAGTTTTTGAGATATGCGAGTTAAATACATACATACATACGTACGTACGTACAGACGGCATGGAAAAACTGGCCACAATAGACTCGCCGCTGGTTAAAATGAGTTACAGACGCATTTATGTGATGGTGCATACTAGCTTATGATGAGATGCATCAAAAAAATTCTTAAAATTATATGGGATCACATTCAGTGGCGCCGACTACGTGGGTGCTCCGGGGCTCAAGCACCCACAGAAATTTTAGTACCAAGTCATAATTTGAAGTTCCCAGAAAGGGCTAGGAAAAGACGTTTATGTGGGTGCTTCGGGCTTGTAAAAAAAATTACGCTGGATGCTGAGCACCAGCAATCGTCTGATAACCCCAACACAGCGATGTACACTCAAGGAGGGTTTCACCTCCCCCGCCCCAATTATGCCATTACGTAATATGAATATTTGTAAAGCATACGGAACTTTTTGCATTATTTCAGTACTAAAATGCTTTATTTGCTTATTAGTTGTGTGATATTTTAAAAGTTTAAAAGAAAATCTTTAATGAGGCCAAATGTATGTGGGTGCTTCGGCATGGACGTCCATATGAGTACTTTAAGACGAGGGGGGGAGGGGTTATTTCTGGCATTTGTAAGGTCATCGGCAATCGCGCTTTCAAACATTTTAGTACTGAAATAGTGAAAAAAAGGTTAGCTAATATAAAAATGTTCACTATACCGACGGCTAGAGGGAGGGACCCGAGCCCCCACCTACTTCCCTATATGAGCACCCATGTCCTTTATAATTTAGATGCGCATAAGAAACTTCGATGAGACAATCACTGGCGTAACTATAGGGCGGTAGAACGGGCAAAAGCCACGGTCCCCCGGACGGAGGGGGAGCCTTTCCCAAATAGAAAGCTAGAAAAAGTGAACTGCAACATGTTGGTTGAGATTCTGTACAATGAGGAAGGACCCTATCCAATGAATTCATTACGGGCCCTAACGGTATAGTCACGCCACTGATGACGACGAGTGCTTTGCTACTGCATAATTCGAAAATAAAATTTTAGTGAGGGACAGTTGTTTTTTTTATGTAGTATGTCAGATCTTAACCACCCACAGAAAAGTTTTCGTATTTGCTAAATACTTGCATGTATTTAAAGGAAGTGCTTAATTTGCATGGGAGGGAGCACAGCTCCACTACTTCTTTTTTCTCGGGGAAATTTTACACTAAATTTAAATTTTTAATTAGCATCGTAATTGTTTCTGTTGATATTAATTTTATTACATCGCAAACTAATACAGAGGTAACAAAAATTAACTTAATAATACCTTAAATTAGGTAATTAATTTTGTAAATTGCAATACAAAAAATCAGGGCTCTTGCACTTTTTTGGATAGAAATTAAACCCTGTTTAAAGGCAACTGAATGACAGCTACTTTCAGCTTATCGCTGTAGTTCGGGAAAAAAAAAAAAAAAAAAAAAAACATGAAATTTTGGTACATAGATTCAAAAAAATTAATTATGTCAAATATTTCAAATTTTTAGGATGTATGTTTTAGAAACTGCACTATACACTGAAATAAACAATAAACCTGTATCATTTACGAAACTTTTAGAAAAAATTCTTAAAAATCGAAAATTTTAAAGAAGTGTTATTCTTTATTTCGGTATGTAGTGCAGCTTATAAAGAATCATTCAAAATTTTTAGAATCCTTGGTGCGATAGTCTACTTTAATTTGTGTATTAAGACCGTTATGCAGATTTTGTTTCTTCTGCATACACCCTTATGTGCCTCGGAACTGGAGTAATTATAATAAAATTCCAATAAGTAGTAACTTAGCACATATTCTAAAATTTTAAAAAGTGCATGGAAAAAAAAAAGGAATCCAAACAGGTAATATTTTTGTCTACTTAAAATAATAATAATTATTATAATAGTTTCTCATAAGAGTACTAATTTAGAGGTGTATGGGGGTCATCTTAACTTTCAGACATTTTAGCACGAAAATAATACTCAGAAGTTCAGTATGCTGTAAAAATGTTTACTATACTAGGCGGGCTCAAATCTCAATCCCCCACTGCTACTTGCCTTCCTATCTGGCGCCCACGGAAACAATGTCTTTCTAAAATTCAAAGCTTTTTCACAATGCGACTCCCTACAGCCCCACAGGCAATGCCTTTGCCCACTGTGCCCCCCCCCTTTCTGACCCACACAAACAGACCTCATCCCAGAATCCTCATTTTCCATGGGAAAATGCATGAATACAATGATACTATGTTAGCCCAAGAGTACCGGAAAACGGGGAATTTGAGACAAAGCCGCTGGCTACAATCAGAAGTTCACGCGGGAAAGATAACACAGGAGTTAGGTGAAAGACATTCCCATTATGGAAATGTTTTGAGATAGTTCTAATAATATTACTTCAGGATTCCGAAGTGAGTAGGTTTAATTGTTTTTATTGTAAATAGAGAACATCAAGATCTGTCTGTTTACAAGCACCTAATATACAACACTTTGTATGTCTCTGGAACAAAAAAAGATGCCCATTCATCAAAAAGTGTCGGCGCTTTGGTGTTAATTGAATGAGACTGAGGCGAGGCTTCTAAGGTATAAAGGTTTGTCACTTTCTTCTAAAGTCTCAATTTCCTTTTCTTATTTTTGAATGATTTTAGTGCTCAGTTATTTATTGAAAAGGATGGAACAGACTGTCGTCCACACTAACATTTCGAGATGCCTTCCGTTTCATTTTCTGCGAATATTTTGTTCAATTTTTGTTCTTGTTTAACAAAGCGGAATTAGGTACTATTTGCTTTGATCTAGCCCAATGCTGTTTTTGTAAAATTATACTGAAATCATGGGCGCATGAACACACATTACTGAAAGGTATGTCTCTCGTAATTTTGCAAATTTGAACACATAATGGTAGAGGGTAAAATAGCTCTACTTCAGGAGGATGCTCAAAATCATGCCTGGATGTTATATGGCCTACAATTAAAAATACTTTTTGAATAATTATTAACTCTAAGATAAACAACTTTTTTTGTTCTGCTTTATTTTTCTGTTTGCATTTAAATAGTTACCAATCTTTTTTATGTGGTCCTACACACATTTCAACATAGAAAACGTTGCATTAATTCATTCTGAGGAAATTATCTAGTTTAATTTTAAAGGTATAATGTTTGTAATTTTTTTAATTTGTTGGGGAAAAAAAGAAAAGAAAATAGTTAAGGCTTAGCTGCAGCTGTTTACAGGGGTACAAAAACGTTAAAAAAAAAAAAAATGTACAGGAAATGAATGAGCTGAGAAACAATACTATGAATAACATTTTTTGAAAACTCTGGGGATTTCACACAGGGATGAGAGAGATTAAACAAGAATAACATTGATCGTGAATTGTTACATTCGAAAACTGAATCACTTTTTATACAAAATTTCCATTTGCATGACAAGAAATTTGACCGATTGTGATATTATTGTTGCATGTTTCCCCCCCCCCCCCCAATACACTTTTCTTTTGCTTTGAAATTTATAATGATTAGTTAAAACCAATCAAAATTCTATAGCTAAAAGTAAAAAAAAAAAAAAAAGTGAAATAGTGTAATACACCTCTTTCGGGTCTGATTTATTACAAGGGCAAAGGGGGTGTGCGCCCAGGAATTCTCGAATTTTGACAGAGAATTTGCGTAAGGTAAACAAATTTAAGGTGACTCCAGCACAAGCAGATTTTTCTAAAAGAAGGGTATTTCATCAGAAATACTTCATTACTTTAAAAAGAATCTTGATTTTAACTGCTTTGCTGTTATCGTTACTAAGACACAAAACGGTGGAGACTTTCATTCTATGCCCAGCGTTGCTTCACCGTAGTACAGATAATCGGATACCAAAATTCACACTATTCATTTAAATTAAACTTTGAATGTCACCTTCAGCGCTGGGAAAAAACACGCAATTTTGGTATATAAATACAAAAAAGAAAACTAATTATCTCAAGCACTTCACAATTTTTAGGATGTAGGTTCACAAGCTCTACTAGACACCCGAATAAACGAAAATTGTTTGCAGAATGGCCACTCTTAGAAATATTTTGCTGTGCAGTTCCACATTTAAGATTTTTTTCTGAAAGTTTCATGAAAGTTTTCGCATTTATTGCAGTGTGTAGTGCAGCTTGTAAAGAATTATCCTGAATTTTTTCGAATCCTTGGTGCAGTTAGTTTATTTTAATTTGTGTACCAAAACCGTAAGACAGATATCGTTTCTTCGATCTATACCCTCAGATATTGGATATTTTATGTGGAGCTAAAATGACTATTTGTATTACCCATTTCCCACTGGTAAAAATGTGCACGAAAAGTCAAATGATTGAGTTGTTACGAGCAAGGAAGCAAATAGTTATAGGAAAAGATTCCATAAGGTTGGAAAGTGTATCGTTATTCATGAGTGTGCCGTATTTTTCTTCTTTGTTCCATAAAAACCCATCTTCGGAATCGAAATCTATCTTAAAATCACCTACTAAAACTATTTTACAATCTTAGCCAAGTACATTCCAACTGTACTCCCCCTTTAAAATAAATTGTCACGTTTTGGCACCAAACTTAGCGATCCTTTATCAAAAATTACAAACCACCTTGTGCGACTTTCAACATTTTGTTACCCCCCCCCCCCACTGACTTTTAGGGCACCCACAGAAATTTTGTAAAGTCGGCGCCTCTGATCACATTACTTCCTTATACTCCGTACAAGGAAGTAAAAATATAAATATTGATGAAGAAAAAAACTATTATTTATTTTGCAGACTATTTTTAGAAATAAAAAAAAATCTGGAGTGACTCCACTCGACTTTCCGAACACTTACGATTAAGACCATGACCAAGCACTTAAATAAATTTTAATCGATGAATCATTCAAACATACACTGCTGGCCATCGTAAATGCAACACCCTGAAGGAAGCATGCAAATAATATGAAATTTACAACATGCATTAGCTGAGGTGAGATATGCAAATGATTAGAATTTCAGCGCAGACGCACATCAAGCGCGCCTGTGGCGCCACCTCAAAGCGCTATTTAAGGCTTGGAGATTTCGACGGTTTCAAGTACAGCAATTGTGTTTTTCTTGCTTTTTTTTCAAAAAAACGATAAATTATGCCTCGTAGGAAACAACGATCATCTTTTGATCAAGTATCCGAGTTTGACAGAGGAAGGATAGTGGCATACCGAGATTGTGGGTTATCTTTCAGGGAAATCGGTCGTCGTATTGGACGAAACCAAACAACTGTGATGCGGATATGTGATCGTTGGGTGCAGGAGGGTACGACGGACAGACGTGATCGACCGCATCGACCTCAGTGCACCACGTCACGTGATGACAGGCAGATTGTACGCATGGCAGTGACGGACCGCTCAGTCACATCACGAACCATATCACAGCAGATTCAGTCTGTAACGCATCATCCAGTGTCTGCGCGTACCATTCGACGTCGTTTACAGCAGAATGGTCTGTCCGCAAGACGTCCGTTGCTTTGTCTACCTCTGACGCGGAACCACAGACGTCTCCGCCGCCAATGGTGCGATGAAAGAAGGATGTGGACGACAGAATGGAATGAAATTCTCTTTACTGACGAGTCACGCTTCTGTATGCAACACCACGACGGTCGGATTCGAGTCTGGAGACACCGTGGAGAGAGGATGCTGAACAGCTGCATTATGCACCGTCACACTGGTCCTGCACCGGGTATTATGGTATGGGGCGGTATCGGATATCTCTCTCGCACTCCTCTAGTACGCATTGCCGGTACTTTAACCAGCCAGCGCTACATCTCCGAGGTGTTGGAGCCAGTTGTCCTTTCTTACCTTCAGGGCTTGCCAACAGCCATATTTCAGCAGGATAATGCACGGCCACACGTGGCACGCATTGTCCAAGGGTTCTTCGTCAATCACCAGATTGAATTGCTTCCCTGGCCGGCGCGCTCTCCGGATCTTTCGCCGATAGAAAACATGTGGTCCATGGTTGCTCAACGACTGACCCAGAGTTCATCCCCAGCTGTCACACCAGATCAACTTTGGCAACGTGTGGAAGCTGCTTGGTCTGCTGTACCCCAAGAACACATTCAAAGTCTCTTTGAATCAATGCCGAGGCGTGTGGCAGCTGTGATCTCCAACAACGGCGGCTACTCTGGGTACTGATTTTGGCAGGAACCACGCTTCATAGAATGCTGTAAATTTAATCATTTGTTACTTGGTCAACATGTTATCTACACAATAAATTTTGTTGTGATATCTCTTGTTTTTCTTGGTGTTGCAATTTGGGTGGCCAGCAGTGTATATACCAAATTGAAACTCAATCGAATGCACCGTTTAAACGCTTGCACACTTTCAAGAATGTCTCCCCATAGGCCATTATGCCATAACATAAAAGAAAGTTTTGTCGTAGCCCTGTAGGAGAACAGTAAGTCCTATACACACCAAAATCAATACCGGTCATAGGATGGTGGTTTATAACATGTATACCCAATTTGAGCTCAATCGAATGCTCCGTTCAGGAGCTATCGTGTTCACTCACATACACACACACACACACACACATACACACACACACACACACACACACACACACACACACACACACACACACACACACACATACACACATACATACATACATCTCGTAAAAATAGCATAAATGGATTCAGAAGCCCTCAAAACGTGTAAAAACACCCAAATCTCGAAGTCGAATTTTTTCATGATTACAATACTTTCCTTACATGGTACATGTTCGGAAAGTAAAAATTATAGCTGAAGGTGTTAAAACATTACCTTTCCGTACATTGTTAAGTTTCTTTAATTTCAAACATGTTTTAAAACACAACAATTGCCTAACGTGAATGAGGGGGGGGGGAAGGGGGCACGCCTTTTGTCGAGGCATAAATAGGAAGGGAATAAGAATTTAATATTGTTATTTCCAAAATAAATGGGCATTCTTCTTTATTTCTTTCCTCGTCGCTATGGAAACGACTTTAGCAAGATGCAAATCCAATTGCGCGAGTTTTTAAAAACAGAAGCGAGTGCTGCCGCCATTGTTGTTGTTGTTGTAAGAAAGTTTCAATGCTGAGATTCGCTCTCTCTCTCTCTCTCTCTCTCTCTCTCTCTCTCTCTCTCTCTCTCTCTCTCTCTCCAGTCGCAAGTTGTTAGAGGAGAATATATAGGAAATGTCAGGTGTAACGCTATTGTAAGAATTTATTATTGTGTTGTAATTGCTTTGTCTGGGGTTTATTATAAAAAGGGAAAAATTAACGCTTGTGTTGTGGGATTGTGTGATGTCGCGATTGAGGATAGCAAAGGGTAGAAAATGAAATATTGTCACAGAAAACTCCTTGATTCCTAGGTTCGTCGTTCTAAAGTCCAGTAGGTGTAGAAGGTCCAGAAAAAAAGTCCACTGGTCAGGATGGAACACTACTTGTCCGCACCAAGCACTGGAGAATTAAAGTCCTTCTTTAGAATCCCACTTCTGACACCAAATGTTGCAGAAATACTCTGCTTGTTTCCTGGGTTCGTAGTTCAAAAGTTCAGTTAGTGTAGAAAGTTCTAGAAAAAAAGTCCACTTGCTAGGATGTAAAACGAACTTTATTGCTTCTAGAACTTGGTCGAACAACTATCTGCACAAAATTCACTAGCACAAACAGCTCGTAATGTGCAGGAACTTTCAAAAATGCTGTATTTTTCACCAAAACAAAACACTTCCACAGGCGAAAATTCAGTAGAATCTTACAGGGGAAATCGTAAACAGTTCCCCAAGACTCAGCAAGGAAGAATTTACAGACAGCATTTTAAAACAAGGCTTTTAAAAAACAAGCGATAATACCGCTTCTATAGCGTCAGTACAAAACCTTAAGCTCTCACGGACATCTCTCTCTCATAAGAGAAAACAGTAGACTGACTTTACTGGACAACCAGCGCTGCTTTTATAGATAATGACGAATACTGGAGAAGCTTCCAGAAATAACTATCCATGGAATGTTCTAGAACAAACTCTATTTTGATTGCGTAATAGAAGAGTTATGTTAGGCTATTAGGTATATTAATGCAGGAAAAATAACTTTACAAACCCCATCGGAAAAATCGCTCCAAATTTTCAAAACGCGCGATGTTAAAACTAAGAAAAACGTGTACAGGAAACTAATATTTGTGCAGTAATGGTCTCTCTTTTTTTCCCATATTTTTTTTATATTTTCATACTCGATATTATATGTACGTAAATTTAATTTACAAATGATTTAATAGGCCGATTAGAGAAGAAAAAAAAATTTAAATATTTTTTACGCAGATAGGTATGTAACTTCTAAATGATAACAGGTCATTTTAACTATGCTAATACATAGCCAGTGGATGTAGAAAACAACTTGAGTGTGTAAAATAATTTTTATGAGCGTGAAGCTGCCATATGAAAAACAGTTCTTTTAATCTCATGATTAATGAAAATTATCTGATTACATTGAAAAACCTTTGAAGGCATTAAAGGAAACAGAAAAGGCTGTTGTAGCGATATGCAAAATTGCTTATAAGTAAATAAATCATTTATTTGTGTATATGGGATCATACACATGAAAGAACTTTACTTAAAAGGTGCAGAACCCATACTGCATCTCTATTAGAGACTTTCCCTGGAATCTCTATGGCAACAACAACAAAAAAAATCTGGAGTGACTCCACTCGACTTTCCGAATACTTACGATTAAGATCATGACCAAGCACTTAAATAAATTTTAATCGATGAATCATTCAAACATATATACCCAATTGAAACTCAATCGAATGCACCGTTTAAACGCTTGCGCCCTTTCAAGAATTTCTCCTCATAGGCCATTATGCCATAACATAAAAGAAAGTTTTGTCGTAGCCCTTTAGGAGAACTATAAGTTCTATACACACCCAAATCAATACCGGTCTTAGGATGGTGATTTATAACATCTATACCCAATTTGAGCTCAGTCGAATGTATCGTTTAAACGTTAGCGCACTTTCAAGAAATTCCCCCCATAGGCCATCATGTAAAAGAAATCTTTGTCGTAGCCCTGTAGAAAAACTATAAGTCCTATACACACCCAAATCAATACCGGTCTTGCAACGGTGGTTTATAACATGTATACTTAATTTGAGCGCAATCGAATCTACCGTTTAAACGCTAGCGCACTTTCCAGAAATTCCCCCCATAGGCCATAATGTAAAAGAAATCTTTGTCGTAGCCCTGTAGAAAAACTATAAGTCCTATACACACCCAAATCAATACCGGTCTTGCGACGGTGGTTTATGACATATATATCCAATTTGAGCTCAATCGAATGCTCCGTTCAGGAGCTATCGTGTTCACTCACATACACACACACACACACACACACACACACACACACACACACACATACACACACACACACACACACATACACAGACATACATCTCGTAAAAATAGCATAAATGAATTCAGAAGAACCCAAAACGTGTCCATACACCAAAATCTCGAATTCGAATTTTTTCATGATGACAATACTTTCCTTACATGGTACATGTTCGGAAAGTAAAAATGTGTAACATCTAAGCTATTTCAGATGAAGGGTCCACGGGAAGAACAATAAGAGTCCAATCCAGCTAGCTGATTTTCCAAAAAAATCGAAAGGCGCACGGGACTTTCCACGTTCTTCCCCAGTAAACTGTGGGCTATTTTATCAGTGTATTCTCATCGTTCTTTCTCCTTATGGGTTCGGATATTAATAGTGGGCACTCATGAACAACAGAATGCAGTAGAAACCTCAACTTTGACGAAAAGTGGACTCTCATCGTTCTTCCCGTGGACCCTTCCGATAGATATCTATTTCTGGGTTATTTTCAATCACTCCGATATTTTGGATATAAAACTGATATCCCATTTTTGGGTTATTTCGGATCACTCCGATATTTTGCATGCGGAACAGATATCCTATTTCTGGGATATTTGGGATCACTTCGATATTCTGGATTTGAAACAGATGTCCGTTTCTGGGCTATACTGGATCACTTCAGTATTCTTGATGTGAAACACATATCCGTTTCTGAGCTATTTGGGATCACTCCGATTTTCTGGATTTGAAACAGATGTCCGTTTCTGGGCTATACTGGATCACTCCAGTATTCTTGATGTGAAACACATATCCGTTTCTGAGCTATTTGGGATCACTCCGATATTCTGAAAGTGAAGCAGATATCCATTTCTGGGCAATACAGGATCACTCCGATATTCTGGATGCGAAATAGATATCTATTTCTGGGCTATACTGGATCACTCCAGTATTCTTGATGTGAAACACATATCCGTTTCTGAGCTATTTGGGATCACTCCGATATTCTGAATGTGAAACAGATATCCATTTCTGGGAAATACAGGATCACTCCGATATTCTGGATGCGAAATAGATATCTATTTCTGGCTTATTTTGGATCCCTTCGATATTCTGAATGTGAAAAAGATATCCATTTCTGGGATGTTTGGGATTTTTTAGGTTTTCTGAGATCGATATGCAAGTAGCTATTATCTATGCTACTTGTATATACAAGATCTCTTACAGATCTCATGGATATTATAGGTCAGGGTTGTCCAGCAAGACTATCGCGATCGACTATGGTCGATCGACGATCGAATGTGGTCGCTTGCCCAGGATGTCTTAAATCAGAAACCGCTTACACTACATGTTAAATAGAGCACTATTATAGAGCCCTATGTAAGGTGGATCCACCGTTAGACTAACCCAATGACAATAGGTCGATCGCACCCCATCTAAAATGCAAAAGGTAGATCTTATATGTATGTACGCAAAAGTTTGGCCCCCTGTTAAGATTATTTTTGGTCGTTTGAGAGATCGCATCTCGAATCTCTAAGAGTTCCATATTACGTTATTTGGTGGATCTTGGACTTGTAATACATAAACACATACCTTGTGCTGTGTCTGGGGTGTGTGTGTGTGTTATAGAGCATTTCGACGAGGCTACCACTCTGCGACAGCTCTCCTCCCCTTTGCGTGACAGCTTTGAGTTCTCGTAATGCATTTCAACGGAAAAAACCCAAATTTCAACTTAAATTTATTTATTTTTTCTTGGATGACTGCAGTGGATCGAATTGGTTGAACAAACCTTCTACTTTGATTTTACAGCGCCATTTTTATGTTTTGGATTGATGAAGGATAATTGAACAGATGTTTCTATTCCGCTTTTTCTAGGGTGAATTTACAATAGGAAGACAGTAGGAGAACTTGCGCAGAAAGGATGTGCAGTAGGCTGTCACTCCAATGACGTCACTGAAATGTTACGTCGAAATGCTCTATGGCACCGAAAAATGTCTTGGTGTCTTCGATGTTGTTAATAACCGAAATCAATTCCATTTTACCTGCTTAAATCTGCTTCCAAAAACTCTCATACGATTATTAGACGCGTCACCTTATCTAATGCATTCAATCACGCATTCGATTTTTTATTTAACCTTACAAAATGGCGCAGAGTTTTGAAAAGACGCTATCGCATCACGTCAGTGCTGCTGCCAATCCACGTTTACAGTGTTCTTACTCAGAAATATTCAGCGTCTCTATAATTAAATGTTTTCAGCGAGGAACATATTTCCGTGAAATATTTCGAGGAAAGATTTGTAGTTTGGAAGAAAAGTTCTTTTAACTCAGCTTGGAAAATGGGAAAACGAGGTTCTCTTGGAAAGGAATTTGAAAATAAGAATATTTATTATAATACATCGCGAGCATGAATTTTATCTTTATTTCTCTGCATTGCCATGGCAACGGGACCGGGAGGGTACATTTCTGTTCCAAGGAGGGAAGAGCAAGAAAGGAGAAAGAGAAGAAAAAAAAAAGAGAGAGAGAGAAAGGGGACGGATTATGACATTTTTATACTTTCCATTACTTTGAAACGAGATCAAATAGTTTGGAATAGAATTGTTAGAGGTTTAAAAAATAAAGAACTTTAAATTATACGCTTCTATAATTTGATGCTTTTGTTATTTAAATTATATGAGCATAATTTTTATAGCTCTTTAATCTTAGTAATCGTATCTGCTTGGTTATTTATTAACGAAAGTTTGGCATAAGCTGTTAGTGTAACATTTTCTGCCACTTCAACAGCGAGGGTTCGTTACCAAAGATGTTAAGCCACTATGACCGAGAGAGTAAGACACTGAACGTGGTGGATGGCTTAAGTGTAACAGTCCAGGGTTCCGACCCACCGCGGGGCTGTCGATTTGACTTCTGCAGTTTGGTCCAGATGTAACATGAATACGCGTTAGGAGCCCTTTAAAAAAGCCTCCCGGACAAGGCATCCCCCTTGGTCCCCATAGGCACACACCCTCATGTGTAGGTTTTCCTTAAACTCACACATGTATATGGTGGCCTTTTCGTCTTGCAAGAAAAACCCTGAGAGACGAGATTTCTCTCGATCTCGCATTTTCCCCCTTAGCTTTATTTACAGGACTAATGGCACAACTGCAATTTTAATCGCTTCGTGCAATCACTCAATGTATAATTACTGATTTCGTTAACAACGGTTACTGGTCTACGCTCATCATCAGAATTATTAAATGCTCTAATTAAAATACAAATGGATTTTTGATTGTACCTAACTGTGCTTATAACATGAATCATTCGAAAATTATTTTATCCAATTTACGATGTTCCTTCAGGGTGTTCTTATTACCCTTAAACCTGATGGATGTGGCACTTAATTCTAACCCTGATGTAGGGATACAACGGATATCCGGCAAACACACTGCATCCAGCCTATCCGGCCAATATACCGGATTCCGGCAGTAGCCAGATATTAAAATATCCGGCAGTACATCCGACCTGAAATTATATACTGAGAAATAACATAAATAAAGATAATCTATATAAATAAAATTATACTTTTGTCTGTACATTTCTTGGAATTCAAAAATTTTGCGATTTCTATCCGTTTCAAGCACCCGGGAATCCGATGCGACCCTCAAAAAAAAGTTTGTCTGTCTGCCATTCTGTCCGTGACGCTTTTTTTGTTTAAGCATCACGTAAAAACGACTGAAGCGAATGATATGAAATTTGGTGTCATGATATGTGGTCACTCAACTTAAAACATAGGCGTCGAATTTTTAAAAAATCTTGATTAGATTTTCAGATTTTGCGAAAATCGTTTCAAACTGCGTAAATTTGTGTTCAAGCATCACGCAAAAACGACTGAAGCGAATGATATGAAATTGGGTGTCATGATAGGTGGTCACTCAACTTAAAACATAGGCGTCGAATTTTAAAAAAAAATTTTGATTAGATTTTGAAATTTTGCGAAAATCATTTCAAACTGCGTAAATTTGTGTTCGCACATCACGTAATAACTGCAAAGGTGAAAAAATGATATTGGTTGAAATGATAGGTGGTCACTCACCTTAAACTATAAGCATCTAATTAAAAAAACCCCATCAGATTTCGAGATTTTGTGAAAATCGTTTAAAACTCAGTGAATCTTTGTTCCCGTATTACGTAATAACGACTAATACGAATGATACGAAATTGAGTGATAGGATAGGTAGTTGCTAATCTTAATTTATAGGCGTTGAATTTTAAAAATATTTTGCTTACATTTTGAGATTTTTCGAAAATCGTTTTAAAATGCTGAAAATTTGTTCCGGCATAACGAAATAAAGACTGCAGGGAATGAAACGAATTTGGGTGGCATGATACGTTGTCACTCAACTTAAATTCTAGACTTGAAATTTTTCAAAAATGTTGATTAGATTTTGAGATTTTGCGAAAATTATTTCAATATGCGTAAATATTCGTTCGCACATCACATAATTATGACTAAAGCGAATGAAATTATATTACTTAATTACTCTCTAACCTGTAATATTTTAATAATACATAAAAATTATAACTTCGTTTTCTTTACTTTTGGCAGTATATAAACCCATTCTGTGTACTCCTACAATGCTGAGGAAAGGTCTTGCTTTTTGGAAATTTGCATTCAGTACTAACCCGTCAACGACGGGTACTTCAGCTAGTAAATGAATAAATTCTAAAAACTGCAATAATAAAAAATGACAAAAAAAAGTTTTGTGAAAATATTTTGTTTTAAATACTCTTTAGAGCATAATTTTTATCATGTATAAGTGAAAAAAAAAATTTAAGCATTTCTATCTTTTTTTAAGATCGGTAAATTTATGGTGCCAAAACGCAAAATGTTTTGCAGTTTGTTAGAATTCGGTTACTTTTTTTTCCCTCATAAATTGACCCAGCTTATAACAGAAAAGTACTTGCTGTAGCACTGGGAGTTGTCGAAAAGTGTCCCCCGCCACCGCTAATTTTGATAAAAGTATTGAAATTTGTTGCTTTGCTTTTCCAACAGTTGAATGTAGATGTTTTTCTTTCAATGGGTAACTGATTTTGTAAGATATTTATCTACCTCTTAAAGGAGAGCTGGTTCAAATGACATTGTTATTTGTATCCACTTTAACTGCAATCGAATTGGTACTCATTTCATGGAAACGATGCCACAAAAAGATTTCTGATTTTTGAATTCAATGATTTGGAATTAATGAGAAAAAAATATATACAAGGGCGAGTCAAATGAAAGTGAGCCACCCCCCCCCCCCTTGCACAAGAATGGTTCTGTTCATCATGTGCGACGCACACGCATAGCACAGAGGCATCCCTTTTTACTTTCCGAACATGTAACATGTAAGGAAAGTATTGTAATCATGAAAAAATTCGACTTCGAGATTTTGGTGTTTTTACACGTTTTGAGGGCTTCTGAATCCATTGATGCTATTTTTAGGAGATGTGTGTATGTATGTGTGTGTGTGTGTGTGTGTGTATGTGTGTTTGTGTGTATGTGAGTGAACACGATAGCTCTTGAACGGAGCATTCGATGGAGCTCAAATTGGATATATATGTCATAAACCACCGTCGCAAGACCGGTATTGATTTGGGTGTGTATAGGACTTATAGTTTTTCTACAGGGCTACGACAAAGATTTCTTTCACATTATGGCCTATGGGGGGAATTTCTTGAAAGTGCGCTAGCGTTTAAACGGTAGATTCGATTGAGCTCAAATTGGGTATACATGTTATAAACCACCGTTGCAAGACCGGTATTGATTTTGGTGTGTATAGGACTTATAGTTTTTCTACAGGGCTACGACAAAGATTTCTTTTACATTATGGCCTATGGGGGGAATTTCTTGAAAGTGCGCTAGTGTTTAAACGATACATTCGATGGAGCTCAAATTCGGTATACATGTTATAAACAACCATCCTAAGACCGGTATTGAATTTGGTGTGTATAGGACTTATATTTCTCGTAAAGGGCTACGACAAAACTTTCTTTTATGTTATGGCATAATGGCATATGGGGAGAAATTCTTGAAAGTGCGCAAGCGTTTAAACGGTGCATTCGATTGAGTTTCATTTGGGTATATATGTTTGAATGATTCATCGATTAAAATTTATTTAAGTGCTTGGTAATTATCTTAATTTTAAGTGTTCGGAAAGTCGAGTGGAGTCACTCCAGATTTTTTATGAATGTGACGCGAAAGTGTGAAGTAAAAGTTCTTAAAGGCGCTCATACATTGGGTTAAAGACGGTAGCGTGACATAATGGACTCTCCAAAAGAAGATCAGCGTGGTATGCTCAGGTTTTTGACAGCTGAAGGTGTTTCCCAACAAGAAATGAGTTGCCGTATGACTGCCGTGTACGGCGAATATTGCATCTCATTGGCCACTGTTGGAGCAAACGGTTCAAAGAAGGTCATGAAAGTTGCGCAAAGGCGATCCAAGACTGGGCCAAAGCTCCGTCGCAATCACACCCCCCCCCCTCGACACAATTGCACAGGTTGGTCAGCTGATTCGATAAGCAGCCATACAGCCCAGATTTGTCGCTATGCGACTTGCTCATTTTCGGGAAACTGAAAAAACATCTCAAGGGTACCAGATTCGTGTCGGGCTCCGCCGTGAAGGAGCCAATTACAGACCTTTTTGAATCAGCAGCCTACGGAGTTTAATGAGACGGGAATCATGCGGCTCGTTTGTCAATGGGACAAATGTCTCAGTGTTCATGGAGACTACTTTTAAATAAAGTATTCTGTTTGTCATATATTCGCATTGGCTCACTTTCATTGGTCTCGCCCTCGTAGTAAGGTAATCTATATAAATAAAATTAGACTTTTGTCTGTACATTTCTTGGAATTCAAAAATTTTGCGATTTCTATCCGTTTCAAGCACCCGGGAATCCGGTGCGACCCTCAAAAAAAAAGTTTGTCTGTCTGTCGTTCTGTCATTCTGTCCGTGATGCTTTTTTTTGTTTAAGCATCACGTAAAAACGACGGAAGCAAAATGATATGATATTGGGTGTCATGATAGGTGGTCACTCAACTTAAAACATAGGCGTCGAAGTTTTAAAAATTCTTGATTAGATTTTCAGATTTTGCGAAAATCGTTTCAAACTGCGTAAATTTGTGTTCGAGCATCACGTAAAAAAGACTGAAGCGAATGATATGAAATTGGGTCACACGATAGATGGTTGCTCAACATAAACTATAGGTGTCCAATTTTTAAAACATTTTTATTAGATTTTGAGATTTTGTGAAAATTCTTTCAAAATACGTTTATATTTCTTCAAACATCACGTAATAACGACTCATGCGAATGATACGAAATTGAGTGATAGGATAGGTAGTTGCTAATCTTAATTTATAGGCTTTGAATTTTTAAAATATTTTGATTACATTTTGAGATTTTGTGAAAATCGTTTTAAAATGCTGAAAATTTGTTCCAGCATCACGAAATAAAGACTGCAGGGAATGAAACGAAATTGGGTGATATGTGTGATAAGTTGTCACTCAACTTAAATTCTAGGCTTCCAATTTTTCAAAAATATGTATTAGATTTTGAGATTTTGCGAAAATTATTTCAATATGCGTCAATATTCGTTCGCGTATCCCATAATTACGACTAAAGCGAATGAAATGATATTACTTAGTGACTCTCTAACCTGTAATATTTTAACAATACATAAAAATTATAATTTCGCTTTCTTTACTTTGGCAACATACTACATCCATTCTGTGTACTCCTACAATGCTGACGAAAGTTCTTGCTTCTTGGAAATTTGCATTCACTAACCCGTCAAGGACGGGTACTTCAGCTAGTAGCTGAATAATCTAAGAAAACTAGTGAAAATAAAACTAAATTAAAAAAAAAAAAAATACTGCTGCCGGATTACCGGATATCAGGCTGAAAGTTTGGCCGGAAATTCAGTATCCGGCCAGATTGATATCCGTTGAATCACTACCCTGAAGTATAATTGCTTGAATCTCGTTTAAGTGTGGTAGACAATTCCCAACACAATTGGACTATTTCAACTTTATTTGCGAGGTAAAGGAGACCAACAGACATGGAGACCAACAATGTTACTTAATCCTGAGATGATTTTATTTTTGAAAAACATAATTTAATTCAAATTTTTCACATAATCATTCCGTACAGAAAACGTTGTATATATTCGCCACCATTTTGAAGGCAAACATGAACACATCGAGCCATGTTTTCTGACATTCTTCTCAACATTGTTGGCGTTACTTGAGGAGATTTCTTTGTATATAGTTTGTTTTAATTCATCGATGTTTGCAGAATTTCTCTGGAAAATCCTATCTTTGAGATAACCCCACAGAGGAAAAAAAAAATCTAATGTGGTGAGGAATAATTCATAATGGTAATGATGATGTAAAAAATTTTGAATTAAATTATGTTTCACGAAAATAAAACTGGGTAACGTTGTGCTTCTTCATTTCTGCTTCACCTCACAAATAAAATTGTAACCGTCCAACAGTGTTAGAAATTGTCCCCCGCACTTAAACAAGGTTCAAACAACTGTAGTGGCGGGGCGGAGGGGGCGACTGTCCCCTCCGCGTTGTCGCCCGTCTACGACCTTGCCCTGGTCTTCGGCCTGCACTTCCAGTCACCAAAAACCGGTTCCAGGTCCTGGAAATCACACTTTGTGACACTCCAATGGCTTGCGCTACTTCGGCTTGAGTTTGGCACCCTTCTAACCTACCGACAACTCTCCAAGCTTCTGAATCTGTTAAATGACTTCGCTGAGACATTGTACTCATCGAAACAAAGCAGTCACTGAATGCCGATCATCCTTGTCTTCATTGTCTTTTATTCAGTTGAAAGTCAGATTTCATTCGCTGCCGCTGAAGCGACGTTCTTGACGTCGAACTCAAAATTGACATACTCCACAGTTTGAAAATCAGAAAAATTTGCATTTGTGATTCTCTTCTTCCATTTTCGGCCAAAAAAATTTCGCTTATATCTTTATTTTATTTAAAACTTACAATATCCTTTAATTGTTTTGAGCAGTGTATATGTCAGGCTTCTTACTAAGCGCCCTCCCCGACGAAATCGCATTATTTCGTCACTGCTTCACGTGTTATAATAGTTGCCACATCTGTCAGATATAAGGGTAAATTTAAAAGCCAAAGGGTACTCTTTTAAATTGATCATCCTATATAACACGAGTTTTATCCACTATGGTTCAACTAATGATGATTTTCCAATAGCGTTGTTCACTTTTTTATACAATTTTTTTTTTTAATAAAAAGGACGATTTCATAGTCTTTAAATAATGATTATTAAGAAAAAACTTTTTAGTCCTATATATATATATATAATATTTGTCAAAGAGGACTGTCGTTTTCTGCATTCTCTCCCGTTACGTCATTAGCATGAGGATATTTCGGATCCTTCCTCTAATAAAATACTTTGTTGAAAAAAAACATTTATTTTAGTTAAAACAACATTTATTACTAAATATTTTTTTCCGTTTGAGTTAAATATTTTTAAAACATTTTTTTAAATATGTTATATTTTAAATAGGTCATATTTTTTAAATTTACTGAAAAAATTAAAATTAAAGTGACCTCGTACTTAGGGCTATTTTGCTATAAGACTTTTTTATGGGTGGGGGGAGGGAGAGGTCTAAACTGACAAGTCAAATAGTGGCTTTTACCAACTTATTTAAAAAATTCGCCAACTGGGCTTGTGTAATTTTACCAAGTCTATCACAAATTGAAACGATATCATAGTTTTTATTTTCAAATTTTGCTTATAAAATTTGTAATTTTGCCAAGCCTACTAGTTTTTGACTGGAAATGAAAGCTTACAAGTTTTCCCCAGCCAGTTTTAAAATTCGTTCTACCACATTAAGAAAATCTGATGTGTCCAACACATGACTTCCTTGCACGTCCATTAGATCAAAAATATTTTCGACGCACTTCCTCTAAATTTATTTGTTAGAAAGAGATAAAATATCAATAATAGTAAGGTTTAGCAATTTCTAGCCAAATATTTCGATATCGCCAAGCTGAGTTCAATTTGAAAGATTTCCTTCTGACACTTTATTTGGCGATATTTCACCAAAAGCCGACAAACTTGAGATAGTCAGCGAGATTTTGGGGATAGCCAAAGTAGTCAGTGAGCACAGACCTTCAATAAATTGAATGCATCTATACACCTCAATGTATTCAAAGTCATTTGGCTCACCCTGTAAATAAATTCTCAGTCGATTGCTGTCAAAAAAGATATTGAAAACAGTTAGATATTACAATAGTTCTAAATACAAAGTTAAAAAATCTACGGGTTAAAGTTTTAGAGTTATACAAAACAGGAAATAATTTTTGGCGCCAAATTTGGCGATATTTCGGCGAAACTCGTCAATGTCGACGACATTTGGCGAGATTTTAAGCATAAACCAAACAATGACAGATTATCGTCAAATTTGGCGATATTTCGCCAAAACTCGCCAAGAACGATGACAAATGGCGATACTTTGGGCATGGACGAAATGACTGACTATCGCCAAATTTGGCTATATTTCGCCAAAACTCGCCAAGGTCGAGGACAGACGGCGAGATTTTGGGCATGTACCAAACAATGACTGTCTACAGTTGTATTATAATGAAGATGTCCATAGACATTAAGGTACTGAAATTCTTTTCGGTGGTCCTGTAAATAAACTCTCCAGTAGATTGGAACCAAAAATCGAGATGCACAACTAGATGTTACAACATTCTTATATATGAAATTTCATAATAGTTTTTGAGATTTGAGAGTTAAATATGCACACACGTACACCAAAAGTCGCCAAGCTTGGCGACTTTTGGCATAGTTCTTGAGGGAGGCACGTGACCGTGGTCGGACCATTACCTAACTTATGTGGTAGGACGGTATTGTGCTTGAAATGGATGAATGCCCCTAAAATTGCTATTGACCGTAATGTATTGGAAATCTTTTGAGTGTTCCTGTAGCAGAACTATAAATGATAAAGACACTTTTTTTAATAGAGAAATTCATTGTCTAACTCTTTACAGCATATATCACTTCTGAGTCGTTTGAAATAGCCCAATACCTCTAAAAAACGCTTTGATGAATTTCGGCCCATAGAGCGTAATGTATTTCGAATCTTTTGGGCGGTCCTGTAGATAAACTATTCAGTCGAATGGAACCGAAAGGGGAGGTGCACAACTAGATGTTACAACAATCCTAAATATAAAGTTTCAACATTCAACGCCTAACAGTTTTTGAGATATGCGAGTTTAATGAATTTCGGCCCATTGAGTGTAATGTATTTCGAATGTTTTGGGCAGTCCTGTAGATAAACTATCCAGTCGAATGGAACCAAAAGGGGAGGTGCACAACTAGATGTTACAACTATCCAAAATATGAAGTTTCGACATTCTACGCCTAATAGCTTTTGAGTTAGGCGAGTTTAATGAATTTGGGCCCATAGAGCGTAATGTATTTCGAATCTTTTGGGCGGTCCTGTACATAAACTATTCATTCGATTGCCACCAAAAGGGGAGGTGCACAACTAGATCATAGAACAATCCTAAATATCAAATCTCAACATTCTACGACCAATAGTTTTTGAGATATGCGAGTTACATACATACGTACGTACATACGTACGTACGTACATACGTACGTACGTACGTACAGACGGCATGGAAAAACTGCCACAGTAGACTCGCCACTGGTCAAAATGAGTTGCAGACGCGTTAATATGATCGTGCATGCTAGCCTACGATGAGATGCATCGAAAAAATTTTTAAAATTCAATTTAGAGGTAGTCAAAATCGGTTTTTATGTCGAAATTTGGCCCCCAAAATTTTTCGGGATCACATTACTTCCTTATACTACGTACAAGGAAGTAAAAAATGTAATATTACGTTAGTTAAAGAGAGCTTAATGGAACTTCCTTTTACGTGCCCCTGAAACATGGCCCTATGCTACTAAACATGCTAGACGGCTGAAGTGTTCCCGGGTGCGACTGCCGATCTAACAGTCTGGAGTTTTGGTCGGTTTTCTCCAGATGTAACGTGAATGCGCGTTAGGACCCCTAAAAAAGTCCTCCGAACAAGTCACCCTTCCCCGTAGTGTAGGTGTTTGCCATAACAAACAAACAAACTAGTGCGTTAAAATTTTGCGAAGTCTATCAGAAAGTGAATTATAATCTCGCCATTATTATTTTTACCAAGTTTACTAACTACGTTCCCAATTTTGCCAAGTGTAACAGAATGTGCCAATGTTAGGGGAGGAGGGGAGCTTCCCTACCCCCCCCCCCTCTTATTAGCAAGGGCGCTGCACTTACTTTTCTACCTCCTTTTTGAATGCGACAGATACATGCGAATCTTCCACCGTGCTAGGAAAACTGAAGTAATATTTTAGATCTAAGTCAATTCTTTGTCAATATTTTAGATCTAATTCTCAGTCGACTCAGTCATCATCGGTCACTTGAAACACCGTGTATATGAGAGATAACTCTTAATTTGATTTATGTTTTCACTTTAACAAACTTTTTCGTTGACTTTTAACGAAACTTTTATTTTACAAACTATTTCTATACAAAAGGTTATACTCCCTGTTTTTCATATAGACAGAAATTTGAAAAACCTTCTGGCGTTTGGATAGCGATTTTAAAAGAAAATCTTTAGAACGAAACCATTCACTGTTTGAATACCAATGGAATTTCGCACATGTTGCTTTTAACATTTGTGGAGTATTTCCAAAATATTTCTCCGTTTGGTGTATCTATTTCTGCCCCACCATGGCCAAGTGCATCAGGCACTGAACATGGTAGAAGGCTGAAGTGTGAAGGTCCTGCGTTCGGGTCTACCGATCTGCTGTTGATCTAAGGGTCTAGAGTTTTGGTCGGTTTTCTGAAGATGTTGTAACGTGAGTACGCGTTAGAATCCCTTAAAAAATCCTCCCCTGTAGAGAGGTGTTCCTTGTGTAGGCTTGACGAAACACAAAGCAAAGAAATATCTCTTTCGATGGATTTGCTTACTTTATATTTATTCGCCAGTAACAACAAGATTTTAAGTTAGTTAAGAAAGCACTTTTGTATTAAGATAGTCATAAGTTTAGGAAGATATTTTTAAGGTTTAAGATAGTTTTATTAAATTAGAGACTTATTAGATAGACTAATTTTAAAAAACTATCTAGATTAGATAGACTATAGTTTTATTAAATTAGATATCGCATATCTGTTAGATAGATTATCGTCTATCTAATTTAATTTAATAGATAGACTTCATTAAATTAGATAGAGCATTAAATAAGATAGTTTTAAGTTTAGGAAGGGGCTTTTGTAGTCTTACACCGAAAGATTGCGCAGAATGTAAAACTTACGGGGCTTAAGGGTCTAGAGTTTTGGTCGGTTTTCCGACGTTTTGGTCGTCCCGTATTACGTTACTGCAGAACGTAATACGGGACGTTTTGATCGTGCCAGAACTTTTTCTAAACCAGTTTGACACCAGGCCGTTGGCTGGGATATTCTCACTTCTTAATTTATTTATTTTTTTTTTCAAAATGGGATATTTTTACCAATATATGAAAAAGAATAACTTATTTATAATTCTATTCCTTTTGAGTTCAAATAAAATGAATCTATTAATAAAACATAATAACTGGAAACCTGAAAAATCCAGCCATAAAAAGTAGAATCTACAAGAGTGCTGGAGGTACGTTTTCCATATCGACACAAACGTGCTCTGGACAAGTGGCGCATCCAGAAAAGTCCCATTAGAGGTAGGAAGGGGCGCGAGATAGGGCGCCAACTGTGTGGGTGTACCGGGGCGCAAGCACCCACAGAAAAAAACTCACGTCGGTACTGAGCACTCGGAAAATTTAAAAGTTCAGTTTTAGTTACTTTTGTAAAAAAAGAAAAAATCTATTTAAAATTCAGATAAAAAACCACTCAGTGTTTGTATAGATTTTAAAATAAATTTCTACTGTTTGTCGGTCACGTATGTGGGTGCTTTTTTAAAACTCTAATAAAATTGGTAAAAGAAAATCGAATCAAAGTATACAGGTATGCTTTATAATTTTAAACTAAGATTAAACCGATCTACGCCCCCCCCCCCACCCTGCCCCTTGGATTCACCACAATTCTGGTCAGCTAGAATTTCGTTCACCTCAAGTTCAAACACACGAAACACAAAAGTAAGCTGGGATAGGTGGGGGGGGGTGAAAGTTAAAATTTTATTAAAATAAGTGTTTAAAAATCGAATCTATACTGAGTAGATTGTTTGCCAGGAGAGGTCACCTCACGTCACTGCATGTATCGTTTAGCGCTACATACGTCCTTCTCGGAATTTCCCGCCACCATTTGGACCCTCGTGAGAAAGTTGGGGACTTCTGAACATTGGCATCCCTCGGAAACTGCTAGCGACCGCCAAGAGGACTCTCGGAACCAGGGATTTAATGAGCACGTACACCGAAGCGGGGCCTTCGCAATTAGTAACGGGCCTGCGCGTGTATTTTGATGAGCCATCCAAAGAGGCCTACGGATGCTCGAGTCTTCACGTATACATCAGGCATTTTTTAAGCTTCCCAGTGCTTTCAGACGTTATTTAATGTAGTTTTAAGTAGTAATTGTGTTACGAACTCATTATTAATTTGTTTGCTATGATACATATTGACATAAAGAAAATAGATGCATATAATTTGAAGGAAAAACAAAGTACCGCTTACTCTCATGATTCACGATTGCTTATTTTAGTTTCACAAGTGGATATTTAATATACTTTAAAATAACTAAATACACAAATGAGAAAGACATTTTTATAATGAATATTTCATGAACGTAGTCGTATTTCCTACGTTATTTTAAACAATTCAACATTAATCTTTAACAAATGATGTATTAAAGCGCATTTCAGTGTTTCCGGGATATCCTGTATATTGGAGAAAATTGATAAAATACGCTCTATAGCGTGATCCCTGAATTAATTATTCTTTAATAAAGACATTTCATTTATATTATTCTTTTGTCGCTTTCTCAATGGAACTTAGGAATTGAGCAAGCATAATGAACGCTTGTACAAAATATTAACTACATTTGAAGTTTCTGTATAAACGGGCAAAAATCAATAATTTATAATTTACTGTATTTCTGCACAGAAACCAGATGTAAGTCTTAATCACATAATCAAGGCATATATAACTGATAAATAACATTTTCAAGTGGCAAAATTAAATTGTCTAAATAGTATCACAACGTCATGCTTATTTACAAGAATAAAAACTACTCAAGTAATACGATTTCTGATTAAAATAGTTTATTTATAAATAACACATGAGTAATTATTCACTAAACATGATTTACATACATATTTTTAGAATTTCTAAATACATTATAAGCGTTCACTTACCTTTACATTCAGAGCAAAATGTTCGAATTTTAGGATAAATTTTCATGAAAGAAAATGGCGCAAGATTCACAAAACGATTACCTACATCTAAAGTTCTTTAGTACGATAAAAGTATAAAAAATTGTTTTAAAATAATAAAATAATATAACATTTATAATACTTAGAATAATGAAATAGAATACTGTGACAGGGGAAAACAGGCCTCAATGATAAACTCATTTTTAGGGATGGCAACTCATAAGCAGGCCCGTTGCTTAGCGATGGCCCCGACCGAAGGTACACAGTGGTCTTTAGTGGCACGTCGGAATCGAACCCGCAACCTTCCGGTTACGAATCCAATGCCTTAACCACTGGGCTACCAAGGCACATATTAAAAGCACCTGATCAGTGATCGTTAGGCTTGTCATTGCCAATCACACAGACACGTATTTAGTTCCTCAGATTCTTTTTTTTTTCTGTTCTTTGCAAATCAAAAACAAGGTAAGGTTGCCCCCAAAATCGGGATTTTTTAACAAAGAACAGCTATTTTCTGGCGGTGATCACGGGAGTGAAAAAAACAGGACCGTACGGGACAAAATCTAAAAATATGGGACTGTTCCGCGTATATAATACGGGACGGTTGGTAACTTTACCCCGTAATGCCTGTGAACTAGAGATGAGACGGGCTCAGCCCGAGCCCGAAAGCCCGAGCCCGAGCCCGACTCGGGCTCGGGCTCTGTAATTCACGATTGCGTTCGGGCTCGGGCTCGTGAAAAATTTCTCCTTTGTTGAACATACTCCTTGAAACAGATTTTAAAAAGTGATTCATGGGATAAATAGACGTACTTATTTCAAAAAATAGCGGCACGGGGGACTAGAAGGTGTGTGAAGCTCCAAAATTTATTGTATCCTATTAATGAAGTAGTTAATTTTATGTGTCTTTAGCTGACATTTCGGGCTCGGGCGGGCTCGGGCTCCAACTTTAATAATATTGCTCGGGCTCGGGCCGGCTCGGATTAAAAGTCTTCGGCTCGGGCCGGCTCGGGCTTCAAAAAATGAGCCCGAACTCATCTCTACTGTGAACCGCTTGACCTAATAACCGTAACTGCTACGTAACTCAGTAACAGATAGTCTCTGATCTGGAGGCTCAAGAAATCGTCTGTTCTCAGCTTTAAAACAACTCCATTCCACTTTTTCACGTTTTTTGAATCGTCCCTCTGATTGGCACTGCAATTTTTATTCTATTTTGTTTTATTTCTTTCCGCCCGTCTCCACGGCAACGGAGGAGGAAAAAAAAAGATAATAATAAAAAAAGGAAAGACAAAGTACATGTTCGTAATGCAATAATAAAATACCCCAACTCTCTCTTCTTATTTACAAAGAACCTCGTTTTCTTTTTTTCTTTTTCTTTCTAGCTGTGGTGGAATATAATATCTTATATTCAAACACACAGAGAGGGAGCTGAATATAAAACGCAATATTTCTTTTCAAATGCCTTTTATGTAAGCACATAATTTTCCTTTTGTGCTTTCAGTACTTTTTTTTAATATTCATTCCTGGATATTATATTCTGCGCTGTGGAGAAAACCATGTATCCATTTATTGCATTCGATTGAATGTTTATAAGATTTGTCATTCTTTCGGAAATTTTTGTTGACAAAGCGGACACAGCCCTCCCGGAGGGGGACTGTACACGCATATTTTGTCGTGCAAATAGCCTCTGGCAGCATTTTAAATGACGAAAATCGGTGAAACAAATATGTTTAGCTGATATTAATTGTGTTAGGGGTTGTTACGTATGTTAAGGTAAACATATGCGTATGATATTTTGGTTGTAGATTTGAATAACCGTGTTCATTTTTATTTCAATCGACTAAAAAGCAGGTATCTAGAGTAGCTGTTAGTATACAGGTTTTCACAAAAGGTAGTTGCCAAATTTACCATAGTGGTCTCTCATACCATGACAAACAAGATTTACACTGGAACTTGAGTCCGGAAATGCAAATGGCGACCGGTAGAGGGCAGTGTTTCACGTAATGCACATCGGCTAATTCTGAGTTAGTAAACCGATTCATCCATCTCCGGTAACGTCCTTGGCTAAAATGATCACGCTTGCATAAGCCTGTAAACAACGACCCCTATCGGTGGCCGTTTGCATTTCCGGACACAAGTTCCTGTGTAAATCTTGTTTGACATGGTGAGATGAACCAGCATGTTAAGTTTGACAACATCCTTTTGTGACACCCTTTAATTCTTTTTTCAGTGACGGGCAATGCGGGAGGGATAAAGGCATTGGTCAATTTGTTTATTTGTTATGGGGGCACCACATAGGTCAACGTTGACCAAACTTTGCCCTTTACGGGGTCTCCTATTTTTGAACCAATTACAGATGTGAAACCCGCACCGGTATTGATACACCCACCCCACCCCCTGATTAATCGTTTTAACCTGGAGGACTTTGGAACCAAGGCAGGTTTTACGTGTAACCAGTTTCCTTTAGCGTACACAGTCCCACAACGGTCCAATAGAAAAAAAAAACTGTCACCTTCTCAAGTGTTGACCAAGGTCAGCGGTGATTGACTTTCGGTGTTCTAATGGGAAGCAAGCCTCAACTGACTAGACCAAAGAGGGGCTGCTAATTTACAAATTCGCCTACTTTTTTTACATGCCTTTAAATAAAAATGTGATAAATACGTGTCATTAAATATAACAATTATAAAGACCAATAATAATAATACCGTCCAACGGGTATAAAGATTCTAAATATAAATTTTTCTGAAACTTTTAACTATCCATTAAAATATATTTAAAATCTTAATTAAATACAACAGAAAATCTGCATTAAAGCGATTGTTAAATTCACTTACATGCAAAAGTTCTTTCAACTAGATAAACTGTTGATTTAGTGCTGCTTGGCTTTCGTTTCTAATTTTCGAATAAGTGGTTGGTTTGAAAGAATATTGGAATGTTAAGAGCTCCAAATTGACATTAAACTTCACATAATGTTATTGAAATAAAATACATTAATTTGAAATGTTTAAACAGCTAGTGAATGTTTTTTTTTTCCTGCCAATTTAATTTCAGTTTACTTTCATTATATTTTCTTTTAAGTAATACTTATTTACTAAGATGTAAGTAGCAAAGTACGATGATTAGGTAATAAAGAAAGTAACTTTAAAATGTTCTAATAATGGGTCACTACTTATTAGCTAATTTAATGAAGAGTTTTACTTAAATCCACATGTTTATAATTATATTTTGTGTGAAATTTTATTAAATCACTTGTTCCATCAGGGCACTCGACCTGAATGGGTTAAACTTTCATTTATGTTTCAATAATTTTACAAATGTATTTCGAAAAATGCCCTTAATGCTCATTTACGCGTTGAGTTTAAAATCATCTTTTCTTTTCTTTCTTTTTTTCTCTTTTCCTGTTCCTCCCGCCCCCCCCCTTTTTTTGGGGGGGTGGGTATACATTAGCATTCCGAAAAGTTTTTGGAGAACAGTTCAGAATGTTAAGACTATGTTCAAAAAATATACCCATACCCCAGTGGTGTCCCAAGATTATTGGTACAAAATTTAAGGGGAGATAGAGCGCATAATAAATAATTAGAATCAAACCGCAAAGTAGGGTCGAAAACGCCGTTTTCACTTATCTGGCAATAATCACTTCCGGAAAAGTGTTGAACTCATTTCTTAACCCAATTTCATAAACAATAGGCCTGTCTCCAACAATTTCATCCATGAAATCAAATAGAATTTTTAAACTGTCAATTTTAGTCACTTGATTCCTGTTAAAGATATACTAATTTTTGACGAACCATGGTCGGTAAATTCATTTCAGTATTTGTCCCAAAATGGTTATTAGCATCTACCTGAAGACGATGTTTTCGACCCCACATTGCTATGGGACTCTTATTCCTTATCATGTGACCTACCTCCCTTAAGTTTTATACCAATATTTATGGGATGCCCTGTACATGAAAATCAGTAACGTCTAATTTTTTTTTCATATTATTACAAATTTCAACTACATGGATTAGATATGTAGTTGAAGCTTGTAATAATGTACATGATATAAAGATCTGGAACTCATTAACAATCTATTAAAATAATTATTTACATAATCACAAATATTGGACTCCTTACATCGGAAAAAAAAACATCTAATCCTACTATATAGTTACCGTTGATCCCTGACTCTCTAACAAATCCGGGCAACCATTCCAAGATAAAAAATTTTACCGCTATTACTCCAAAAACATCAAAAAATAAGCACAAAATGCTTAATAACATCTACACCGTTTGTACGATCCTCTTGAAATTTTTCATAATTATGAATAAAAATATAGGAAACAATCTGCGCCATTTTAAAAATCTGAAAATCCAACCGTTCCCTCATTTTAAAGCGATTTTTCGCTCTCTTCATCTCTATTTTATTTCAGAGAGTAAAAAAAAGTGGATCATTTGCGGGACAAAACACGCTGTCACAAATGACGTGACGTCTTATTGAAGTCACGGTCATCGGGCTTTGAAAGGAAAATTGCGATTCCAATTCGTTTAAAATAGTTTTTTCAATTAACATGGTTTAATTTGTGCTTCATGAAAACGATATCGTCTGCATGAAGCATTGATATAAGAGGGGTTGTTTACTTAAAACGAAATCGTTCGAACGCGAAAAGTTTCCGTATGTTTACAGGAGAGCCTGAAATTCGAATTGGGTGTATAATAAAAATTGAATATGTATTTTAGGTGGACGAAGATTAAATAGATTGAGTGTAGACATATTTTCACGAAATATCTTTTCTAGCGGCCGTTGTCATTGCCTCCGCAACGAGCTTTGACTTCCAGTCGATTCAATAGGAACATCGAATATCAAACCTTAAGATTTCCTCTGATTTTACGCATGCATTTAGACTTGTTACTTTTCCGGGGTTGGGAAAAGCTATGTTTATAAATTAGAGATATATATATAGCTCGCGAGAGAAGATAAAAAGATTTAAAAAAAAAAAAAACGTGAAATAAAAGCGAAAAGAGGGGGGGGGAATTATTAAATTAGGAGCAAGTACTTTGTCTTCATTTCCCTAGTCGCCATGGCAACGGTAGTACGAAAAAGAGCCCGGTATCGGCAATCGGAGGTGGCTTTAAAACACAGAAGGTAAAAAAGGCAGGAAGGAGGGATAAGGGCAAAGCACAGTGTGTGCTTGATAGAGATGAGACGGAGCCCGGCCCGAACCGGGCTCGGGCTCTGTAATTCACAATTGCGTTCGGGCTCGGGCTCGTGAAAAATTTCTCCTTTATTGAACATACTCCTTGAAAGAGATTTTAAAAAGTGATTCACGATGAAAATAAAAGTACAGGCAACTCCGGTTATAGTGAACTAGAGATAAGACGGGCTCAGCCCGAGCCCGGGCCCGAACCGGGCTCGGGCTCTGTAATTCACAATTGCGTGCGGGCTCGGGCTCGTGAAAAATTTCTCCTTTATTGAACATACTCCTTGAAAGAGATTTTAAAAAGTGATTCACGATGAAAATAAAAGTACAGGCAACTCCGGTTATAGTGAACTAGAGATAAGACGGGCTCAGCCCGAGCCCGGGCCCGAACCGGGCTCGGGCTCTGTAATTCACAATTGCGTGCGGGCTCGGGCTCGTGAAAAATTTCTCCTTTATTGAACATACTCCTTGAAAGAGATTTTAAAAAGTGATTCATGAGGAAAATAAAAGTACAGCCAACTCCGGTTATACTGAACTTCTGGGGATCATCCAATTTCGTCTACTATATCCGAAGTTCACTAATTGTCACTAGACCCAAGTGTCTTCATGATGGATAGAGATACTGTATGTGAATCGGGACTAATGGTTTGCGTTCACTATAGCCGATGGTTCACTCTATCCGGGTTCACTATAACCGGAGTTGACTGTACTTATAAAAAAAACGGCACTGGCGCCTAGAAGGTGCGTGAAGCTCTTTGGATATTTCAGAACGGCGGCTTATATTCATGAGTGAGTCATGAGATCCGACATTATTGGATAAACATATGGATAAATAAAGAATTAGAAAGTGTATTGAGAGTTTGCAACTCTATTTGTCTTTCATTTGCACAAACGGCAAAATTCATTGAATTCTATCAATGAAGTAATTGGATTTTTTTTAATCTTTAACTGAAATTTCGGGCTCGGCGGCTCGGCTCGGACTTAAATAATATAGCTCGGCTCGGGCCGGCTCGGATTAAAAGACCTCGGGTTCGGGCTTCAAAAAATGAGCCCGAACTCATCTCTAGTGCTTGAGAGCGGAGATTTCCGAGAAGTATGTTTAACCCTTTAACGCGCAGTGTTCCCCGCTCTGGGAACACCCAACTCGGACGTTTTGACAGTTGCCAGTCACGAAGAATAGATTGGACGTCTATAAAAATAGTTGCGGGTAACAAAGCTCCACGAGAATCCTTTACTTTTGAGCACGCCATTTCCCGTAAAACGATATTCTTAGCAGCACTGACATCTGCTGAAAAATGGAAGAATGCGGAACAGCTGGATGCATTGCCCCATGCTGAAGAAAGGGCAGCCGTTGCCATCGCTCGACTAAACGACCAGCCAGAGGGCGGACGATCGAAACGTTCATCGCGTGCCACAGTTCGAGAGACCCTATTTTTGACGACAGCTGGCTGTGCCGCACAGCCAGCTGCGTCAATAAAAGGGTCTCTCGATCTCTGGCACGCGATGAACGTTTCGATCGTCCGCCCTCTTGCTGGTCGTTCAGTCGAGCGATGGCAACGGCTGCCCTTTTTTCAGCATTGGGAAAGGGTTGCGCCTCAAAGGGTTGATAGGTTGCCTATCTGTTGTTCGCAGTATATAGTCGGATATATTGCTAACTTTTGTTTACAGACAAATATTACGGCCGGGGGGGAGGGCGACTGACATCGTATCTAAAAGTGTAAGGGGTCGTGTCTTTCAGAATAGGGTGCGAGAACACTTCATTTTTTAATTTTTTTTTGGTTAAAAGTTATTGAAGTGGAGAATGCAAGTTTACAGTTATCATGGGTGCCCATATGATTGTTTGTAGGAGGGTTGGAGCAACACCTCCTATATATAGAGTTTACGTCACCAAGTTTTGACGTCATCATTAGGCCTACCTTTAAAAGTTTTATTTTCACAAAATACAGCTATTAAAATTAATTTATTTCAATAATTTGAGATAAAAAATGTCATTTTACGCAAACGGCAGCGTTTAACCCTTTAACGCTGAGTGTTCCTGCTCCGGCGTTTTGACTGTTGCCACTCACGAAGAATAGATTGGATTTCTATAAAAAGAGTGGCGGGCAACAGAGATTCCACGAGAATCCTTTACTTTTGAGCACGCCCTTTCCTGTCAAAATATTCTTTTTAACAGCACCGACATCTGCTGAAAAATGGAAGAAAGCGAGAACAGCTGAATAGATGGCCCCATGCTGAAAAAAGGGCAGCCCTTGCCTATTTTCAGCATGGGGCCATCTATCCAGCTGTTCTCGCATTCTTCAGATGTCAGTGCTGTTAGAAATAATCGTGACCCTTTTTTGACGGGAAGTGACGTGCTTAAAAAGTAAAGGATTCTCGTGGAGCTAGGTCACCCGCCACTGTTTTTATAGAAATTCAATCTATTCTTCGTGACTGGCAACAGTCGAAACGTCAGAGTTCGGTGTTCCCAGAGCGGGAACACAGCGCGTTAAAGGGTTGGACGTGATCAAAAACCTAATTCATTAAATAGAGACAATCGAACGTACCATATAATTTCGTAATACGTATATAATTTCGAAGACTTATAACTTTTCGAAAAAAGAACGAGGAAGTGTTTAAATAAAGAGATACCTATCTCCGCTAAAGAAAAGGCGAAACCAGAAAGTAAAAAGATAGAAAAAAAAAAAATTATTAAATTACGAGCAAGTACTTTGTCTTCATTTCCCCTCGGTCGCCATGGCAACGGTTAAGAAAAGGTATCGGCCATCGGAGGTGGTTTTAGAAAACGGCATAAGGAGAGAGGGTTTTGCGAGAGGGCAAAAGCGCGGAGGGTGCTTGAGGCGGAGATCTTTTCCGAAGAATGGGTGCTCTTTGGAGTGTCCTTAATAGCTTGTTGCATCGCTTGTTGTCCCCGGGTATAATCGGGTGTATATATATATATTTCCGCTAACCTCCCTGTTTGCAGTTTGAAATAATAAGAGTGGTAATAAGGATGTGTCGATAGGGAGTCCTGGCAAGAAGTGAGTAAGTTCTGTGGAAATTTCGTGTTATAGAAAAGAGATCGTGCTAGTGTACGATTGGGAGTATTAAAAAATAAAAATACTTGTTTATGGATTGTTAAAGTTATTGGAGGAGGCAGGAGACTTGTAGATCTTTTTGGATCAGGGGTGGAATGAATTTGAATAGTGATTTTCGCGAGGATTTTTTTTTTAATTATTTTATTGAATTGTGTAGATTATTTTTTTTTATTTATATTATTTTTTGTTTTTTTTTTTCAGCGGTCGTAATCTATATACTATAGTAAAAATGGAGTGTCTATCTGTTTCTGAAAAACTTTTTCTTGATAATGAAGATATATATTGGAGATACAATTTTAAGAAAAAAAAAATTAAATTTATTTAATATTTTTGAAAATACTATTTTTTAACTGTTTGTTCTCTTGTTTTAATTCAGCAGTCTTCGACACGACTTTTACGAAATTAAGATAAGCTTTCGTAATAATTATATCCGTATAAGTTTAAAAAAAAAAAAAATCGGCGTCATCTTGCCGGCTTCTGCCGAACATTTTCCATTCACCATCCGAACGTTCTAGTTCAACAAAGTACATTAAAGAAATCTGAAATCTGGGAAAAAAAAAAAAAACCTGAATATATAATTCCGACTTTCTTCTACGTAACAGTAAAAGACTTCGTCACAATTCGATAAAGATGAAAAAAAAAAGGAGGTGGGGGGGCGACATGCTATATTCGCAGTCATTAGTGTTTAGGTAACTGATCATGGGCGCCGGCAGCGTAGGATAAGGTTGCAATCCCCCCCCCCCTGGATTTTTGTATGCAGTGTTTTCCCTTGCTTTTTTGCTATTTCCAACATGGTAACCATACGTTAATGTAGTCCTTGCCCCCCCCCCCTGGGAATATTCTGCCGGCGCTCATGTAACTGATCGCTACAATTAGAGACTTTTCACCGGAATTTAGAATTTCACGCCAGGTTTAGCGACTTTCCGTTGCATTTTTGGAATTTCTTGTTAGCTTAGCGACTTTCCAACGTATTTAGATGCAATAAAACAATCCATTGCACAAAAAACAAAATTTTAGCGACTTTGTCCTCCAGGCAGAACGACTGACAACACCTCCACTAAGAACGGCGTACAGTGGATTCGCCCAACAACAGGATCAGTCTTTGGCGAGTTTTTGGCAAGTACATGTGTCTGAGAGCTAACTTGAACGCCTCACCCGCAACAAGGAGTTCTTACTGTACAGTACTGACTTTTTATGTCTGTCTCTACTACTGATCCTAAATTTTGTGCATTTACAATACTGTACAGTATTATGTTGAATAATACTGCTTTATACTTTCCGAACATGTACCATGTAAGGAAAGTATTGTAATCATGAAAAAATTCGACTTCGAGATTTGGGTGTATGGACACATTTTGAGGTCTTCTGAATCCGTTTATGCTATTTTTAAGAGATGTATATGTGTGTGTGTGTCTGTTTGTGTGTTTGCGTGTATGTGAGTGAACACGATAGCTCCTAAACGGGGCATTCGATTGATCTCAAATTGGCTATGTATGTTATAAACCACCATCGCAAGACCGCTATTGATTTGGGTGTGTATAGGACTTACTCTTTCTACAGGGCTACAACAAAGATTTCTTTTACATGATGGCCTATGGGGGGAAATTCTTGAAAGTGCGCTAGCGTTTAAACGGTTCCTTCGATTGAACTCAAATTGGGTATATATGTTATAAACCACCATCGTAAAAACGGTTGATTTTTTTTTGTGTGCGTGTATAGGACTTATAGTTTTTCTACAGGGCTACGACAAAGATTTCTTTTACATTATGGCCTATGGGGAGAAATTCTTGAAAGTGCGCTGGCGTTTAAGTGGTGCATTCGATTGAGCTTCCATTTGGTATATAGGTTTGAATGATTCATCGATTAAAATTTATTTAAATGCTTGGTCATGATCTTAATCGTAAGTGTTCGGAAAGTCGAGTGGAGGCACTCCAGATTTTTTTTTTTTTAAATACAGCATTTATTCAATACTCCATGCGGGCAATAGTAATATATAGTTAGGTAGTGGCTCTTTGAGGGGTATTTATAAGTGTCCAAAATAATTGTGCGTATGTTTCAAAAAGTGATATTCTATTGCATAGTTACGCTGATCCCTGACTCACTGGCTGTAACAATTTCGGGTAATCACTCCAAGACATAAAACTTTTATAACCATTACTCCACAAAGATTGAAAAGTCAAGCACAAAAATCGCAGTAACATCTACACCGTTTGTACGAACCGCTTGAAACTTTTCGTATTTCTGCATAAAAAAAATATAGAAAACAATCTACGCTATTTTAAAAATCTTAAAATCCGCCCGTTTCCTCATTTTTAGGCGATTTTTCGCTATTTATAGCTCCATTTTATATCCGAGAGTAAAAAAAAAAAAATAAAATAAAATAACCATTTGCCGGGAAATTATTGGATGTCCCAATCGGCAATGATGTGAAACTGAAATCACAGTTATCAGGCTTTAAACAGAAAACTTCGATAATGATTTTGTCTGCATGAAACATCGATATAAGAAGGGTTTTTTCCAGGGAAGCGAAATCTTTCGAATGCGAAAAGTTTTCGCACGTTTCTAAAAAAAAATGCAATTACGATTGCGGTATATTATAAAAATTGAATTTGAAGTTATTTATTTTAAGTGGACGAAGATTAAATGTATTGAGTGTAGGCACATTCTGCTAAATGTTTTTTTTTTTTTTTTTTTTTTTTTTTTTTTTTTTTTTTTAGTGTCCGTTGTAATTGCCACCACAACAGACTATACCTTCTAGTTTATATGTACTGTAAAAGCGCTTATTTTTTGCGAAAATGAAGATATCGGTGATTTCGCGAATTTTATATGAATATAACCGAAAGTTGAAAAACCCTGAAACTACCTAAATATGGAACCCCATCTGCATAAGACATTTTAAAAAACGTCCTTTTGTCCGAAAAGTTCGTCCCTCCCCCGACCCCACTCCCCCTTTGACCATTTTGAATAGTTTCAAAGAAGCTGGTATAAAGATTGAAAGGTTATTAGTTGCATTCTATTAGTTGTATTATTGTTTTATATTTAAGAAATAGCAGTATTCAAGGAACAGATGTTAGAAAGAAAGCCCATTTGTAACAAAGAAAGTTGCCAAGAATAAAGTTTGTGACCGTGCAATAAATCATTAAATTTGGGTAAGTGAAAAGTTTCTGATTTTTTTATTATTATTTGAAGTGGAAAAAAAAAAGTATTTAGCGAGGATTTAATTTTCGCCATTACGACGGCCTCACAAAAATCGCGAAAATATACATACCCTATTTCCCAACACTAAATTTTCACTTAAGCGCAGGGGTCTTAGAAATCGTCCTTAGAAGTCCTTAGAAGTCAATACTTCCACTCAGGGCCTTATTACCCGATGGGCCAATCGGGACTTCGCCCAGGGCGCCCCATTCCAAATGTTGTTCTGGAATATTCTTTTTTTTTTTATATCAAAATTTTATGAAAAATAAAACAAATTTTATAGATTGAGGGGGGCGTGGGGCAAATTCATCAATACCGGGATCCCACTGTGGCCACGACGGGGCCACGACGTTTCTTCACCTCATCCTGTCTTTGCAGTGAAGTTATCCCTTTCAGCTCCCGCCTCCCCCCCGTACCCCTACAATAACAACAACAACAACAAGAACACGCGAGCTACTATAACATAAATTCGATGTCGGCGCAAGACCTATTAGCGCCCTCCTTGGGTGAAGTGGGAGAGAAAAATATTGGTTCGCGTGTCTCTCTTCTCCGAATCCCTCCTACTGAGATTTGAACTTCACCTTTAAAAAAAAAAGAAGAAATGGGGTAATCCTCCTCCGCGGCGGTTTCTTTCAAAAACAGTGTGATAACCGCTCATTAGAGAGGGCGAAAAAAAATAAAAAAACCAGCTGCAGAAACGGAATTTTGTGGTAGGATATAGTAGCAGCTACCGTTTTCAGAAAAGCAAAAGGTGGTTTACGAGAGTGGGTGTGTGTTTTTGTGTTTCTAAAAATACATAGGGGAGTTGATATTTATAGATCTGTGTTTTGTTTTTGGAGAGGGAATGAACGAAGAGAAAATATTGACGGGATTGATCTTTTTTTTTTTTTTTTTTTTTTTTTTTTGTCGAAATTGTGATCCTCTGATTTAGGCATGTTTTGATCTAGTAAATTAGAAGTCAAAGCCCGTCGTGGCAGCAATTGCCGCGTGCGCTAGAAAAAAAACATTTGACCAAAATATGTCTACACTCAATCTATTGAACCTTCATCCTCCTAAAATAAATAACTTCATATTCAATTTTCACTATATACCCAAACAGAATTTCGTGCCCTTCCATAAACGTGGGAAAACTTTTCGCATCTCGTTTTCTGTTAACAGCACCTCTTATATCAGTTCTTCATGCAGACTATATCATTAAAATTATCAGGAAAAACTACTTTAAACGAACTGGAATGGCAACTTTCCGTTCAAAGCCTCATGTCCGTGACTCCAATAGGACGTCATGTCCATTGCGACTGAATTTTGTCACGCAAATGATTCACTTTATTTTTATTCTCGGAAACAAAATGGAGCTGAAAAAGAGCGAAAAACCGCTTTAAAATGAGGGAACAATTGGATTTAAGATTTTTAAAATAGCGCAGATTGTTTTCTATATTTTTATACATAATTATGAAAAATTTCCAGCGGATCGTACCAACGGTGTAGATGTTATTTTGCTCTTTGTGCTTAACTCTTCATCTTTTTTGGAGTAATTGCGGTAAAAGTTTTATCTTGGAGTGTTTGCCCGGAATGGTTAGAGACAGGCGTGTAGCCAGGAAAAATTTTCGGGGGGGGGAGAGGATATGCGCTTGGAAATTTTTTTTTGAGGGGGGGATATGAGCTTATATGTGTATAAATAGACGGAATTTCATCACTAATCCAAAAATTTCGGGGGGGGATATATCCCGATATCCCCCCCTTGGCTACGCCCCTGGTTAGAGAGTCACGAAATCAGTGAGTCAGAGATCAGCCCAACTATATAGTACGATGTATCAACCAGGTGCGTAGCCAGGAAAAGTTTACGGCGGGGTGGGGGTGGGGGTATGAAATATTACTCTGTCCTGATAAATAATTTTTCTGCACAGCAGAAAAAAAATCTGGAGTGACTCCACTCGACTTTCCAAACGCCTACGATTAAGATCATGACCAAGCACTTAAATGAATTTTAATCGATGAATCATTCAAACATATATACCCAATGGAAGCTCAATCGAATGCGCCGTTTAAACGCTAGCGCACTTTCAAGAATTTCTCCCCGTAGGTCATCCTGTAAAAGAAATCTTTGTCGTAGCTCCGTAGAAAAACTATAAGTCCTATACACATCGAAATCAATACCGGTCTTACGATGGTGGTTTATAACATGTATGCCTAATTTAAGCTCAATCGAAGGGACCGTTTAAACGCTAGCGGAGTTTCGAGAATTTCCTTCCATGGGCCTTCTCTGTAAAAGAAATCTTTGCCGTAGCCCTGTAGAAAAACTATAAGTCCTATACACATCCAAATCAATACCGGTCTTGCGACGGTGGTTTATAACATATATACTCAATTTCAGCTCAATCGAATGCCCCGTTTAGAAGCTATCGTGTTCACTCACGTACACACACACATACATCTCGTAAAAATAGCATAAATAAATTCAGCAGACCTCAAAACGTGTCCATACACCCAAATCTCGAAGTCGAATTTTTTCATGACGACAATACTTTCCATACATGGTACATGTTCGGAAAGTAAAAACCATGTTAACTAGAAGGAAAATTCTGTTGGCGGAGACATATCCCGATATCCTCGCCAGCGGATAAAAATAACATTTGTTAAAAAAATGGAGTAACATTTTTAGTAAAATTATACTTAAAAATAGTTTTTTTTTATCATTATGCTTTTTCATATCCCCTTCTAATACTAAATACTAAATAATTCTTTTCTATATATTTTAGGGTGAGTTCTAAAAATATTTTTGAAGTGTTGAATTCCTTTAGCAAATTTGTACTAGTACGAATTCACTCTGTCCTGGAGTCTTATCGCCAGGACAGATTGAGTTTATTATATTTTCGAAATGATTTGACAGCGAATCAAAGGATATGGGCTCAATGTTTATCCCTTCTAGGCGCAACCCTTTCCCCAATGCTGAAAAAAAGGCAGCCGTTGCCATCGCTCGACTTAACTACCAGCCAGCTGTCGTCAAAAAAGGGTCTCCAGATCTGTGGCACGCGATGAACGTTTCGATCGTCCGCCCTCTTGCGGGTCGTTAAGTCGAGCGATGGCAACAGCTGCCCTTTTTTCAGCATGGGACAATCTATCCAGCCGTTCTCGCATTCTTCCATTTTTCAGCAGATGTCAGTGCTGTTGAAAATAATCGTGACAATTTGTTTACGGGAAAGGACGTGCTAAAAAGTAAAGGATTTTCGTGGAGCTATGTAGCCCGCAACTATTTTTATAGAAATCCAATCGATTCTTCGTGACTGGCAACAGTCAAAACATCAGAGTTGGGTGTTCCCAGAGCGGGAACACTGCGCGTTAAAGGGTTAAGTTATCACAGTATAGAGAGAACGTGTTTAAAATTTTGAACAACCTAGAAAAAATGCAGTGCGTAACGTGTTAAACTATTTTAGAACAACTTCAATACTTCGATATATTTATTTAAGCTTTGATTTATTTATTTAAGCTTTAAGCTGTAATTGTTGCTTGTGTGTTTTCAGTTTTTGCTCTGACAACATTTAAATTTTTATTGCAGTAATAAGACATGGAAAAATTCACCGGTGACCGTATGACATTTCTAAAAACATGTGTGTACAATTTTTCAAATCCTCTCAAATAATTCTTGAAATGAAGTATATATGTGGTTGTAAAAGTAAAATATTTATCCCTGTAAAGTATTGTTTCTTTTTAGCTTAACTCCTCCCCTTTATGTTAACAAAAAATGAATTTATAAAACATTCAACCAACATACATATTAAACTCGAGCTAGCCAATTTCTCAAATAAATAATTTATAGGCTACCATTAAATGTTACTTTAATTTCTACTTAAAATTCAGTTATTACTTTAATTTTACTGAGCTTGGCAAATTCTCCCTGTAGTACACCTATTAAATATAAATACATTAAAACCTAATAAGTTACAAAATATTAACTTGCTCAAAAAAAATTAGATTTGTCCGCATAAAAATATGGAAAATCGAAATTTCGCTTAAATAAGAGACGGGGGAAAAAATTACTAAAAAGCTTTTTTCCATATTGGTTTTGTATTTGTTAGATTGCTATGGAAACTATTCCAAATAATTCTTTTTTTTTTTTAAGTATACTAAAAAAGAAAATCTAATAAATTATTGTGATGAATAATGATATTTTCAGGTATAATTATGTTTGAAGAAGTTGCTTTCAAAGATATTTGTTATTCTGAAAGTAATTTTTCAGCATGTAATACTTTCGCTTTTTATGTTTATTTGACTTTTAGGAGAAACAGTGATGTATCCGCATTATAATAATAATGAATATCTTTTACGTTAAAAATGTTAGTTAGAAAAGAGTAGAAAGAAAATTTTTCTGCGGAGCATGTCGCCGTAATTTATTTCTGGAAAAAATGTCGTTATGAATATTTGTCGATGAAAATGTATGTAAATATAAGGAAAATATGTATATTTATAGTATAGTAATCCAGCTAAATTCGTTAACTAATTTTATATAGGACATGTTTCATGCCAGTATTAAGAGATGTAAACAAAGAAATTTAGAACGTACCAGTATTTACATAGTAACTCTCTGATTAAATATAAACAGAAAGAATATTGTTACATGGTTACTGAGTGATTTGACTTTTAAATTTCGCTAATATTAGTGTTTCACGTAGGAAATTGTTAGAAATTGCATGTAAATATTTTCAGTACGATATCAGTAAACATTTTTTTAAAAATCGATATGGTGAGTTCGGGCTAAACAGGAGATAAATTTATAGTTTCATTCTCATAGCTGTATCGCCGCGAAACTCCGGCGGTAATGAACAGGAGAAAGGGAAGTAACGGGAATGTAAGCACCTCACGCGTCCTGCTCATACCATAACCTCTCTTGCTGCCCTTCCTGCTCTCTCCTGAAGGGATTTTGAAGGCAGTTAAGAGGGAAGTACAGCAGAGAAGTACAGGTGGTTATTTATTTGCCAGGAGAGGACAGCTCGCGTCACTGAATGTGTCGCTTAGAGCTACCTATACGTGCTTCCCGGAATTTCCCGCCACAATTTGAAACCTCATCAGAAGGTGGGGGGGACTTCTGAATATTGGCACCCCTCGGAAACTGCTAGCGACCGCCGAGAGGACTTTCGGAACCACGGATTTAACGTGCACGAACACCGCATGTACACGGTGGTCTTTAGTGGTAAGCCGGTATCGAACCCACAGCCTTCCGGTTACGAGTCCAACGCCTTAACCACTGGGCTACCACGGCCCACAGGTGGTTATCATTAAACTTCCCCTATAAACAGAGTTCTAAAACGGGTGAACGGATTGAAACCAAATTTGGTATATGGACTATATTGAGATATGCGCTTAAGGAATTTCAGAAAAAAAAATAGTTTAAAAAGTGTTCACTAGATGGTGCTTTGCATTAAAAAACAGGAAATCCGACAATGTAAATGGCTTAAAGAAATGTGCAAGCAATTTCAACATTTCATTAATTAGCTTTTGAGCATTTATTGACTTATTTGGGTCTTTTTTTTAGCTTCATTCAATATGCAAAGCGCCACCTAGTAGGCATTTTTGGAACTAATTTTTTTTTTTTTTTAATCTTACTTGAAAGCATCTCGTTTACAGTCCACAAGCCAAATTGGGTGGCAATCGGCTCATCAGTTTCAGCTGGAGAATGCTCTTTTATAGGGTAAGTTTAACTATAGCCAACCGTTATATAGCACCGTGCGCGTATATTGACATAGAGATATGAATACAAGGAGACGGCATTAGCTATCTGATAGTGATAGCCGAAACTGTAACCGATCCGCCATACTGCCTAGACACACATTGCAATAGGACTGTGTTATTCTATGGTGACAGTTTTAAAGAAGTAATGCCGCCAAAGTGGGCGCCAAGAATAATTACGTATTGTACATAACTGTAAAACTTTTAAAGGGTCATAGGAGTATTAAGAAATTCACAAAATCGATTTATCAATTTTAATTTCATTTGAAACCTTAGTCACTCCCGAGTATTTTGACCCTAAATTCATGTTGTAGAACCAACTAGAAGCGGAGATACACATGAAAACGTTTTGTGAAAGCTTTATGCTTCAACGCAATAAGGTAACTTGAACTAACGCATTTTTATGATCTAAGAAAATTTCTGTGATCCATATCTTCTCGAAATTTTGCATAGTTGCAACTGGTATCAGTATCTAGAATGAATTAATATTGGGAGAGAGAAAACTTTTGAAAGTTTTAACAGAAATGTAAAGGGAAAAGTATGATTATTTTTTTTTCAAATTTCAATTTAAAATACAATTTTAAAATTCTTAATTTTATTTTTTTCTTAAATAATAATCATTACTGATAATTCAATAACTGATACCAGTTATAACTATAAAATTTCGTGAAGATATGTATCATAGAAATTTTGTTATCTTACGGATAGTTCATAAAAATGCGTTTTGAGGAAACGCAGTTTAACCCTTTGAGGCGCAGCCCTTTTCCAATGTTGAAAAAAGGGCAGCCGTTGCCATCGCTCGACTTACCTACCAGCAAGATGGCGGACGATCGAAACGTTCATCGCGTGCCACAGATCGAGAGACCCGTTTTGGACGACAGCTGGCTGTGCGGCATAGCCGGCTGTTGTCCAAAAAGGGTCTCTAGATCTGTGGCACGCGATGAACGTTTCGATCGTTCGCCCTCCTGCGGGTCGTTCAGTCGAGCGATGGCAACGGCTGCCCTTTTTTCAGCATGGGGCCATCTATTCGGCTGTCTCTCGCATTCTTCCATTTTTCAGCAGATGTCAGTGCTGTTCAAAAGAATCTTGACCATATTTTGTACGGGTAATGACGTGCTAAAAACGAAAGGATTCTCGTGGAGCTCTGTCACCCGCCACTATTTTTATAGAAATCCGATCTATTCTTCGTGACTGGCAACAGTCAAAACGTCAGAGTTGGGTGTTCCCAGAGCGGGAACACTCAGCGTTAAAGGGTTAAAAAGGAAACAACAAAATGATCCGCCCACTCAGACAAACACAGTGACTTCATTTCCTCCAATACTGAAGATAGATAATGCAATCTTGTCTTCATATCTGCAAGTTAAAGAGTTATAATAATAATAAGGCTGCTCCATACAATAATACTGTTTAAACATTACATGAAATCATTTTACAACCCTCCTCAAAGCGATGAGTAATATGCTAAATATACAGCGTCCCTGTTGCCTAGTTGCTTTATACGCATTTTTAATTCAACAAGTACATAACATTCAGGCCACTCCCCCGGGGGGTTCAGTCACGGTCGCAGTGAACACATCTGCTGTTGACACAGGTTTTTGTTGTCTCTGACTGTCGTTCGAAGGGGGGGGGGGAATCCATTTACAGATACCCCCCCCCCCTGTTCCCCATTTATGAATATTTAAAATATATGGATGTATAAATGAGATAGGGAAAGAGGGATTTTTTTTTTTTTTGTTTTTTCTTATTGAATATTGTAATCATAATTTCCTGGATAATAATGCCGTAAGATTTATTTTGCAAAATTACAATAATTGGAATAAGTGCTCGTCTAATAATTTCCAACAGATGCGTTTGTTATGTATGGTAGAAGTGCCTCTGCTCTTGTAGCTATAACAAAACAAACAAATTCTATATGAATACAGCTGGGGTATAGCCAGAAATTTTTCTTGTAGGGGCGGGGGGGGGGGTTACGACTACTGCAACTCTAAATATATTTATTTATATATGTGTATTTAGAAAATAGAGGAGGGTGGGTTACAACGAAACAAAAAAAAAAAAAAAACACTTAAAACGTTTTATAAATAAATATTTTATTAAAGTGTACGTCACACAAAATATATCAGATACAATATTTCACTTAATATCTATGGATTACACCAGTTTTTAGCCTCATGTATATGAAAACAAGTACTTCATTGCACTTTTTAAAAAGATAAATAAATGTGTCATTTTGTCCTAAGCGTAGGCCACAAAGAGAGAAGTAAAAAAAATCTTGAAATTTTGTAGAGTTGTTTTGAAGAGTCAATAAATAAAATAAACACATACAGTAAACCCAAACTTACGTAAAATTGTTGGGTTTAAAAATACTAGCAGTCGGTATGAATGTAGTAAAGTAAAAGTGTATTTTGAACAGCTGATTGTTCTAGAAGCAATAAAGTTGGTGTTCCATCCTGATAACTGGACTCCATTCTAGAACTTTCTACACCTACAGGACTTTAGAATGACGCAGGAAACAAGCAGAGGTTTTTGCAACAGTATGCATTTTATTACATAAGATGTTGTAACTATTTTATTTCCCTCCCCCCCCACCTTCAACCTCCCTGCCAAGTTTGGGGATTTTGGTCTGAGCTTTTTCTGTCGGCTCACGGGGTGGAGTCAATAAATAAAATAAACACATACAGCTTTTATCAGAATAAATTTATATCTACCATAAACGCATTTAGGGTGTGGTTAACAAGATCGGATACTCTGCACTTTTCTTTGTATTAGCATAATTTGAATACTATGTCTATTTGCAGGTTGTATTACATCTATGTCTAAAACGACAAAAAAATCAACATGAATCTATATTTAGAATGAAACATTTCTTTTATTTTTTAACTAAAACATCTTAATGTTCGTAGAACCGAAACATGACTAGCGTCTGCACTCCGTCATCTGCATTGGTTTAGGAAAAAGTGTCTGTTCTTGGTTACACTAATCATGAATATGTAATTTCTGCTGTTTATATCTAGAGAAGGTATTCGATGAATATTATTTTGAATTGCTTATCCCTCAATCGAACTCATTAAGGCTTCATTATGAACAGGTGATACAAAATTTATAAATTGAGGTTTTTTTTTTTGTGTGTGTGTGTTTTTTTTTTAAGTACTCTGGTGCTATTTCTTTCAAGCACGGGATTTTTGTCTACGCGGCGCGCCGTGGTCACTTTTCCGTTCGATCCATGTTTTCTGCAGAGTGATTGGATATTGCTAACGGAAACATGGACTATCCCTTCAGATGATTTTCAAATACCAGGATTCACTTGGGTCGAACGGATGGACAGTAGAGATGAGTTCGGGCTCATTTTTTGAAGCCCGAGCCCGAGGACTTTTAATCCGAGCCCGAGCAATATTATTAAAGTTGGAGCCCGAGCCCGAAATTTCAGCTAAAGACAAATAAATTGAACTACTTCATTAATAGGATACAATAAATTTTGGAGCTTCACATACCTTCTAGTCCCCCATGCCGCTATTTTTTAAAATAAGTACGTCTATTTATCCCATGAATCACTTTTTAAAATCCGTTTCAAGGAGTATGTTCAACAAAGGAGAATTTTTTCACGAGCCCGAGCCCGCCCGAGCCCGAGTCGGGCTCGGTCTTTCTTGCTCGGGCTGAGCCCGTCTCATCTCTAATGGACAGTGGTTTCCAAAACAGAAAGCCATCTGGAGTTAGGATTTTTATAGAGGGAAAACTTTATAAAAATCACTTTATAAGAAGAATCTGAAACACTTTACCCGTGCCTACCCGAGCCAGATCAAGGGTGTTCAAAGGGTCATTGCGTCTATTCGAGATAAAGTGAGATTTGCAATTACATAACTAGTCCTCGCATTTTTTTATGAAGATAAATGAGACGCTCTATTCATAACGTTGCCGAAGGAGGCTGATTGTAAGATTGTTTGAGTAGGAGATTTGAACATAGAATTCAATTCCGATCCAGGATCCGATTTCATAACTGACATGGATACTTTAGATTTTCCAATACACACTCATCCAAAACATTTCACTACTAGGGACCAAACAACAATGGATGCCATTTTCAGCCACAAAAGGATGCGAACAGGAGTCTATAGGAGCACTTGCAGCTATCATTTTCCTCTCTATGGCAGAAATGGATTGAATAGATTTTTAAAAAAATTGAAATTCTTCCAGCCGAATGCGTCAAAATCTGGAAGAAATTCAGATTATTATTATTATTATTATTTTAAAGAGGTAACCCTCTTCCACTTACCATAATAATGAAAATATAAAACGATAACCATATAGCTCTCAAGCTGGTACAGCATCAAAAAAAGAAAATAGTCGTTTAAAACCTGCCATTACATTTTTATTAGAAAGGCGACATTGATGCTGTATGTCGAAGATGTCTTGTGGTCACGTGAATATGGCCAGTGACTGTGCTTTTAAAAAATCACAATGTTTGAAGTATTGCCCGACATTTTATTTTGAGAAAGTGTTTTACTTTACTACAAGTAGACATTTAAAATAACTTTACATGTGAAAGTTGCCACAGGTGTTTGTTACTTCCTTTCTGATTAAGGGTACCAAATATCTAACTAGCTCATTACCACTTTGTTTCCCAACTCTGTGGTTTCTTCAGAGTGTTACAAATTTTCGGGGCAACCCGCTGTTCTGGGGCTTAAAAATTCGTATTTTACGCTTCAAATAGATAAATTTTGCTTTTTGTTGCATCAAAGTCGGTCCACTAGAGCCGGAGATAAGGAGGTTTCGATTTCCCATTCAATTGTATGCAGTTTCTAGAAATCTCGAGAAATATGGGTCCTGGGCCTTCGGTCACATCACTTTTGGCGCCAAATGGCGATGTTTCGCCAAAGCTTGGCGCTATTTTCCCTATGGGGCTTGTAAAGTTGCTTTTTCAGCATTAAAATCACATAACAACCTAACATTTCTCTTCCATGACGTAATCAAAATTTCCGCTTTATGTGGAATCCTCGAGAAACAGACTCTTCTAGACGTTTCCTGTAGCTTCTGCCTTACCTATAAATGCAAGCGTTTCAGAGGCCCAGTTCAGTGTGGATTAAGCTCTGAGCGAGTACGCTTGCTTTGCTCTGTGATAGAAGCAGTGTTTTAGGTTGCTTTTCGAAGCTGTTTTTAAAGTGCTGTGTGTCAATTCTTGATTGCTTGAGTCTTGAGAGACTGTTAGTGTTATCTGTCGTGTATTTTCACTGAATTTTTGCCTGTGAAAGTGTTTTTTTGTGTGTGAGAAATACAGCATTTGTGAGAGCTTCAGATCTGAGCGGACTGTTAAAAGCGCTTTACTGTTGGATTGTGCTTGTGAATTTTTGTACAGCTGACTGTTCCTTTACTTACTTTAAAGTAATTTCAAAAATACTGTAAAACCTTGTAACAATGGACTCAACTATTATGAAGATTATTGAATAAAATATTTTAATCAAAGGAAAATTTCAGATTAATAAATAAAAAATCTGGAGTGACTCCACTCGACTTTCCGAACACTTACGATTAAGAACATTACCAAGCATTTAAATAAATTTTAATCGATGAATAATTCAAATATATATACCAAAATGAAGCTCAATCGAATGTATCGTTTAAACGCTAGCGCACTTTCAAGAATTTCTCCCCATAGGCTATAATGTAAAAGGAATTTTTGGCGTAGCCCTGTAGAAAAACTATAAGTCCTATACACATCAAAATTGATACCAGTCTTACGATGGTTGTTATAACATGTACACCCAATTTGAGCTCAATCGAATGGACCGTTTAAACGCTAGCGCACTTTCCAGAATTTTCCCTCATAGGCCATAATGGAAAAGAAATCTTTGTCGTAGCCCTGTAGAAAAACTATAAGTCTTATACACTCCGAAATCAATACAGGTCTTGCGACGGTGGTTTATAACATATATACCTAATTTGAGCTCAATCTAATGTACCATTTAAACGCTAGCGCAATTTCCAGAATTTTCCCCCATAGGCCATCATGTAAAAGAAATCTTGGTCGTAGCCCTGTAGAAAAACTATAAGTCCTATACACACCAAAATCAATACCGGTCTTGCGACGGTGGTTTATAACATATATACCCAATTGGAGCTCAATCGCATGCCCCGTTCAGGAGCTATCGTGTTCACTCACATACACACACACATACATACACACACACACATACACACATACATACATACATCTCGTAAAAATAACATAAATGAATTCAGAAGCCCTCTAAACGTGTCAATACACCAAAATCTCGAATTCGAATTTTTTCATGATGACAATACTTTCCTTACACGGTACATGTTCGGAAAGTAAAAATATTGATATCAAAGAAAATCACTAGAACTAATTCAATCATCGGAATTTCATTTTAACAAATAAAATATTTTTATCAAAGAAAATCATTAGAACTTTCCCCTAATAACAAGGGGAGAAAAAACAAGACTGAGCCTCCCTTCACTTCAGAGGTTAATCGGGCCCTGAGTTCAGGCCTGTCTATTTCTGATGGTAACATCGCACAAAACAATGAATAGAACAGGTATTTTATTTTGGCCATGCTTTCTCCCTTATTTGCTTCTCGTCGACCACGTAAGACACGAAGTTTAACAAAACGTAGCCTGCAGATTTTACCACTACGCTATAACTTGCACTGAACGCTTTATTTCTGCACTCAGCGTAGTCTGACTTAACCCTTTGATACTCGATGATTGCGCTGTGAAATCACTTTATAACAGCGCTTTCGCTGCTAGTGGTAAAAAAAAATATATGGTTAAAATCGTCCCAACTCTGAAAAAGTGCAACCGTTGCCATCGATCCATTTAGCTACCAACAACATAGCGGTCGCTCAAGTACCCCGCGGCCGCTGTCTTTTCGGCCGCTCTGAAAACTTCTTTATCTCCAAGGCGGCAGATGGGCGATTCGATAGGCCGCCATGTTTTTGGTAGTTAAATGGATCGATGACGACGGATGCACCTTATAAGCGTTGAGCAGTCTATCCAGTTGGTCTTCTGTACTGATGTGAAAGTACTTGCACTTCAAGGGGGGTTCACTCTTTAACGCGCAGTGTTCCCACTCTGGGAACACCCAACTCTGACGTTTTGACTGTTGCCAGTCACGAAGAATAGATTGGATTTCTATAAAAATATTGGCGGGTGACAGAGCTCCTCAAGAATCCTTTACTTGTTAGCACGTCCTTTCCCGTCAAAAAATGGTCACGATTCTTTTTAACAGCACGGACATGTGCTGAAAAATGGAAGAAGGCGAGAACAGCTGGATAGATGGCCCAATGCTGAAGAAAGGGCAGCCGCTGCCATCGTTCGACTGAACGACCCGCAAGAGGGCGGACGATCGAAACGTTCATCGCGTGCTCCAGATCTAGAGACCCCTTTTGTGAAGACAGCCAGCTGGTGTCACAAAAAGGTCTCTGGATCTGTGGCACGCGATGAACGTTTCGATCGTCCGCCCCCTTGCTGGTCGTTAAGTCGAGCGATGGCAACGGCTGCCCTTTCTTCAGCATTAGGAAAGGGTTGCGCCTCAAACGGTTAAATCGACCAACCAACGACCTCAAATCAGTTCCATAGAAATCGAAGTCTCGGGCATCCCCTATCTTGATTTATTTTGCCGGAGTTTAAAGATAAAAATCTTCACGCGAACAGTTGATTGAGAACATTATTATAAAATAAAATGTTTATTCAGTTTTTTTAGGAGGGTGCTATCTATCTTCATTCTGGCATTTCGGGGGGCTGCGGGAAGGGGGGGGGGGAAGACACGAAATCGATTTTGCGGATACCTCTGAAAATCGTTGCGAAAAAACACACGTAAAACTTACTTAGTTGAAATAGGTTTCTATTTAGATATAAGGTTTCCTAATAAAATGGTTCTCTTTTACTGTAGTCTGCACTATTTGCAAATGCTTTTGTGTACATTGCTCGTATGTGACACAGTTTTACGGCTCAGTTTTAGAAAAATGAATAAGAAAGACGTGTATTCTGTAGCCCAAATAACTAAATAAAGGTTAGTTAAAAAAAAAAAAAAAACTTTTTTTTTAAAAATGACTGTCATTTTATCTCTCAACACCCTTTATTGAAAAATGTGTCCCAAAAATGCAACATAAAAAAGCGACATTAAAATATGGGACATAATTTTACAAATATTTAAATACCATTAGTTCACAACAGCTTTAATCTATTGTTACACTATTTCGTAAGCTGTAGAATAGGCATCCCATATATTTTTCTATAAATAGGTTACAATCCTAAATATTTCAACATAGGATTACCGGGCGAAATACACGAAATATGCGAGATAAAATGACAGAGTCCATGAATATCGTTTTAATAGGGAAATCATGAAACTAAAAAATTAGGGGGGTTCACGGGGGTTTCCCCTGACGAGGCTCGAACAGTCGAGTTATTATTTTGTGTGTGTATAGTTTAAATGTACAAGTGACCAGGGTTGATACTAAGATTCATGCCACCTATTAGAGATGAGCTCGGGCTCATTTTTTGAAGCCCGAGCCCGAGCAATATTATTTAAGTCGGAGTCCGAGCCCGCCCGAGCCCGAAATTTCAGCTAAAATTAAAAAAAAAAAAGTTCAATTTCTCATTGATAGAATATAAATTTTGCCGTTTCTGCAAATTAAAGAAAAATAGAGTTGCAAACCATCAATGCACTTTCTAATTCTTTATATACGTGTTCATCAAAAAATGTCGGATCTCATGACTAAGTAATATAAGCCGCCGTTCTGAAATACCCATAGAGCTTCACGCACCTTCTAGGCGCCTGTGTCACTATTTTTTTTTTTTATAAGTACTTTTATTTTCCTCATGAATCCCTTTTAAAAATCTGTTTCAAGGCGTATGTTCAATAAAGAAGAAAATTTTCACGAGCCCGCCCGAGCCCGAACGCAGTTGTGAATTACAGAGCCCGAGCCAGGTTCGGGCTCGGGCTGAGCCCGTCTCATCTCTACCACCCATGTCATAAGTAATTATTATGTTCTTAATAACTCTCTTATTTTCATTAAATCAATTAATCAAAAATCATTCATTAATCTGCTATGAGACACCGAAGGCTCCTTTTAGGGATCGATCGGAGCGCAAATGTCGGAAACGCCGTCGATTTTCAGGTACGGTACATCTACAAAACTGCGCCTTTCAGCAACCCCTCGAGTGGAGAGAACAAGTCTGCAGGTTCCAGATCAGGTGAACTCGCTGGGTGGAGAATAACAATTACGAGGCGTTGCACCCACGGATTCCATACAGAACAATCACGGATGAGGAAAAGGACTGGAAATAGCGTTGCCAGGCGTCCGGATAAATCCGGACATAATTAGGCTTTTTGATTGCGTGTCCGGCCAAACTTAACGGTGTCCGGCTTTTGACTGGTGACTTTGGCTGATACAGTACTTGAACTGATTTGGCATTCGATGTTATTTACATTTCATTAGAATTGAACAAGATTCATGGTAATAATCAAAAAAGCTTGATTTTACATACACTTTTTTTGTCGTATCTATTAATACTGAGACAAAATCCTCAATATTGTAGGCTGTCCGGCCTTTTTACCCAAATGTCCAGCCAAACTGGCTGGTCTGTCCGGCTATTTGGTTTGGTGACCTGGCAACCCTAACTGGAAAGGAGAAACGAAAACGACTTACTTTAAGTGATTATTGGCCAAGAAAAACGCGTTTACGGCTTCTGAAAAATTCCTTTTTTCCCCTAGTACAATTTCTTATCTATAGAAAACCCATGTGCGGAGATGCATTAACACAGACCATGTCCAAGTCGACGACATGTGTCGCAGAACTAAGAGATCCGCTGCAGAACAATCACATTGAGGAAAGGAGGGGGTACCGGAGAGAACCATTATTCAAAGTAAGTTATCATCGAAAAGGCGTCTGACTGTCCGTGCTCTTCCGATATCCCAACGTTCCCGAAAAGAAGAACCACACCACGCACAGAACGGTCAATATTGTCTGCTCCAGAAAAAGTCTGTTGCTTTGAGTGTAATGCGTCTATAATTTTAAAAAAACTTGAAAACGCATTATGAACTCTTTCATCCAAAATACATCGGTGAAACATCGCGCAATTAACGAAACGAGCATTTCTGAATTCTCAGTTCCATCTAAAAAGATCGCCAGAAAAAGTGCATTCTGATATGTTAATCACAAAAATGCTGAGAACAGAAACTCATGCAAAGTTTTGTAGAAAGTTAACGTGTCCAAGGACGTCTAACGTGTCCAAAAATCGCACGAAGTTTACAATGCAATCCTCTGTTTTGCAATGCCTTTTCATAAGTTTTACAAAACTGAACTGTTCCGTGGCTTTCAATGGTAAAATTCAGGGTCTTCCTATCGAAATGATAATAGATACTGTAAATTATCTGACAATCTAAAAAAAAAAATACCGTACTTTATAAAACACTTTCTTACGTGACATATAGTACTGATGAGAAAAAACAAATTACTATGCACACTAAATTGGAACTATTGATCCATTTTTCGGGGGGGGGCGCAATTATGGCCTTTGGCCTAGGGCGCAAAAATGTGCAAATCCGGCCCTGCATAGGTCTCTTTCTCTCTGCGCTTCGTTCTTCCGTTGCGTTTGGGGCATGCATAAGTTAGTAGACTCGTCTTCTAATGAATTTGAAACAAGTGCAGTGCATTGGCCATTTAACCCTTTAACGCGCAGTGATCCCGCTCTGGGACCACCAAACTCTGACGTTTTAACTGTTGCCAGTCACGAAGAATAGATTGGATTTCTATAAAAATAGTGGCGGGTGACACAGCTCCACGAGAATCCTTTACTTTTTAGCACGTCATTTCCCTCAAAAAAATGGTCGCGATTATTTTTAACAGCCCTGACATCTGCTGAAAACTGGAAAAATGCGAGAACAGCTCGATAGATTGCCCAATGCTGAAAAAAGGGCAGCCGTTGCCATCGCTCGACTTAACGACCAGCAAGAGGGCGGACGATCGGAACGTTCATCGCGTGCCACAGATCTAGAGACCCTTTTTTGACGCTGTGCTTTGCTGGCTGTGCCACAGCCAGCTTCGTCAAAAAAAGGGTCTCTAGATCTGTGGCACGCGATGTACGTTTCGATCGTCCGCCATCTTGCTGGTAGTTAAGTCGAGCGATGGCAACGGCTGCCCTTTTTTCAGCACTGGGAAAGGGTTGCGCCTCAAAGGGTTAGATGGAGGTTTACGAAATAAATTTCGAAAATTAACTATACAGATGCGACGCAACTTAAAAAATATATTAGCGTTTCGCGCAGTTAAATGATGCATGAAACTAAAAGAAAGCAAGTAATCTTTGGTCTTGCATTTCGTCACGTAGATATAAGTTTTAGCAAAGGTTTTGCATAATTTTACTTCAATTTTTCTTTCCAAAAATAATGTTGCAAAAATGCAATTCCTTTATCTCCGAAACATTTATTTTACTAAGTGCACTCTTAACTATTTACACTAGAATAATATTGTGCTGAAAAATGACAGAATACACTGAATGGAAAAAAAAAAAAAATAGATCTAACCGAACGCAACAATCCAAGGGAGAATTCGCAAGAAGTAACCGCAAACTATATGCCTGCCTCCTATAACAACCTCCTGCGTCTCTATCCACATCTGTGGTTTAGAATAGCATTTCTTCGATCGCACGTACGATTTGAGGAAAGACTAGACTGGTGTTCGTGCTGTAGTAATCTACAATGCAGTCTGTTAGCTATAATAAGCGAATTTAATGATAGTGTGGCGGGGACGCATTTTAATTTCACAAAAATCTACAAATGTATTTAATATTTGTATAAAAATTTAATTTGTTAATGTGTTTATTTTTCAGTTTATCCTTTGTGTGTGTGTGTGTGTGGGGGGGGGGGGGTTCGCGTGCTTATGGGGAGGAGCCGCCACTGAGCAACTGTAAGGTAATCGATGAGGATCATGAAAGTTATGTGTCAAGATCAGATTATATACCTCAGGGGCGTAGCCATAAATTATTCATGGGGGGGGGTTACGACTACTGCAACTCATATATATGTATGATAATGTAGTGAAGAATATAGATTTTGTATGGCAAAAAATTTCTCATGGGGGGGGGGTTATGACCCCCCTATAACCCCCCCTTGGCTGCGCCCGTGCCTATATCTGTATATACAGGGTAATTCAAAATACATATTAAGCCGATTATTTTTTAAAACCTTAAATGATCGAAACATACTTACATTTAGAAAAGTTCGTCCAATTAGGAGTAGCTTTCAGATAGGGCATTTTTTACTGGGGGCTGTACACATATTCAAATACGAAATTTAATTTTTATATGGTCCCTCCTTTCCTACCCTTTATATTTAGAAGAATGATGCTCTTTGCCTAAGAAAATGAATAAAACAAATCCCGTGTCTCTACGTGGAACAGTTAGCGAGAAAATTCATTTTGAAAATGATGACTTACACCACTTTACCTAACGTGTTGGCATCCGTTTTCCGGCGAAAAAATCTTTTCTTTAGGGGACCCACTATGAGTTGATAAAAGATAAATAAAGATCTCATTGTTTTGAAAAGCAATTAAACATGTTCCAGTGTGTGAAATGAATAGGTGCAGTTTTACCTAAATTGATCGGCACTGCTTTATGAAATGAGCGATAATTTAGTCTTTCAGGGGGGGTCATCCACTCATTTTATCGAGCTTCTGGGGAAGGAATTTTAAAGTGTGAAAGAGAATGACAAAATAATGGAGTAAGTTATTTTGTCATTATCTTTCACACTTCTCTTTCACACTTCAATTGTCGTTGCGATTGCGCGTGCGTACTATGGTGTGGTCACTTTCACTAGAAACTGCCAAACATGCGTTACAGGAAAATTCTAGCTAAATTAGAATTTGAGAAGTCAACTGTGTCTATCGAATGATTATTAACATAAATTAATGTTATAGCTGTAAACATCATTTTATTATTCACAACCATTACAAAATCATCTTACAATATTTTCTTGCAAAAATCTTTTTCTAAAAAAAATACTTTAGAACACCAACAATAGGCGAACTACTGGATAAATGAAAATCACGAGCCCGCGCCATGGAGTTAGTTGGATGGATTGTAACTAAAAAGGATGACGATGCTTTGACGTCATTTTACGGTTGTTACATCGTCAGTTAAAAAGCAATTACATTTTCCTCACTTTTGAGACATCCCCTTAGTGTTTGACGACAAATGTCAAAATTTTCAAATGGATATATCTCGTAAACTATTCCACGTAGAGACACGGGATTTGTTTTATTAATTTTCTTACCGAAAGTGCAGCATTCTTCTAAACATAAAGGATAGGAAAGGAGGGACCGTATAAAAATTAAAATTCGTATTTTAATATATATACAACCCCCAGTAAGGAAAATGCCATATCTAAAAGGTACTCTTAATTGGACAAACTTTTCTAATTGAAAGTATGTTTCGATCCCTTACGGTTTAAAAAATAATCGCCTTAACATCTATTTTGAATCACCCTGTATATACAGATATAGGTATATAATCTGATCTTGCAACCTAACTTTCGCATAATCCTCGTTCGAAGTCACAATCCTATAAATTTACCGTTGAAGCCGGAATCACAACCAAGAAAAGTTCATTCGATTAAATAACTCTAATTTAAGCGAAACTAAATAAAAAAATCAATGCCTAAAATGTATCAGTATTGCGTATCTGCCAATCATCCAGCTTCCTTACTCCCAGCACTCAATAAAATATGCACTTCTGCATTAGACACTAAATATTAGTTTTAGTTTTGCTTAGTGTAATGATTTATATTTGATTAATTGATTTAATGCAATGATAATCACTTGTCAAGCCACAATTCTCACAAAGTCACACATTTGGCCGGCAGATGTCGTTGCGATTGCGTGGGAGGTAATTTGAAAGATCCAGGACCGTACCTAGAATAAAATTTCGGGGGGTGTGGGGGTGAACCAAAAGGTGAAAAAGGCTCAATTTTCACAAAAAGTTCTCATTATTATTGTTTTGTTAACAAAATTTTAAATTTCGTTGGGGGGGGGGGACCGGAACCCTGTTCCCACCCCCTGGGTACGGCCTTAGAAAGGTCTGTTGTCGCGCTCGTCGAAAATAGAAAATACAGAATTCTACAATGATATTAAAATTCCAAGTTTTTATAGAGCTACCGTAAGTTGTTTTATGTTTATGTAACTTTCATTTATTGATTGGTAAATTTGCTGACACCCAATACTCAGTCAAAGAACTCTAGAAGTGATTTCAGTTTTCGTTGAATGTAAAAGTTCAAAACGAATCTGAAAATGCGTAGATCGAACGAAAGAACAAGCTTACGCGGAGCCCTGTGATGCAGGTTAAAACGCGGACATTTCAGTCTAATGCATATATACTTATATCGGTGAATATATATGAACACATTTTTAAATCATGAACATCCCAACACCTAAAATCTGCATGAACAATACAACGGATATTTAAGTGTTGATCTTTATAATTTGCGTTCAAATTACTACTTTTTATTTATGTCATTGTCAGTCTTTGGTTACTTAAAATGCTATTAAACACCACTCTTTTATCTTTCAAAATATTTCCCCATACAGTCAAAAACATCATTTCATTCAGGCTCTTAAAAAAAGAAAAAAAATGTATTCATGATTGGATATGCACCGCTCCGCCTCCGTTGCCATGGCGACGAACGAAAAAAGAAGACAAAATGCATTAATAATAAAAATCCCCTCCACTCTTTTCCCTTCACCGAATCTCGTTTCTTCTATTTTCAAAAGGAAAACAGTAAAATATTTCCTTCTGCTACTCTTAAAAAGAACGTAATTTTAAAGAATATATTGCGCTACTCCATGTTTTATTTGATGGGGAGAGCATTATGCTTTCGTAGAAAATGTTTCATTTCAGTCTAAAAGGAAACTTTTAGCTTAAACATTCCGTAGCATTGTGTTGAGGTGTACGTAACGCTTTACAATGAAATCGAATAGTGGATTGATTGTCGTTTTTTTTTTTCTGTCTGTCCTTGATCGAACTGAAATAAGTATGCTTCGTTTCTTACGAAACTTTTTCGCATTATTCTATGTACTATGTGTCATGTAACCTAAAATAAAAGATGATGTGTTTATATAGCATGAATAATTATTTTACAGTCTCACAAAATAATACTGATACATTAGGGTTTGTGAGCGGGCCACTGTTTATAAGGTGCATTCTAAAGACTCTTTAAAAACAGCAACTTACACAATTAATATGAGTAGTTCTGATTTATAAAAGAATACTCACCACCGAAAATAGGGCATACGGGTAGAATTTACAATTCTTTTTCAGAGTAAACCGAAATCATTGTTGTAGACTTGGTTCGAAGGGTAGTGATTAAAAAAATAATTTGTGTTCTTACACTGCTGGCCATCGTAAATGCAACACCCTGAAGGAAGCATGCAAATAATATGAAATTTACAACATGCATTAGCTGAGGTGAGATATGCAAATGATTAGAATTTCAGCGCAGACGCACATCAAGCGCGCCTGTGGCGCCACCTCAAAGCGCTATTTAAGGCTTGGAGATTTCGACGGTTTCAAGTACAGCAATTGTGTTTTTCTTGCTTTTTTTTCAAAAAAACGATAAATTATGCCTCGTAGGAAACAACGATCATCTTTTGATCAAGTATCCGAGTTTGACAGAGGAAGGATAGTGGCATACCGAGATTGTGGGTTATCTTTCAGGGAAATCGGTCGTCGTATTGGACGAAACCAAACAACTGTGATGCGGATATGTGATCGTTGGGTGCAGGAGGGTACGACGGACAGACGTGATCGACCGCATCGACCTCAGTGCACCACGTCACGTGATGACAGGCAGATTGTACGCATGGCAGTGACGGACCGCTCAGTCACATCACGAACCATATCACAGCAGATTCAGTCTGTAACGCATCATCCAGTGTCTGCGCGTACCATTCGACGTCGTTTACAGCAGAATGGTCTGTCCGCAAGACGTCCGTTGCTTTGTCTACCTCTGACGCGGAACCACAGACGTCTCCGCCGCCAATGGTGCGATGAAAGAAGGATGTGGACGACAGAATGGAATGAAATTCTCTTTACTGACGAGTCACGCTTCTGTATGCAACACCACGACGGTCGGATTCGAGTCTGGAGACACCGTGGAGAGAGGATGCTGAACAGCTGCATTATGCACCGTCACACTGGTCCTGCACCGGGTATTATGGTATGGGGCGGTATCGGATATCTCTCTCGCACTCCTCTAGTACGCATTGCCGGTACTTTAACCAGCCAGCGCTACATCTCCGAGGTGTTGGAGCCAGTTGTCCTTTCTTACCTTCAGGGCTTGCCAACAGCCATATTTCAGCAGGATAATGCACGGCCACACGTGGCACGCATTGTCCAAGGGTTCTTCGTCAATCACCAGATTGAATTGCTTCCCTGGCCGGCGCGCTCTCCGGATCTTTCGCCGATAGAAAACATGTGGTCCATGGTTGCTCAACGACTGACCCAGAGTTCATCCCCAGCTGTCACACCAGATCAACTTTGGCAACGTGTGGAAGCTGCTTGGTCTGCTGTACCCCAAGAACACATTCAAAGTCTCTTTGAATCAATGCCGAGGCGTGTGGCAGCTGTGATCTCCAACAACGGCGGCTACTCTGGGTACTGATTTTGGCAGGAACCACGCTTCATAGAATTCTGTAAATTTAATCATTTGTTACTTGGTCAACATGTTATCTACACAATAAATTTTGTTGTGATATCTCTTGTTTTTCTTGGTGTTGCAATTTGGGTGGCCAGCAGTGTATTTGCTTTAATCGTTTTTCTTATATTTGCAAAGACGCGAGTGACAATGATTATCCACTTCTATATTCGTTGTTATCATCGTTACATGCAGTAGCGTAGCCAGAGGAGGGAGAAACCCCCCCCCCCTAAACTTTTTCAGAAAGAGACATAATATTAGTAATGAAGTCCTCACTAATTACTCATAATATTAGTAATGAAGTGAAAATAGTATTATTTTCTCATTGTCGAGAATAAGGTCCTTCTCAAAAATTTTAAGGATGTCCTAACCCCCCCCCCCCGCTCCTTTCTGTCTATATCTCTGGTTGCACGTACAGGAAAATCGCTGTCATCGTCTTTGTAGCTTATAGCAAGCTATTCGTTATGCAATGTGCGTAATACACTGCTTGAAAATGCTTCATGAATCGGTCTTTCGATGTGTTTTATATCTCTTGTTTAATAGTTTTATCTCACGGCCTGAAACATCATCCATTCAGGCTCTTAAAAAAAAAAAAAAAAAAGTGATTGGATATGCACTACTCCTCCTCTGTCACCATGGCAACGAACGAGAAAGAAGACAAAATGCATTAATAATAAAAATCCCCTCCACTCTTTTCCCTTCAACGAATCTCGTTTCTTCTATTTTCAAAGGGGAAAACAGTAAAATATTTCCTTTTGCTACTCTTAAAAAAGAATGTAATTTTAAAGAACATATTGCGCTACTCCATGTTTTATTTGATGGAGAGAGCATTGTGCTTTATAGAAAATATTTCAGTTCTGAGGAAGGAAATTCCTAGCTTTAACTTTACGGAGCATCTCTATCCTCTAAAGCTAAAGTTTATTTATTTATTTTTAATACAATGTTTGGCATTAAAGAAACGTATTCAGTTTAAACTATGTTTTAAAAATCATTCAATGCGTTATCATGAAAGAAAAGCATAGCATTTGTGATATGTTTAGGAATATTAAACTGTAAAGAATAGCTGTTTCTCCCTCTTACAATATTCGGACTGCAAAGAAAATTGTTAAGCTTATGTGCTGAATTACTATATATTTAAAATGTTGCGCTAATGATGCTTAATCCAATCTCTAGCAAATATATAATGACTAAAATTCTATTGCTTCCCCATGTTTCTTAATAGCCCTTTGTCGCTCTTTTAGCATTGGAGTTTTCTTTTCATTGCTATGTTAGATCCAGAACACTAGTTGGCTACAGACACTCTGTCTGAACTTTTGCTTGTTGTGTTGTGCAAATGCTGTTTAGTATCTTCCAGAAATGCTATCATAATGATTGATCTTGTGTTGTGCAAATGCTGTTTGCTATCTGTCAGAAATGCTAACATAATGATTGATCTTGTGTTATTTGGATGTCGGGCAACTCTCTATTTTTCGAAACACTCTGCTTAAACCAAGGTAGAAAATATAATGCAATAACCTATGATAACATCGACTGCATTTCACACATGCAGGACAGTCGTCTTACCTGGCAAAGAATGCTGTCACCCAGTAACCGTAAGGGGAAAGGTATAAGTGAACCATAAGCTGCTGTATGAATGGTATGCACTCATAGTCTGCTCTGAGAGAATCTGCAACGTCAGGCCTGGAATCATTCTGTAGAATAATTCATGCAATGTCTACTTTGAGAGACTCTGCTATTTTAAGTCTGGCAGAATTCTAAAGAGGAATACAGCCAATGTCTACTCTGAGAGAATCTGCAACGTCGGACATAACGGAATTTTCATGAGGAACGATTGCTAAAGGCCGTTTACCAGGAAGTTCGGCGACGGAGACAGCAACTGTTGCAGAGTGTGCAAGGATCACAGTTCAGATGTCATGAATGAGAGCTTTCATGGAATACGGTAAAATTTCAATACAACAGCTTGCGAAAGCCTAGCGTTGCCAGGCGTCCGGATAAAGCCGGACATAGTTAGGCTTTTTCATTGCGTGTCCGGCCAAACTGAACGGTGTCCGGCTTTTGTTAGGTTTTTTACTGGCGACTTTGGCTAATTAGTAATAAAGTACTTGAACTGATTGGGCATTCGATGTTATTCATATTTCATTAGAATTTAACAAGATTCATGGTAATAATCAAAAAAGCTTGATTTTACATACAATTTTTTTGTCGTACCTATTAATACTGAGAAAAAATCCTCAATATTGTAGGCTGTTAGGCCTTTTTACCCAAATGTCCGGACAAACTGGCTGGTCTGTCCGGCTATTTGGTTTGGCGACCTGGCAACCCTACGAAAGCCCATGGCTGACAAATCCGGATAGAACGATGTTAAAGCTAAAAGTGGCCAAAGACCGCAAGGATGAAATAACAACCGCCCTGAACACTTAACTCCAAAACAGCACATTTCTACCAATACTATACAAAGGGATCCAAAGGGTAATTTTTCAGCTTGAGTCAAGCTGAAAAATTATAATACTTTGATTGATAGAAATTTGTGTTCATATCAATGGTATCCCTCGTATTTTGTCCGACACCTGTAGGAATCCATCGTACCACTTCACATTCTGAAAGATTTTTATGTCATAATAATATTTTAAAATCTGTTTAAAAAGTTCCTGTGGGGAGGGAGAATTCAGCCTTAAGTTATTCACTATTATAAGAAGTTTTAAACGAGAGGGGGTGGTAAATATTACGAAGAATATTCTCAAGAAAATTATTCTTTTTTAAAAATTCACTTTTATCTTGAAGCCAGGTTAACGTGTTCTCTTTCATCATTGACTAGACGCAGCAAAGAAGATTCCTTCTTTCGTGATCACAGATTAGGCCTTAATGCTCGCAGCTAGTGTAGATAGCCCCACACGATAACGCTAGCTAACACAGCCCTATGGATAAGCTCTGGGCCGACACCTGCATGCCGGCGCAGCACACGTAGGCGCGGCATTAGGTAAATGGTACCAAGAACGTCAAAATCACGTCCGCTCGGGCCAAAAATTGAGTCATAACGGTATGGTTTTCGGACTGCTGCCGGTTAAACCGGAGTCAAAGTGGTCGCTCCATCGCTCATACCCTTTTGGGTCCGCTACTGCATAATTCCGCATAATGATCATAATTCTCTACGTCCTAAAAAATAGTCGTCCTCTGCAAGTTCGAAGCGAAGTAAAAAAAAAAAAAAATATGACGAAATATTCTCATTCATTTCAGAGTCCCATAAATATACCATTTGCGATGAAGAACTCCTTATTCTATAGATCCTCCTAATAATCTTATCGTCGACGAAAATCATCTCCTTGGATATTGGCGAATAAAAATCGAAATTGCCTGACAACTTAGACACAATCGATACAGGAATTACTTTTTAAAGGTTTTGATATTCCAATAGAAAACGTTAATTAAAGTGATATTTCAGGCATATATATAAATAGAAGCTGGGGGAAAATATCGATCACAGCAGAGCGGGGAGTGAGGAAAAAATAACATTTCTTCGGGATAAAAATAAGCAACCGCAAATGAAATGAGCTTTTGATTAAAATTAATGCACTTTTCTCCCCCCCCCTTAATTCGTTTCGTCGGGTAAAAGGGCCTTTTTATGCCGCCAACAACGGAGGGAAAAATAGATAAATACATCGCTAACTATCCTTTGTATTTATTAATGCTATTTAATTGTTTTAATTCTAATAAAAGCTGGAATTAATGATCTCCGAGGCCTGTGATGTATGCGATTAGAAGCTAGAAAATTCGGGAATTTTTCTTTTGAAAACTTACGTTGGGGGGGATTCTTATTTTAGGGGAAAAGTGTATTCGCTTTGTTGATTGCTTACAGAGCGGCATTCTAGGTGACATTAAAATTGAGGTAGGATCCTACCCCTCCCTCCTAAGACTTTCCACTTCAAATATTATTTGAAGTGGTATTTGATAACGAAGACGAAATATCGGATGAGTGAAAATTCCATTAAAACTTTGCAAATTCATTTCAAGGTAATAAAAGATAATAAAACTTTGAAGTTTGCACAAATTCCATAATAGAGAGTTTTTGTAGCCTCCCAAAAATTACCGATAGATGACAATGACAAGCAATATGAATCAAGTTTCTGACTTAAAAAAAAAAAAAAAAATACAGCCTCTACCTACTTCATAAATCCTATTTTTTCTTGTTTTTACATTCTGAAAATGTATAACGTAAGGAAAGTATTGTAATTATGACAAAAAAAAATCGACTTGGAGATGATTTTGATGTATTGACACGTTTTCAGGTACTCTGAATTCATTTATTTTATTTTTGCGGTCATGTATCTATGTGTGTGTATAAATGGACACGATAGCTGCTAAACGGTGCATTCGATTGAACTCAAATTTGGTATATACAGGGTGATTGCTAATTCGAGGTAAAAACTTTGATGGCTGGCACAGGACATTATAATAATCACATTCTTTATAGGAATGTATGAACAAAAGCGTGTATGAAGCGTAGAAACAAACACAGGAAAGAACAAATGGCAGGGAAAGCGTTTTACTTTCATAATCTCATTTACAAGTAGAAATTAATTTACAATAAGTGTTCAAAATTACGTCCATGAGCATTGATAAATGCTTGGCAGCGTCGGTGCAGCGATTGACCAACACTTTCAAAGATACCAGGAATTTCACGCACACGTGCAGCAGCTACGGATAATCGAGCAACGAGATCTTCATCAGAGCGTCATAAACATCATTCTTCAAATGTCCCCATACAAAGAAATCTAGGGGCGTCCAATCGGGTGGCCAAGAGGCAGATCCACCACGTTCAAACCCTCGCATGCCAAATGTCGCAGTCACTTACTAACGAACATCTAGGGTGAAGTGGGCTGGCGCCCCATCATGCTGAAACCACACGCGGTTTCTAATGGTGAATGGACGAAAACTGAAACGGAGATGGCCTCTCATCCCCAAGTCAACGCCGATTGGCTATCTACCGGCAACAGAAGCAGCTACAACTCCGTTTGTCCTCCGAATCCTGAATCTGTTCTTTACTGTATTTGTGCTTCGACGCTTCACTCTTTTGACCATGCATTCCTATACAAAATGTGATTGTTGCAACAGTGTCTTGTACCAGCCCTCAAAGATTGTACCATGAATTAGCAGACACCCTGTATATTATATTACAGAGAACTCTCGCATGACCGGTATTCATATCGGTGTTTATAGAATAGCTTTTTACAGGCATACAAAAAATATATCTTATATATTATGGCCTTAGGCCGGAAAGGGGGGGATATGCGCCTGGAAAAAATTTCGGGGGGGGGATATGAACTTATATCTGTATAAATAGACGGAATTTCATCACTAATCCAAAAATTTCGGGGGGGGGGGATATATCCCGATATCCCCCCCCCCCTGGCTACGCCCCTGCATGGTTCGACCTCGTGAAAAATAAAACTCGGCTGTTCGAGCCTCGTGAGTGGGAGACCCCCTGAACCCCCCTCATTTTTTAGTTTCATGATTGCCATATTGAAACGATATTAATGGACTATGCCATCTTATCTCTCATCTTTCGTGTATTTCGCCTGGTAACCCTATGTTGAAATTTTTAGGATTGTATTGTAACCTATTTATAGAAGAAAAAAAACGGGATGCATATTCCACAGCTTACGAAATAGTATAACAGTATATTAAAGCTGCTGTGAACTAATAGTATTTAAATATATGTTAAAAATACATGCGATGCCTATTCTACAGCTTACGAAATAGTGTAACAATAGATTAAAGCTGTTGTGAACTAATAGTATTTATATAATGTAAAAAATACATGCGATGCCTATTCTACAGCTTACGAAATAGTGTAACAATAGATTAAAGCTGTTGTGAACTAATAGTATTTATATAATGTAAAAAATACATGCGATGCCTATTCTACAGCTTACGAAATAGTGTAACAATAGATTAAAGCTGTTGTGAACTAATAGTATTTATATAATGTAAAAAATACATGCGATGCCTATTCTACAGCTTACGAAATAGTGTAACCATAGATTAAAGCTGTTGTGAACTAATAGTATTTAAATATATGTAAAAAATACATGCGATGCCTATTCTACAGCTTACGAAATAGTGTAACCATAGATTAAAGCTGTTGTGAACTAATAGTATTTAAATATATGTAAAAAATACATGCGATGCCTATTCTACAGCTTACGAAATAGTGTAACAATAGATTAAAGCTGTTGTGAACTAATAGTATTTATATAATGTTAAAAATACATGCGATGCCTATTCTACAGCTTACGAAATAGTGTAACAATAGATTAAAGCTGTTGTGAACTAATAGTATTTATATAATGTAAAAAATACATGCGATGCCTATTCTACAGCTTACGAAATAGTGTAACAATAGATTAAAGCTGTTGTGAACTAATAGTATTTATATAATGTAAAAAATACATGCGATGCCTATTCTACAGCTTACGAAATAGTGTAACCATAGATTAAAGCTGTTGTGAACTAATAGTATTTAAATATATGTAAAAAATACATGCGATGCCTATTCTACAGCTTACGAAATAGTGTAACCATAGATTAAAGCTGTTGTGAACTAATAGTATTTAAATATATGTAAAAAATACATGCGATGCCTATTCTACAGCTTACGAAATAGCGTAACCATAGATTAAAGCTGTTGTGAACTAATAGTATTTAAATATATGTAAAAAATACATGCGATGCCTATTCTACAGCTTACGAAATAGTGTAACCATAGATTAAAGCTGTTGTGAACTAATAGTATTTAAATATATGTAAAAAATACATGCGATGCCTATTCTACAGCTTACGAAATAGTGTAACCATAGATTAAAGCTGTTGTGAACTAATAGTATTTATATATATGTAAAATTATGTCGCATACTTTTATGTCGCTTTTTTTTTTTGGGACACATTTTTCTTACAATTTTCAATAAAGGGGCTGAGAGATAAAATGACAGAGTCATTAATATGAAACTGTGTCTTCTTAAGGAACTATTTAGAGAATCTCACAATGATAATGAAGATGTCGATTATATGATAATTTTCCTTATACCTGTCTATTAAAAAATAGTAACATTTTATTAGAGGTCAACCATAAACAGTGGAGATCAAATTAAATACAAAATGTCTGATTTTGTGCACAACACAATAAAAATCTTCAAATTAATAGGAATCGGGGAGTTTTTATGACAGAAAGTGTTTCATAATGAATGCGCCAAGCATATTATTATACCTTATCAGTGGCGGCTCGTGGCTTATTTAAATGGAGGTTCACAAAATAAATTTCGGAAATTAAGTATGCAGACCACGACGCGACTTACACGTTAAAATATATTTGTGTTTCCAGCAGTTAAAGGAAAATGCATGTAACAATGCATACAACTGAAACTAAGATAATTTTCAGCAAAGGTGTTGTCTTGATTCATTTTATTTCAATTATTTTTCAAAGAATAATATTGAAAAATGCCATTGCTTTAGCACCGGAATACTTATTTTACTCCCATCTTAATTATTTTTGCTAGGTTGTAAGAAATATTGTGAAAAATGATAAAGAAAATAATAAGAAAACAAACCAACAAAAACATAACTAACGGAACATAACAAACCAAGGGAGAGTGCGGAAGAGATAACCACAAAAAAAATCTCAACTCAAAACGTGCGAACGGAATTGTATCAGCAGCGTCTTACTTCTGCCGGGACTGTCCGCTACTGTTCTCAGAGACCGTTTCAGAAGGAAATTATTTCCGCTCGCACGTGCGAGCGGAGGAAATACTATGGTGTAGTGACCTGCAAAACAGTGCATTAGTTATAAGCGTATGGGGAGAGTAAAACTCACGTTTTAAATTCACAAAGTCTAGAAGTGTACTTAATACTTTTTAATATTTAATTTGTTAATAAGTTTATATTTTTAATATTTTCTTTGGAGGTTCACGTGTTCATGTGCTCAAATGGGGGAGCCGCCGCTGTACCTTATACTCAAACATTTTACTTGAGTAAAGGTCTAATTCCTATACTCATTTCTACCTCAGGAAAGCTCAAACTAAATTCAACATGTCCTATTTTGTGCATTACCCAATCAGAACCTTCTGTTCTGCGTCCTGCTTCACAATATTCTGTAATAGTATTCGAATAATAGAAGCGTTCGTTAAATACACTCGCTATTCACCTGGAGGGGAATTAATTCCAAACAGACCTCTTAGGGTTGTAAGTTGACTTGATTTCGTAAATTATATCCTCTTATGGAACAAGAGAGCAAATGTTGGTACAGTACCATCTTGATAATCAGACATATATGAAGCAAGAAAACCGCCGGATTATTGAAAAATTCCGGATTATCCGAAATTTAAAAAGAAATCACAGATACTGTTCGACTACTGATAGTTAAAAAGTAAACATCCGGTTTAGGGCGGAAGCGGGCACGTCCATTAGTTGTTGGGGGTGCCAGTCAATTGTGTGCTAGCCGGATGACTTCGAAATGATTTATGCTTAGATGTTCCAGCCATTTTATTCTTTATGAATACTATGCTTACAAATACAACCACATAATTCAGATGGATGTTATCAAATCAACTGAACTAAGAATTCAATGAACAAGACGAAAGACGTCCGTTGACTCCAGTTGCTTTCTCCCCCTCCTCGATCGGTTCATTTGGATTCACCTTTACTGGCAGCTTGCCAATTTTCCACGCTAAACGCAGTCAGAAAGTATAATGCACTTTTATTTTTCAGGAATAAAATAGGACATAGAGTTTGGCTGTGAAAAATAATCAGTAATTGTTTTTTGTTTCCCAATGTCCAATCGTTTGGAGTTTTAGGTGGTTTTCTGAAGACGTAACCTGAATATGCTTGACAGCTCCTTAAAAAGTCCTTCCCAAGGCATCTCACCTTAGGCAGATAGCCCTTGCGCAGCTTTGCCTTAACCACAAACGATTATACTACACCACAGGTCCGGGTTCGCTTCCCGGCATGTTTCGTCCGTCCTTTTATAGGATTCAACATCGGTCCACCTATTAGGTGCCTCCATAAAAAAGTGACTTTAGTAGTGAGAAATGCCTATTGTTCCAAATTTTTCGGTTAATCTGCCCTTGAAGGGTTAAATTTAGTTTAAAAATCGTATTCTACGCATCAAATAATTAAAGTTTGCATTCTCTTGCATGATAATGGGTTAACGAGAACGCTAGATGGGGAGATTTGACAGTCCCCATTGTTTAAGGGGACAGCCTACTTTTAAGAATGGGAAAATGTAGAAATTTTAGTTTAACTTTCATAATTAAAAAAAAAATAATGAATGCATGCAGAAACACAATTTTTTTTCAGTTAACTACTATGACATTACTCTATTGATTAAAAATATTATTGTAGTTTATTATAAAGGTGATAATTTAAAAAATATTATTTTACCACACAATATTGTAAAAACAATTCAAGGGTACTTTCCCACTGCGCGCAAGATATCTCAATTAGAATTCCTTTGATCCTCATAATTTTTTTCTAAATTAAACAAAACATTATAATTAACAATCTAAACTAAAATGGTTTAATTATTTTCATAATTTAAATTTAAAAAAAATATTTAATCTAAAAGTTTAAATTATCATAAAAATTTTCATAGTTTTACAATCATAACTTTTTTTCTATGAAACACAACCATTTCATTTTAGTTCATTTTGTTCATTATATTAAAATAAATGCCTGAGAAAAATTTCAAGTTGATATCTTAAATAGTTTTTAAAATATCATGCGCGCAAACTTGAAAAACAGTGTTTTGAGAAAACGCCAATTAAAGTTCAAATTGTAGTTTTGGAACATAAATTTAATTTTTAAAAATTAAAAACATTTTCTATTGAAACATTTACTATTTAAAAATAATTTTACTGAGAATTTAAAATGATTAACCCAAAATATGTTTTAATATGGCTTAAGAAACATCAATCTAAAGAAAAGCTCGACAATTGTAAATATGAAAAAATATGTACATACCTTAACAAAAGATATATTTTTAGGATATAAAGGGACGAATATTGGTAAAGTACATTATTTGAAGTTATTTTAATAATTATATCCATGTATATATTTTTTTTACTATGCAACATAAAAATTTGATTTTATTTCACTTTATGAACTTTTCGATTTAAAATTTTCCGCTTTCATGCACATTGCCTTCGTTTTCTTTTATTGCCTCAAACTGAGAACTGTTGAGCATTTTTCTGGCTCTTCGAGTTTCTAAATTAAATTCTGTACATTTCTTTTCTGCCTCTTTTATGCTTTTAGTGTCAACATTAGTTGCAGCTTCTACAGCATGCTGCCCAACTTGCGTTTACATTTTCCTTTTTATCTCAATAAATAATTGTCATACAGAAAAATGGTTGGTATCAATCTTTTTAGAATAAAGTAAACTATTTAATGAGATAAAAATCTCAAAATCAATTTTAAGGGCATTTTAAAAGAAGGCTGTCCCCTTAACATAGAGTTTTCTCGAATTCTCTAGAAATACTGGTGCTGTCGCACTTCTGAAAACTTGTTTTTGGAGCCAAATTTTGCGATTTTTTTCCAAAAAAGCGCCAAGATTGGTGACATTTTATTAATGAGGTCTGTAATATTCGCTTCTCTTCATTAGTATAACGCAGTGGCCTAGAATTACTCAATTATATCATAGCTGCCAACCTTTCCGATTTCTTCGGGAGATTTCCCTCCACAATTTTTAATCAGCTTTATTTTGCATTCAATTTTTGGCGTTTTACTAAGCATGAATTGATAGGTAAAAATTAGTGGTGGTAAATCGCCCAAGGAAATCGGGAAGGTTGGCAGCTATGATTATATATTTCTGTTACGCAATCAAGGTTCGCGATTCGCTGGGATCTTTCCCCCCCCAAAAAAAAAAAAAAAATTAAATTTTATAGAATTGCTAGAAATTTCGGAGACTATATAAGAAGGGCAGATCTTGCCAGCAGTTGTAGCTGTGAGCTGCCGCGAGCAGCGAGACGTTACAGAATCTATGCTTCGTTGTATTGCGGTATTATAAGTGATCGTCTCGCTTGTTTTGAGAAGCTTATTTTTGAATTCTGTACTTTTCCTCGAGAATTACTTCTAGCGTGTGGAATGATTGAATTGTATGAGAAATAGAACATCGGATAAAGCTTCTGTTCTAAGCTGACTATTATAAAACGAGTTATTGCTCATTAATTTCTGTTAACCCTTTGAGGCGCAACCCTTTCCCAATGCCGAAAAAGGGGCAGCCGTTGCCATCGCTCGACTAAACGACCAGCAAGATGGTGGATGATCGAAACGTTCATCGTCTGCCACAGATCGAGAGACAAATTTTTTTGACGACAGCTGGCTGTGCGGCACAGCCAGCTGTCGTCAAAAAAGGGGTCTCTAGATCTGTGGCACGCGATGAACGTTTCGATCATCCGCCATCTTGCTGGTCGTTAAGTCGAGTGATGGCAACGGCTGCCCTTTTTTCGGCATTGGGAAAGGGTTGCGCCTCAAAGGGTTAACAGAAATTAACATTGGGCAATCTATCATGCTGTTCTCGCATTCTTCCATTTTTCAGCAGATGTCAGTGCTGTTAAAAAGAATCGTGACCATTTTTTCACGAGAAATGACGTGCTCAAAAGTAAAGGATTCTCGTGGAGCTAGGTCACCCGCAACTAATTTTATAGAAATCAAATATACTCTTCGTGACTGACAACAGTCGAAACGTCCGAGTTGGGTGTTCCCAGAGCGGGAACACTGCGCGCTAAAAGGGTTAACTGTTTACTGAATATTGTTCGTCAACCTTCTAGAACCAATAAAATTTGTGTTTCGTCCCAGTCAAATGGAATGGTCACTAAAAACTTTCCACACACACTGGACTCTTCCTCCTACGAACCCACCAGAGTTTTCTGCAACACTTCGAACGTCTAGTGACCACCATTCGAAAATCTTACCCCCCCCCCCTCCCCTCTGTAAAACGAAACAGCGGGAATCTTCATCGGACGTCGAGACAAGTAACATTGATCGGCCGATCCTCGTTTTGAAATCACAAACATTATGAGCTACAAATGCAAGCAGGGCCCATTCGAAAGCAATTACCAGGTTTCATTGAAATGGACTCCGAATTAGGATGGGGGACGATATGGGTCGTCGTTATTCAAGGGAGAGAGGAAGGGGGCGGGGGTTGGGTCCCCAGTTAATTAGTTTTATTCCAATTAACATCTTCGATCTGCATTGCCTGGATGAATGGATCGGGATTATTGAGTTAAGATGGGTGTAGTACATATATAGATGTAGTTGCAGCAGATGTGAGCCCCAAATGGGTGTCCCTTTGTGAAGATGCTTTTCCTGCAGTGGCGGCTCGTGGGATACATCAAGTACAGCCGGGCTGCACTTGAAATCATCAGCACATACTTTAAAATAATTTATTCTACTCATTTTCCTAAATTCAGATTAGAATTATTTAATTCCTATGGTTAATTAAAAAAATCTCCAAAAAAAAAACCGTATTGTGGCCAGATCGCTCATTCAGTAAAAAAGCACTTTAATCTTCCCGCAATTCAATGGGGAAAATCTTTGGTTCAGCCCAGAGCGCTGATAAGAAAATTGGCAGCACCGTTGCCATGACAACGGTTACGTAAGCATTTCCTCCGGCATAGGGTATAATGGGGGGTGGGTACGCAGCTAAGACTCGGCTCATTCAAGATTTTGAAAGGTCGGCAGCACCTGTGAATTCGACTCTCTGATTGGCTCGAGAAGTGAGGGAGGGAGTAAGGAGAATATTTGTTCGGCAAACTCTCGACTTTATATTGCTGAATTTATCAAGAAGGTAAGCCTGAATAGACGCTTATGAATGGACAATGACCCATCCAAGCAGTATTGTTTTTAAGTAAGCAAGAATTGGCATTGAGAGGACATGGCGAGCGAAAAAATTCTTTAAACGTAGGAAATTTTAAGGGAGCTTTTAAAATGATGGATATCTGAATTAAAACAACGCCTTTTTAGGAGGGCATCACTGATCGATTCGCAAGTTTAAAAGAAAGGAGGATTGATTTGACTTATAAAAAATAAGTACGTTTTCTTTTTCTTTCCTTTTTTTTTTTTCTTTTCTTCTCAAGTGATCGTTAGAAAAGAAAATTCTAAGGAAACTTCGAATCAGACACGGATGAATGCAGTTTTGAGGATAAGAGCGGCTGGTTGAAATTTATGTCCATTTTATGGAAAAGTAAAATAGGATCTCTTACATTTTTTATGTAATTTCTTTTTTTTTTCTTCGGTGAGGGCTTAATCCGCCAGCTTTCGAATTCAATAACAAAGATTTTCCATTCCTGTCCGGAGGAGGGGATGGGGGGGGAGGCTCATATGCTTCCGGCTGCACTAACAGTTTTGACCACGGGCCGCCACTGTTTTTCCTGAGGAGGAGCATTTTCTGTTTATTTCTCCTTTTTGTAGTCTGCCCTTTCCAATTTTTCAACAAAATTGGAAGATTAATGAGATCGATAAATAAAATATGCTGCTCAAATATTAAAATGAATAAAAGGAAAGTTTGTAAATCACTCACATTATTTTTGAAAGGACCAAATAAGTGAATCTCGGTCAAACAATCAGTTTTTTACCTTTTAGAGCTTTAAATACTTTAAGTGCGGCAGTGGTCTGGCTGCTAAACTCCGTTCCCATAAGAACACGGCAAGTGACGCAGCATCCTCCCAAGCACCTTGGCTTGGGAGGGTCACCTTCCTCTCGGCTCGACTACTGTGGGACCGTGCACGCTAATGGTAGCTGCTGCACGTAAAATCTGTCATGGCTCCAAGGTCCTCTGAGTTGTTGAACGATATACCTCTGGGGGTGCCGATTTCAGGGGGTGGGTCCCTCCTCTGGAATCGGTTCAAAATGAAGGGACCACGGGCTAAATCGTACTTCCTCCCACTGGGGTCCTAAAATTGGAAGGCGCACCCCCCCACACCTGTCCATCGCCTCCCTTCGGGGGGGGGGGAATCTGGTCCCGCCGTTGCGGTTGTCAGGGGACATCAGAAACTACAACACAAACACAACAAACTTAAAAAAAAAAAAACAGAAGTATGAGAAATGTTATTAGAAGTAATATGAGAAGTAAAACATGGATTTTGCTGGTTTATGTTCGTTTTTCTCAATATCTATGAAACTTTTTAATTTAATGACAAATACAGTGAAGCTTCTACGAGCGACCACCTCCATTAAGCGGCCGCCTCCTCCAACGACCCATTTTTTAAAGCCCTGATTTCTTATCGTAGCTACTTAATGCTAAAAGATCTTCCAGAAGAGACCACACAACCCTCTATAAGCAACCATACACAGTTCCCTGTCCGAAAATTTTATATCATTTTTCGGGAATTAAAGTAAGCAAAAACCACAGTCCAAACCAGTCGCTCTACTGTAAATTGACAGCAGGTGCAAGTACACGTGCACATCACGTACAAATCATGTAGTTTAGAGAAGTGATACGTTTAAGAAACGGGTGGTTTTACTTTACCGTTGGAGCGACGCATGGATGTGATCGAGTCGCTCGAAAAAGGAAATTCGGAGAGGGCGTTGGCAGTTACTTTTGTGAGAAAACCTAAAAAGAAAATAGACTTTATCATGGCGAAATCAGAATGTATGAAGAATATCTTGATAAATTTCCTTTTGTCAGATTTAAAAAATAAAGAAGAGAGAATAATATTTCCAGAGACATAAAAAGAATAAAACGATACGAAATTTTTAAATACTTTATTAATTTAAATTTCAAAAATGTCTGTGTAATTATTTATGTATTAGTATGGAATTTCATATCAAAACAAACGATATTTATTCGCTTTTTACTTTCCGAACATGTACCATGTAAGGAAAGTATTGTAATCATGAAAAAATTCGACTTCGAGATTTTGGTGTTTTTACACTTTTGAGGGCTTCTGAATCCATTTATGCTATTTTTACGAGATGTATGTATGTATGTGTGTATGTGTGTTTGTGTGTGTGTGTGAGTGAACACGATAGCTCCTGAACGGAGCATTCGATTGAGCTCAAATTGGATATATATGTCATAAACCACCGTCGCAAGACCGGTATTGATTTTGGTGTGTATAGGACTTATAGTTTTTCTACAGGGCTACGACAAAGATTTCTTTTACATTATGGCCTATGGGGGAAATTCTTGAAAGTGCGCTAGCGTTTAAACGGACATTCGATTGAGGTCAAATTCGGTATATTTGTTATAAACCACCATCGTAAGACCGGTATTGATTTTGATGTGTATAGGACTTATAGTTTTTCTACAGGGCTACGACAAAGATTTCTTTTACATTATGGCATATGGGGAGAAATTCTTGAAAGTGCGCCAGCGTTTAAACGGCGCATTCGATTGAGCTTCCATTGGGTATATATGTTTGAATGATTCATCGATTAAAATTTTTTTAAATGCTTGACGATGATCTTAATCGTAAGTGTTCGGAAAGTCCAGTGGAGTCACTCCAGATTTTGTATTTTTACTTTGAAAGAAATGGATGTGTAAAAGTATGTAAAACATGTTATTGTACCTGCAGTAAAAATTCTATAGCATTATCTTTTATCCAGTGTGAGAAAGAGGTACATAAATTCGCTGAACTTAACATGGCTTAGATATCATGGCTGCCTTACCTGATCCACTTAAAAAATAGTGCAGTTCTCAGGTTTCGGTTGATACAAAGGGTCTATCGTCCTTCGTTAGCCAAATAAAGTTCCTTCTTCTGCGTAGGCAGGAAAGTGAGAAAACGGAAAGTAAATACAAAATGCGAAGGAATGTACAGAAAAGTAAGAAAACCAGAGAGAATAAAAGTTGAACTGAGTCATTGGAAAGAGAATTTAACATAAAAATACACAAATCAAATAATTAAAACGAACAATAATAGAAACATAACATAAATAGAACAAAAAAGAACAACGACTTAAACTATATTTTTTCTTTTCTTTTTGTTTAAAAAACCAAAAAACTTGGCGCTTTGTGCTCTATTTTTTGTATCATTTTTGTACTAATCGTACCGATCGAATATTCTCAAGAACTGATACAGGGAGCACCCCACGCTTTTTTCACAATAATACTATTTTTCGTTCATTCATTTATTTCTGTATTAAGAATTATTTTTCGCTTTTTAGTTTGTTCAATTTATCACTAAAGCGTGTTTTTTGGGGGGTTTTTTAAACTATATTTTTCACTTTTTAGTTCGATTTGCTATAAAAGCATATTTTTTAGTTTTTGTTAAACTGTATGTATTTAAAATTTATTTTTAATTTTCGATATCTCTCATAAGACACTAAGGAACACTAAGTTGGAAAGTACAAACTGTGAGATAATTTATTTTCACTGTGCACCAGTGGCGGCGTAGCCAGGATTTTATTTCGGGGTGGGCTGGGTATCCAATTGTAAACTAAATATCAAATTGTAAGCTAAGTAAAGGGTCCCATTTCGGGGTGGGGGGGGAGCAGCCCCTGAACCCCCCTCCCCCTTCTTGCTACGCCCCTGTTGTGCACCAAAGTATTAATCAACCTGCAGTTAAATGCTACCTTCCTCACTAAAAAGGAAAAATAGGTCTCTAATCAACAAATAAAAGCGTGTTAAAAAGAATGGCCTTAACATGTTCTTGTACTCAACTCTTCCATAATGGGATGGATGACGATATTTTGTAAAAAAAAAAAATAAATTGCCGTGCCAGGATTCGAACCTGGGTTATTGCGGCCACAACGCAATGTACTAACCACTATACGATCACGGCCACAGTAAAAAAGGTTTTCTTAAGATTGTAATCTTTGGAAGTGTTCTACTTTCAATCAGGATAAGAAATGAGGAAATTATTGAATCCTGGCGATCCTGATCAGGATAATGAGATAAACTTTATTGATAAAAATTATTGTATTGTCACCGGTTCTTCATAAATGTACAAAGTTTAAATTAAATCTGACCGTTTAAAGTGTGCCAAATTTGAGTTCAAAGGAGTCGGTTACAAACATACAAGCATACAAACTTACATACAGGTGAAGCTAATAAAAGCGTGTTAAAAACACGATTTTTTAACTATATTTACAACAGGTACATTTAGCACACACAGTCAAAAGGCAGGGGGGGGGGGAAGACTGAGACTGACAATAACTGTTGCAAGCCGAATGACTGAAAGGAACAGAAGACCCATCATTAACAAGACGCCAACTGCTTAATTTGTGCTAGGCAGTGGCGGACCGAGCAGAACTGGCGCCCGGGGCAACATACCCTTTTTGGCGCCCTCCATCCCATTTTTTGTCAAGTTTTCTTTGTCTCGGAGACGATTTGACGCCCCTCTGCAAGCAGCGGCCGGGGCAGGGGCGGCGCATAGTGCGGGGGGGCGGGGATAAAATATTGAAAATCGCCAAGGTTTGCAATTTTTTATGATTTATCTCCACGATTGCCGCCAAAAAATGTCCTCAAAACTGAGCCAAGGTTGGCGATATCTTCCAAATTTGGCCAGAAACTGACAAACGCGACAGTGTATTACAAAGGAGAAGTATAGTTAGAATATGCCTGCGGAAGATTGTAAAATAGTTTTAATAGGCGATTTTAATAAAGATTTCAGTGTGAAAGAAGTGTTTTATGGAACAAAGAAAAAAATTACTGGACACTATTGGATTATGATACATTTTCCAAACAGTATTTATAAAGGGTAAGTATAGTTAAAATATGCCTGACGAAAACTGTTAAACAGTTTTGATAGGTGATTTTAATGTAGATTTCAACTAAAAAGTGCTTTGTGGAACAAAAAAGACAAACACGGCACACTCATGAATTATGACACATATTCCAAACAGTGCAGTTAGAATATGCTTGTGGAGAAGATTGTAAAACAGTTGTAGTGGGCAATTTTAATATAGATTTCCATTTCGATTCCAAAGAAGTGTTTTATAGAACAAGGACGAAGAAGTACGGCACACTCATGAATAATGATACACTTTCCAACTTCATGGAATAAGGATGTAAAATTGGACGACGCAGATGGATTATGATACGCTTTTAATAAATAGCCTTTTAGTGCGTATTTTTAAAATATGATTGTGTTTCAGAGTTTAATTTATTTCTTTTTTACTCTGGCGATCTTTTGTTTTTACCTTTATATCTCTAATAATACGAAAACAATTTTTCCAGTCAGATTGTTGCTTAACACTAAAACTACCATAAGTGGTCAAATGACTGATTATGAACTTTTGTATAAAAATGCACATATAATCTTATCGTTTTTGCACATTTGACTTTTTACTTTCCGAACATGTACCATGTAAGGAAAGTATTGTAATCATGAAAAAATTCGAAAATTCGAGATTTTGGTGTATTGACACGTTTAGAGGGCTTCTGAATTCATGTTATTTTTACGAGATGTATGTGTGTATGTGTGTGTGTGTATGTGTGTTTGTGTGTATGTGAGTGAACACGATAGCTCCTGAACGGGGCATGCGATTGAGCTCAAATTGGGGATATATGTTATAAACCACCGTCGCAAGACCGGTATTGATTTGGGTGTGTATAGGACTTATAGTTTTTCTACAGGGCTACGACAAAGATTTCTTTTACATTATGGCCTATGGGGGAAAATTCTTGAAAGTGCGCTAGCGTTTAAACGGTACATTAGATTGAGCTCAAATTAGGTATATATGTTATAAACCACCGTCGCAAGACCTGTATTGATTTCGGTGTGTATAAGACTTATAGTTTTTCTACAGGGCTACGACAAAGATTTCTTTTCCATTATGGCCTATGGAGGAAAATTCTGGAAAGTGCGCTAGCGTTTAAACGGTACATTCGATTGAGCTCAAATTGGGTGTACATGTTATAAACAACCATCGTAAGACCGGTATCGATTTTGATGTGTATAGGGCTTATAGTTTTTCTACAGGGCTACGCCAAAAATTCCTTTTACATTATAGCCTATGGGGAGAAATTCTCGAAAGTGCGGTAGCGTTTAAACGATACATTCGATTGAGCTTCATTTTGGTATATATATTTGAATTATTCATCGATTAAAATTTATTTAAATGCTTGGTAATGATCTTAATCGTAAGTGTTCGGAAAGTCGAGTGAGGTCACTCCAGATTTTTCTATTAATTATATACAATTGATATCCTATTATTTTTTTTATTTGTATTTTGTTGTTTTTTGAGTTATATTTGTCGTATACCGTTACCTACCACAACCGGTCATTTGACCGGCTATGGCAGCAATAGGTATGTATTAAATGTTGGTATGTTTAGTGTTAAACATTTAGGAACATTCCACGGCAGTTTTTACGACCGCAAAACGCAGTTACATAAACTGTGTCATCCCGTTTGCACAAACACCAGTACAGCCAGTAAACAAAATGCGAACTGAAACATCTACGCAAATTGCGCAAAACCTGTGTCACATTAGAGTGGATGTGATAAGTCCATTAATCTTAACATACGCACACACGCAGCACGATGGACTGGCATATTTGAAATCAATTACTAGTTTTATCAGATTAACTCCGCACCATAACGTATTATCTAAGTAGTCATTACTTAGTGTGTTTGCTAATTAGTTTTGTTCTAATTTGGTTTAGGAATTTCATGATTGGGAACGCGCATTGCCATAGGATATTGTATTACAGATTATGCCCCCCCCTCTGGAAATTAGTTTCTAAATTTATGTGTTGCGTTCAAGATTATGATTAATATACGAAATGAAGCGATTGGTTAAAAGGAAAATGACGTCAGAACTTTCAGTGGTAGGCATTTCAAGTACTGCTCTATGATTTAGGACGCATAGCTAAATTTTTAGTTTTTTGGGGGGACAGCAACGTATTAACCCTTTAACGCGCTGTGTTCCCGCTCTGGGAACACCCAACTCCCTGTTCGTTTGGACTGTCGCCCGTCACGAAGAATAGATATGATTTCTATAAAAATAGTTGCGGATGACATAGCTCCACGAGAATCCTTTACTTTTTAGCACGTCATTTCCCGTTAAAAAATGGTCACGATTATTTTTAACAGCACTGACATCTGCTGAAAAATGGAAGAATGCGAGATACATTGCCCAATGCTGAAAAAAGGGCAACGGTTGCCCTTTTTTCAGCATTGGGAAAGGGTTGCGCCTCAAAAGGTTAACAGACCTGAATGACGTACTGTTGGATAGTTATTTTTGAAAGTATAAGACTAAATCTTCAGATTCCTGCAGATCAATAGAAATATCGCAATCACCGTTATTTCAAAAGAAATAATTAAAAAAAAAACTGAAATACTTTGCAGTATAGTGTTATATATTAAAAATATTTGATAATCCATGCATTGAGTCTATTTGTTTTGTGTTGGAAAGTGTATCATAATTCATACATCACCCCCTTTCTTTTCTTGTTTCGTTATGCTTATTTGTTTGCCAAGACAAGACAGATCAAGTTGACGAATCTGAGGTTTACAGCTATACGCCTCCTTCCAGAACATTCAGCTGTTAGTTGGATCCTCATCAGAAAGAGTTACTATGGATATTGGCAACCCTCATAAACTGCATTCAACCACCGAAGGAACTTTCAGAATCGCGGATTTAACGTACACCGACACGGCATGTACATATGAATGGTCTTCAGTGGTACTTTGAACTGAACCCGCAAACTTCCAGTTACATGTCCAACGTTTTAAACACGGGCTACCTTAACCATACAGGTAAAAGGACTTAGCTACAGTTTTCAAATAGTATTGAGAATTGATTTTCCCTAAAGAATGATTGTTTTATCCAAATCTTTATTCCATATTATCAGAATTACTTAAACTCATGTCAGTAGGGCGTATACTTATTTAATTTTTAATCCTAAATTCTCGTTGCTAAGACACAGCTGCGAAATTTTCCTTCAGTACCCAGGACAAGTAGTATACAATTACAATAGACGCCACAAGCAGCTGCCATATAAAGCGATGATGTCGAGGGAGGGGAGATTAGCAATTTACCAACTATACCTTCATGATTTCACATGCGGCAACAGCCGTCTACCAAGCATGCACGCATGATTTTACCAGAGGCTACCAAACAACGTTGTCAGCAGATCGCTTCAAAAAACTTCTGGCTTGTGTCAGTCTCTCCAATACTTGTATCCTTCTTGGCCCAGGATTTGTATCTTCAAATGCTCCTCTGAACTTTGTTAATCCTGATTAGTGGCTGGATAACTGGTTACAAATCTAACTGTATTCGAAGTCACAAGAGGCAACTTGTAGTTTATTTTGAATCGTACCGTTGGTAATCACTGACGCTTATGGTGATAATCTGGTAACAGCAATCGGACCATTTGTCGCTCCAGGTTTCACATTATGTGGGATACCATCGCATCAAACTCCACGACCTCTCCTCTGAACATTCGCAAGTCGTACCTGCTGCACTTCTTGATGTTCGTTTTTTGTTTTCGGGAACCTACCGCACATTGACGCATGCGCTAGGTCATCTCTGCTTTCATTTCATCAAAATAGGAGTTAGAGAAAGTTCAGCTATACTCTTTTTTTACATCCGCTTCTTGAATATTGAATTTTGCGAAAATGCTCTGCTCTTATTACTTTCTTGAACGAAGTAAGGATTTACTGTGATTGCGAAAAAAATTTGGTTCCAAGTTTTTGACAGAAAACTCGATTACAACCTTCTAAACTCAGAAAAGTTTCTGCGTGGAATCTCAACTTACGTTTGTGTTTATGTACGCACTTATGCGCGTCCTATCCATTATAATCAACATTTTGAATGGTCGTGGGAACGTCTGTGTTGTAGCTGCATATGTCAGACGAATGAGCAATATTTGTCACTGCTGTTGCATTTGGAACATTTGTTTTCGGGCTAGTTTGCTTGAATTTTAAGAACCGGCTTATGAATCCTCGTCGAATTAAGTGGGCAACACAATGACAATTTTTACCAGCGCAGAGAAAGGAAATGTGCAGTTCATAGGACAAGCACAGAAAACCAGGGGAAGAGTGGGATCGTCAGCCAGCGGCTGCCCTCAAGAGTATTTTATTCTGCCTTATAGTTTTTGGCAATACGCAAGTCTTGATGAAAAAAACTGCTGATTTTGATGACGTACATACGCACTATTGTCATTTAGCAATATGGAAAACCTTGTTGTCCAGTGAATCGAGGCGGTTCAACAGACAACCAGTTCTTGGACTCTGCCACGTCCGTTTAAGCGAACTTTCCTGTGTGACGTAATTCGAAACGTATGCTAGAATGTAAACATTCGTTTAGGAGAATCTGCACCTAAAACTCTATCGTACCTTGCAGAGTACCATCATACGTTAACAGGTTTGCTAATGACATCAATTTGACGTCAAACATCCGAACGTTCGCTTAAACGAACGTGGTAGAATGCATCCCATGGTGTGGTGAGAAGATTCTGGCTGTATTCGTAAACGACAAACTCGTTGCACGAGTTTTCGTAAGAAAAATGGAATGCGTGTGTTTAGTGCTGTCAGTGGTTATCAGTTTCTTTTGACTTTACGAACAACTTCAGTTTATTTAGTTTCGTCGAATAGGAGACGTGTTTGTTTACAATTCGCGAAAGCATTAATTTTGCTGAGGAGAGTTTTTAGTACATACTCAATATTAAATCAACAGGATTTTTAAAAGAAAGAGTGGCCATACTTTTGAAGTGCACAGATCAAAATTTGGAAATTTCTACATTTTTTCAAAAGTATTTAGCAAGAGAAATTCAAATTTCGCTCATAACGGTTTGAATCAACTTCAGTCTCAACATTATAACATGCATTTTTGAATTTACTAAAATGAAAAATAGAAGAAAATGATTACCTTTGAAAAATTATATACCTTCGTAGCATTTTCTAACTTACGCATGAATTTCCTCCTCGAAAAAATAGATTTTGCAACTTTAGCAAACGTAAAATACTTTTCACACCAACATACTTTTCCATAACAACGGACGCCATTTGAAAACAGCAGCAACGTGCAGCAAGTGTATCTTCTATACAACTGAACGAACCTGATCCGCTTTCAGTTTAATTCGTTTGAAACTAATAGCACTCAGTTTTGTATACGAACACTCTACTTTTTAAACTGAATGCACTCAGTTTCCTTTACTAACTCCTTAGATAGAAACTCGTTGCACGAGTGCAACTCTTTTGGCGTTTACGAACTCCCATCCGTTGGGAATTGATGCTTCCATCCGTTGGGAATTGATGTGACGCCGTCACAAGGAACCTTGATCTGCTCCAGGCAAAGTATTGTTGTCCTCTACTGGATGTGCCTGAGGATCTGTCATCTTGAAAGATCTAAGCTCTTCAGCCTGTTCTCGGCCTAGTAACGAATATCGGTGGATGGTATTTAGCCTAGTAACAGCGAACAAAAGGGAGGATCCTAGTTATACTCCCTGATCAGATGTGGGACAGCCCGACTGGTAAAGTTTTATGTTAAGTCGTTCAAGTTTATGTTGAAATAAAGTTCTTTGTTAAGAATTATTGCCATCATTGATAGCCACTAGACAATCATATAGTCAAAGAACAACATCATGGATTGTCTTTGAAGTTCTTCAGTGTAGACTCGTCTCTTAAAAGTTAGAATTTTATGAATATATCTTTATTTCTTTGATATAACGAGAGATATGTGAAGAGAACGTGTTGCTTCCCTCCCCCCTTCCATAGATTGCGAATTTCAGAAAATGCCGTCCAATCTCGCACTTGGATGAAAAATCTAACATGCAAGCTTGCGTATTATATTGGGCTTCAATAATTCCGGTAGGCAAAATATTGACATGCGCTAAAAGGATATTACTTGGAGGTCCCCTTATTGCTTAAGACAGATTCGCCATTATAACTGTCAGAAGCAATATGGCTTCCGTTCCACTGCTCGGTTGTACAGGGATCGATTTGAATTGCCACTCATTCTTTCCTGGGGGAGGAAGTGGATGATATCATCCCTCTTATGGGACCAAATCATAAATACCGATCTTTGCATGCCCAATTTGTATCTCAGTAGAATAACATCCCTGCAGCAGTTCGTATGCACAGAACTGAATTAAAATTATTTCATGCAGGGATGGTTTTACAATGTAGGTTTGTATGCGAGTCGAAGAAACAATACGTGCTGTTTCGTGTTTAATAAGTAAAGTACAGTCTCGCTTATCCGACCTTACGTTTATCCGACATTCCGTATTATACGACGTTGGTCAAAGCGACGGGATTAGGGATTGGCACGAGACGTAAAATTGGGGTGTCTCTCTTAAGCTTAAAAAGCTACTGGAATTGGCATAATGATGCTGCAAAAACGGCGAGATTCGTCAACGAAGAAACGGCATTCATCAGGAAAGCAGACATTAAATATTCTTTAAATCCTCACATGACTGAACTTTAAGTGTAATAGTATATGGTACTCGTAAAATCAGACTATAGATTATTGTGTAATTGGAAGGTCATTTTTCCATTGTTTTCGTGTACTTGTAGAACATGATTATAATGCAAGATAACATAAGGATGTATGCATTATGTTCCTGGATACAATGTAGCCTAACGTTTAAGAAGCTTTTTCCTGACTCTTCCCTATTATCCGGCATTGTGCCGGCCCCTTTATGTCGGATAAGCGAGACTCTACTCTATCTTGGCTTTGCTGCTTGCTTGAAAAAAATACTTGAATAATTTCTCTTCTGTAATTAGAAACTGTTTCGGGAAAAAAGAAATATCCTGAGTATTAGATGCCCTTTAATTTTTTTTTCACCTTTCTAAAGCGAATTTTAGCATCTATACATTCTTCGTGAATAAAGAACTGCAACTCCACAAAAAAAAATCAAAATGTTTCTTATTGTAGAAATTACTATTTTCAAGTAGATGAAATCTGAATTTTCTAGAAGTTAAGGGGGAAGGGTAATTGCTACCTTTGGCCCTTAGTAAGTTACGCCTACGCTTCAATGGAAGCTGGATTCAGTTTATCGGGAGTTTATCGAGCCAAACTTGACAATCACTCGCCGAAAGTGGCTAACATTGGCGACATTTGACTAACAACTTCCTCTTAACTCGCAACCCTTTAGGCAATGGTTTAAAAACATGTTTCTTTTTTTTCAGTTTTCCGAATGAAAATATCACCAGAACTTCACCAAATTAATATGAATCCACACATAAAGTACCCCTATTTCAAATTAAAAAAATAATTATCGAAATCAACCCATGTGATAAAAAAAACTATCGCTGATCATACATACATTCAAAAAATAAAAAATGTCAAAAAGCTATCTTTTATAATAACGCAATAACTCTAAGCACACAAAAGCATTTCATTATACGTACATATATACGTTTTCCATTATCCAAAGAGCATATTTAATGCATCATTGAATATAATTAAGCGACATGTTCCAGTGTACCTCAAGGAAGTATTCCATCTGAATAACACTAATTAGTGACATCTAAATAATTACCTAAAACCGATTCCCGAACGAATGAAGTATTATTATTAAGCTCATAAATATGCAGCTAAATCCAAACAGTTGTGTTGCATAATGGCGCATCGATTTTCCTCACGTGTGTTGGTTCAATTGGTATTGAGTTTTCTCATCCACAAATCTGTACGACATATTGGTAGGAATTTTAAAAGTATAATGCTCTTATAACTGCCGGCTATGCTCGGATTCATCCTCGGGATGCTTTAAAGACATCCGCGGGACTTACTACAGAAGGAAGCGTTGATTGTTTGGTTCAGTTTGAATATGAATATTGTAACATGGTGAATAATTTCAGTCCATCATATTTAGTGATATGCTGTTTTAACCAGGGCCGTTATACACCCGTCTTCTCTGTTATGTCTATCCACAAGACATTTTTAAGGCATTTATAGGACAGTTCTTCGATTTTCCTCATGTGTTGGTTCTATTGAGTTTTCACTTCCACAAGTCTGTGCAACACCTTCCAAGGAATTTTAAAATCATCGCGGTCTATAACTTGAGGCTATTATGTGCTCGGGCCAGTGGCGTAGCCAAGGGAGGGGATAGGCGGTCCACAACTCCTCTATGAGGAATTTTTCGCCTTACAAAATGTACATTCTTCACTCTGTGGAGAGAACGTGTAGCGAGAGCTGGGTTTGAACCCAGGGACTAATGGGTGGTAGAATGAGGCGCAATCCGGCTCGGCCAAAAGGTACCCCTTCGACCGGCCTTCAATTGCCAGGTGCTGTGTGCGCGGAGGTGATTTTCGTGCCCCTACACTACGCCCCCCTAGAGAGTCAGTCGGAGGCTGACGAACGATGTTTCAAGGGTTATGGAACGCTGCCACCCGTTGTGGACTTTGTGAGGTTGCTGCCGTTCGTTGCGGACTTGTGAGGTCGCTGCCACTCGTTGCGGACTTTGTGAGGTCGCTGCCGCTCGTTGCGGACTTTGTGAGGTTACTGCCGCTCGTTGCGGACTTGTGAGGTCGCTGCCACCCGTTGTGGACTTTGTGAGGTTGCTGCCGCTCGTTGCGGACTTTGAAAGAACCGAGCGAGAGATGGAAGAGGTCGGTACTGGCGCCATCTGTCGCTATTGGCGAGAAGGAGAAAGCGTGTTCTTTGTCCGGGTCATCAATCTGGGGAGAGCGCGCGGCGAGAGCTGGGTTTGAACCCAGGGACTTATGGGTGGTAGAATGAGGCGCAATCCGGCTCGGCCAAAAGGTACCCCTTCGACGGGTCTTCAATAGCCGGGTGTTGTGTCCGCGATCTTCGTGCCGCCACAACTCCCTTATCACACACACGTATACATAGGGAGTTGCAGTAGTCGTAACCCCCCCCCCCATGAAAAATTTCTGGCTACACCACTGGCTTGGACATGGTATGTTTTTATGACTTTCACGGGACGTGTTGCAGAAGAAAGCGTTGATTGCCAGATTCGATTTCAATATGAATATCGTAACATGGTTAATAATTTCAGTCCATCATATTTAGTGATGTGCTCTATTTACCAGGGGCCTTATACGCCCGTCATCTCTATCCATAGGACATTTGTAAGACATTTATGAGACAGTTCTTTTTAACAATACATCGATATTCCTTATCTGTTGGTTCTATTGTTTGGTGCTATTATGCGTGGATTGTCTCAGACATTAGAAAGAGAGAGATGTCCCGCTGTGACATCCGCGGGACATCTATTATGCAGCATCTAGTTTTATAATATGGTATCTTCTTTATTTTAAAGACATTACAATATTTCTATTCGTGGAAAATCATCAAACGCTATACGTGGTATTATTCGAATACTGTAACAATCTCATCTGTCTTAAAATTTCATGTATATCGGAACTACCATCAAATTTTTACACAATAACAATACTATTCGACGATGAAATTCATTTCATTTCCGGTTAGTATTGAAGCACCAAAAAACATACTTCCGATAAAAATAAAGAAAAGAAAACACCAATCCTACCATTTCTTCTCTAAAGAATAAAAGAAACCTCAAAATTCAAAACTAAACACATCTTTAACGCTTCCAGCACACCCATAATGGAACACAGATTATTTCAGTGTTGAGTATCTCACACAAAAAGTGAGGGTATTACAATCGCACATTTCCGCATTTAAAATATCTAAGCGCATGGAAAACGTCTGACTTCAATCCTACGTGGTTTTTTTATTGCTGGTAATGACGCCCTCCCTTCCACACCACAATAAGCTTTTATATTGTTGCTAACATAACAGAAAAGTTCATTTTCGTGCTCAGATGTCTCATTATAACTTTAACTGCGCGGTGCGTTCATTTCTGGATCATTCGAGTGGAGAGAAAAAAACATGTTGCAATAGGTCAAGAAAATATGGATGATTACTCTTTTAGTTGTGGATCTACATAGCATTAGTGTCTCTCTTTTTTTTTTTTTTTCTTTTTTACCGTTTGTGTGTGATGCTGTAAATGTAGCAACCAAACTTTACGTTTTCAGTAATGTTTTCTTGTTGAAGAACACTTTTGTTGTGTAAAACGCACTTAAAAAATAATTTACCTGAACAATGGGGGGGGGGGTATTCATGTATTCATATTGCAAGTTGCAATGTATCTTTTTTAATGATGTGAAACTATTTCAAGTTTAAAACGATTATTCTATTTTTAAGCGTCATTTGACTTGATAGTTGTTATTTTACTTTTACAGTTTCAAATCGTTCTAGTAATATTTAACAATAGTTTAACCTAACTGCTAGCATTACTCAGTATTGAATCGGTAGCAAAAGAAATATATTATTCCAGATATACTCAAATGTTTATTGATATTTTTTACGAGTTTTTGCCTTTTTTTCACTACAGTGATCTCTTACTTGTACGCGCTCTCTTTAACCGATTTGTGCCCCTATATTTTTGAGACTTTCATCGATTTCTGCTAATACCGGCAATAATAGTCAAATTTCTGATATCAACTTCTTGCATAAGGGATGATTTCATTTAAAATCATTAGGCATAAAAACTGAAATGTCGACATTTTACTGGGTCATGTCGAAATATTTTCGTGGAGTTGAGGTTCAATACTCGTGAATAAAGGCTAGGAAAAATAACTAACGTTTTCGACTGACAGCGAAAATTCCGTCCCCAAAAAGGGACACTAGGCATAAATGGGTCAATGCACGTTTCTTACGCTGTCCTAGCAGGAGACAGAAAAACAATGATAATTCTCATTCATTTATGTAGTTTTCAACTGAACACGTGAGGTTTATCGTAAGAACTTTACTCTCTTTATCAATTTCCGAACATTTTTCAGCGTATACATTGTATTCATTAACATTATGATGTGGTCCAATGTGCTGATAGTTCACTTTTAAAGCTCCTATTTAGAATTTTTCGTTTATGCACATTTCTTACTTATGAGCTTTTAGTCTGGCTGTCCTCTGCGCCTGCGCATAAGTGAGGGATCAATGTATCTTATTTCATAAAATTACGCTCTTTTCAGCCAAAAGCTATGACAGTCCGATTGGTAGATAGTCGGACTTGCAAACACTGTTTGAACGGACTTGTAGACACTGTTGTGAAAAAAATACTTTTTTTAAGCGGAAAAAAATTGGATTTTTTAAAATTTTAAACCTGATTTTTTTTAAAAGAAAGTGATTAAAAAAATAGATTCATAGTTAAATAAGTTTAACAACTTTATATAAAGAGGGAAGACAACTGGTAAATATCTAGTTATCTGTTATCTGTAAATAAAATATTTCTTGGATAAGCAAATAAAATAATTTTTTCAAAGTGGATGATTTTGGAAGAATAGAAAAATTGACTGATTATATACTAAATTTGCAAATTTATGAGCAAAGATTTCAAAAATAAAAGTTTACAGATATTGTTATTTACATGCAATAACAATAATAGTATTTTTCCCCAACCTCTTTCAGCTTGTGAATCGCAGAAAATTGAAAATGTACAGTATCAAGGGCCAATCAAGTAGTGCGTTATTTTAAGTAATATAACCTTGAAAACTTTATTTATATTAAAAAGTAATAGATGCATGTAATGGCACAATTCCAAACATATAAGTATAGGTTTCTTCCAATATTAAAGTACTAGAAAATAGAATAGCACACACAGGCAGGGTTGTTATGATTTTGCCCAACCCGAAAAATCCCGGGTGGGTTTTTTCGAAAAAGCCCACTTGAAAAAACCCAAGTGGGTTTTTTCAAAATTTCAACTTTAATTACATAGATTATACATCTCTTAATATCAGTACACCACTTGTAAAGTTTATAAACAGATCCCTACCTACCCCCAAACAACCACTACCCAAGATTTAAGAAAATTAGACTTCACATAGGCATAAAAACTTTCTAGAGAAAAATTTTATGCCTATCCGTATTAAAATGAATCAGGATTTTTTAACCATAAAAAATCATTTTGTTTGAAATGTTCTAATTAAGCACTAGTATATCACTGTTAAAAATATTACAAATATTCAATTTATTTAAGAGCAAACCATGATTGGGGTTGTTATTGTTGTTATCTTTTCATGTATGATTTGTATAATTGTAATTAGTCATTACTATTAATTTAACCATTTTTTATTTATAATTGATTTTTGTAATCAATTTGTTGCTTTAAGTTGTATTTAGCAATAGAAATTTTTTTTTCAAGTATTCTGAAACCCCATCCCTTCCTCTGATAAAACCTGAAAAACCCTGAAAAAAACCCAGTGGGTTGGGTTTTTTTTCCCAGTTTGTGAAAAAAACCGGGTTTTTAACAACCCTGCACACAGGAGAGGCAATTGGGTGAGTTAAATCGAGCGATGGCAACGGCTGCCGTTTTTTCAGTATTGGGAAAGGGATGCGCCTCAAAGGGTTAAATGGTTCCTTCGTTATGAATAAGAGCCACTTGAAGTTCACCAAAGACCCACTTGGGAAAAATATGTCATCGGAATTGTTCAGACCTACAAGTAGTAATTATTTCGAAAAGACTTTAATTTTTCCTATATTCCCAGTATTTTCTACTCCCCACAGTTAAAGCAGCGCACGAATTCGAGGCAAATAGCTCCTCAGATTGAGCCTTATCCCCAGCTTAACTCCTACTCCCCCTCTCCCGTGCAGATAAGGCTGTAATTACTTAGTGGAATAGCTAATTAGTTTCATTCCAATTAAGCACTGGCAATCTGCGATCGCAGCCGATGTAACTAAACGTATGCATATGTTAAACCACTGTTAAGGCATATTGCGATGCGAAATGAACATACGACAGATCAATATGTGTATATATTTGTTGTGTTGTAAGGTTATGCACAAAATCGCGTCCATAAAGCAAACTAAGGGGGCTAGGTAGTGATGTGTCATTCGAATGATTTTTTTTTTTATAATCGATTACTGATATTCCATTAGAATCGAAAAATCAATTAATCGAACAGTGAATAGTTGCGGGTTTTACTATTAGAGTAGTATTTGCGGTTTCACTATTAGAATAATATTCGCGGTTGCATTATTCGAATAGCATTCGAGGGTGTGTAATTCGAATAGTATTCACGGTTGCATTATTCGAATAGTTACCGCGGTTGCACTATTCGAATAGTATTCGAGGTTCGAATGGCACCTAAAAGAATTCCAATACGCTACGCTGAAGGGCAGCCATTCTTTAAAGCGACGTTTGACGACGCTGTTAAGTTTGACGACGATAGATCGCCAATTTTGTCACAAGAAAGTCTTTTGTCATAGTTAAGTAAACTGGCAATAGCCAGTTTTATGTAATAATGTTAAGTAATCTGGCAACAGCCAGTTTCATGTAATAATGCCAAGTAATCTGGCAACAGTCTGTCGTCTGTTTTGTAGTTGCAGGATAAGCCACTATCAACTCAAACACATGAGCGTCTGTGCCGACTCCAGTTTATAAACATGGTGTCAGAAGTGGGATTCGGAGGTGGCAGAGTGTTTTATAATCTATGTGTTTGCCATGATTGATCTTTCTTGTTATCCCTTAATATGTTCTTAACAAGAAACGAACTTTCAAAAATCTATTGCAAACTTTGTTCGCACTATTTATAACACGTTTTTTTTTAATTACATACCTTTTCTCTTTTGATAATTCTAGACATTTAAAAATTAAGTAATTTTGCATTATCTGCGATGTTAGATAAGTGTTACATTTTAAATTTTTTGGATAGTTCTTGGAAAATCTCAAAGCGCCATTTCTTCATTAACATTATCATGAAACAAAAAGACACAGAATTACAATCGTGTTCGAAACCGTAAATATTTTGCACCAATTAATTCACTTTTAGCTTTCTGGTAATCCTCGCTTTACCACAAATTTTCGCAATTATGCCTCAGCAATTTTCGTCTTCAATTCTAGACATTTTTTTCCCGACCTCTGTTTTTATATTACATACATATCTCTCAAATATTCACCGAAGTTTGGCAAAAAGATGAAGGAAGAAAGAAAAGAAAAAAAAAAAAGAAATGGCGCAAAAACAAATAAAAATTCCTGGAATTTAACGAGAGCTTTCTCAGGAAAAAAATAATTAATTGAGCCTCTTAATTTAGTCATTCAGATTAATTAGTGAACAATTAAAATTTATCGCATTAGAGTAGAAATTAATGATGAAAATAAATTGTTAAGTAAAAATGACGCTATCTTACTTCTAAATCTTTCCTCCGTGATTTTTTTTTCAACTTAGATTAAACAGCAAGAGAATAAATACTTCTACTTTTTTATTATTATTATTCAGCTTAGTTTAGAATATCAAAGCGCGCTATCAAATATCGCCTGCTTGTTTTATGTAAGAGCCATTTTTTTTCCTCTTCATTCTACGAAAGCTTTTAGTGTAATGTAATTAACAAAATGGCAGAAAAATTAACTTTTGAAGATTATTTTTTTCCGTGCTTTTAAACAGTTTAAAAAATTCATTTGACTTTCAAATGAAAAAAAAAAAAAAAAAAAAAAAACGTTCTTCGTGTTTAGCATTTCTGAGTGTAAAAACTTGTAGAAATATTCGTCTCATTGTTCTTTTTTTAATACGTGTAAATGCTTTTAAGTTACAAGAATTTAATCTTACATTTATGTTTGAAAGAGGGGGGGGAGATGTTTAAAAATCTATCGAACGAATGACTGTAGAAATGTAATGTAATTTTTTATTCGCTTATTGATATTTTAAACAAAACATTCCATTTCTTTGTCATTTTTATTTGTTTTAAGACGCATTCGTTGTTAAAATTTTCAAGCCATTTGAAAAAATTAAACTTATCTAGGTTTATTTATTTTTTCTTTCGTTCTTTAAATTTCTACAAGTGAATGCTGGAATATGTTTTTTCCAAACAGTTTAATAAATTTCAATAAAACTCCGTGTGTGTTGTGGTTTAATTAATTTGAACTGCAGAAAAGATAATTTAATTTCCGTTTGTTAACTTTTGTGGGATTTAATTTTTTTATTTATGTTTGATGTGAAATATCTTTGATTTTTCTTTTCATTTGCAATAATTTTTACGCAACTTCTTTGTTTTTGATTATTTACCGCGTAGCTAGCAATGAATATAAAAATACTTCCTTTTTTTTGCAATTTTATTTCAGATTAAAAATATTTCTCTCGAAGTATTATTATGGTATAAAAACGTATTTTGTTGCAAATTTAAAACGCTAAAGTGATTATAATTATATGCAGTTGACAGATTCTGGTGAGAATTTAAAAAACATGGAATTCCCACGTTAAATGCCTTTTTTCGCAATTTTGATATTCATAGTTATTTCGTGCAGTTCACGTACATTCTTTTTATGAGAGAGTGTGTGTGAACTTTCTTTAACCATTTCTAAAGCATTGATGAAAAAAAATAAATAAAAGTGAAAATAAATATTCACAACGTAGATAATTTAGGTAACTTGAGGATTGTATCTCTCTATTCTAAAAAAAATTAACGCCCGCTATTGGCGCCGCTGTCAAGAGCTTGTTGGGCTATCTTCACCTAAACCGTGGGGATTTGAATTTAGAGAAACATGTCCACGGATCCCATGTTCCGAGGAACTTGATAAGCTGACTTAAATTTCGGAAATCGAATTATTTTAGAGGACATTATAAAAAACTGAAAAAAATAAAACATAATGGTTGCCAGATTTGGCATAAAATCATTCATTCCTGTGCAACAAGGCAATTCCAAATATGTAGAATCGCGTGAAATTGACAAACATGAAGTAGAATGACACCCATTTTACGCCAAATTAAAAAAGTATATGAAATAAATAACTCAAAATGTGTTACACAAAATTGACAATTTTAAAATTGTAAGTTCGCTTAGACGACAGAGAGTTTAGAATGAGCGATGATTCGTTTTTCCAAAACAGAATAACTCATTGTAACTGATTTTAAAAGCGCCCTCTTGGCATTGGGTACTATCTGGCAAAATGGTATCTTTCCAAGCAGGGTGAATCTAAACCGCGAGTTCAAAAATGTTGGAACCCAATATCTTGAAAATGAAAAATAATTAAAATGCAGATTATAGTAAAGCCGGTTCGTTCCAGCTGGAGTATTGGCTACCAGTAGACATATTGGATGGCGTTCACTATGCCATTATAGCCGTTATATTACACTTTGGTATTTGGCAGCGCGGCGAGATGGTATAATTCGTGGTGCTCAATATGCGAATCTGCGAAGGATTATGTATATGAAAATATGGATAACGGTTTTCCGGGAACCTTACGTGAGCAGTCATTATAGGTTGTGAGCATGTGTCAATCGCCCAATAATGAAAAGCCGCCGTTGATGGCAAGCTATCTTAGCTGTTCCGTAGTTTTTTTCAAAGAAAACATATGAAGCACTGTTTTCTTAGAGCTAATTATTAACTATACAATATACGCAAGTCGCCCAATTATGAAAATTCGCCATAATTGGCTAATACGCAAGGTGTTCCATCCATGGGTTTCACACAATTAAAAATAGTGCGAAATTTAAATTTTTATGTACCAATGAACATGCAAGAACCAAGCAATGTGTAGCTCGATAACATTCTATCGGATCCAGTCTTTGGGTTTCGTTTGTTGAAATTATGCTTTTTTTTTACGAATAAGCCTTATTAGGGGCCCGAATGCCTCATACGAAAAGCGAGCGTAGCGAGTCTTGGGCACTTGGCCCCCTAGTAAACAAAAATTACGTAACCGTTTATACCAATGCACAACATGCCTGGGGGTATCTAAAAATTACGATCGAGTAATGTATTTTTTCGGACTATATGCCCGATCGGGCATTTAAAAACATTCGTTTCACCTTCATCTAATTTAGAAGACTGAAAACAGCCAAGATTTGTACACTTGTACTGAAAATACTTTCCAGAAGGCTTTGTCTAACACATACACACCCATATATATAGCACAAAAAACTAAATATCTTCTCAAAAATCGAATTTTCTATTAGCTCCTTTCAGAATTCTATAGGGGCGTAACAGTTGATCCCCTCGTTCTCCCGTCTGATATTCGCTACAACTCACAAGAATTTTCAGGGACTATGAGACCAGGGCATTTTAATAGCCAATAAATGCACTTTTTCTGAAGCATGTGATTAGCTTATAAATCACGAGACCCTAGGTAATAAAAGTGTAAACACCTAGGAGAGAGCGGATTTTTTGTAACCTCTGTAGCCACATAAATCTGTGCGAAAAGCTTTTGAAATAAAAAATAAGTTATAAATGAGGTACGTCGATTAATTTATGTACGACAGTAACACAGCCACGAGGATCGGGGCTGCTCAGCGGTCTACTGTGAAGCCGGCTGTGAAGAATTACTGCTGAATGGTAAACAGCTGAAATGCGGAAGGCTCAGGGATCTAGCAGCTATAGGCTGATGGCTGTCGATCTAGCTGTCTGGAGTTTTGGGCTTCTTTCTAAAGCTGTAACGCAAAAAAAGCGTAAGAACCAGAGATTAGAAATATACTAGAGAGTGCATCGCCATTCAAAATCCGTTGGAAATGTGAGACAAGTATGAACCGTGTCACTTGTGGCACGGAAACGCGCCGAGAGGCTAGACGCGCTTTATTGCCTCATTTGGCGAGTGGTAAGTGTAAACTACTAACGAAATTGACTGTCAACATACTCATTGCAGACCTCCTTGGATTAAATATCATCAAGGCTTAGTGGATGTGAATGCATTGAAATATTGTCCAATTACAAAAAATATGATTTAAAAATACGGGAAAAAAGCACTCTTTTATGAAATATTATTCCAGAACCTTCCACAAATCATGAATTGCATCCGTATGCAGAGCAGCTATATGTACCCTTTTTACTTCCTTGTACGTAGTATAAGGAAGTAATGTGATCCCGAAAAATTTGGGGGGCCAAATTTCGACAAAGAAAACGATTTTGACTACCTCTAAATTTAATTTTAAGATTTTTTTCGATGCATCTCATCGTAGGCTAGCGTGTACGATCCTATTAACGCGACTGCAACTCATTTTGACCAGCGGCGAGTCTATTGTGGTCAGTTTTTCCATGCCGTCCGTACGTACGTACGTACATATGTATGTAACTCGCATATCTCAAAAACTATTGGTCGTAGAATGTTGAGATTTGATATTTAGGATTGTTCTATGATCTAGTTGTGCACCTCCTCTTTTGGTTCCATTCGACTGGATAGTTTATCTACAGAACCGCCTAAAAGATTCGAAATACGTAGCGCTCAATGGGCCGAAATTCATCAAAGCGTTTTTTAGAGGTATTGGGCTATTTCAAACGACTCAGAAGTGATATATGCTGTAAAGAGTTAGAAAATGAATTTCTCCATTAAAAAAAAGTGTCTTTATCATTTACAGTTCTGCTACAGGAACACTCAAAAGATTTCCAATACATTACGGTCAATGGCAATTTTAGGGGCATTCATCCATTTCAAGCACAATACCGTCCTACCACATAAGTTAGGTAATGGTCCGACCACGGTCAGGTGCCTCCCTCCAGAATTATGCCAAAAGTCGCCAAGCTTGGCGACTTTTGGTGTACGTGTGTGCATATTTAACTCTCAAATCTCAAACTATTATGAAATTTCATATATAAGATTGTTGTAACATCTAGTTGTGCATCTCGATTTTTGGTTCCAATCTACTGGAGAGTTTATTTACAGGACCACCGAAAAGAATTTCAGTACTTTAATGTCTATGGACATCTTCAATATAATACAATTGTAGACAGTCATTGTTTGGTACATGCCCAAAATTTCGCCGTCTGTCCTCGAGCTTGGCGAGTTTTGGCGAAATATCGCCAAATTTGGCGATAGTCAGTCATTGGGTCCATGCCCAAAGTATCGCCATTTGTCATCGTTCTTGGCGAGTTTTGGCGAAATATCGCCAAATTGGCGATAATCTGTTATTGTTTGGTTCATGCTTAAAATCTCGCCAAATGTCGTCGACATTGACGAGTTTCGCCGAAATATCGCCAAATTATGCACCAAAAATTATTTTGTGTTTTGTATAACTCTAGAACTTTAACCCGTAGAATTTTTAACTTTTGTATTTAGAACTATTGTAATATCTAACTGTTTTCAATATCTTTTTTGACTGCAATCGACTGAGAATTTATTTACAGGGTGAGCCAAATGACTTTAAATACATTGAGGTGTATGGATGCATTCAAGTCATTGAAAGTCTGTGGTCAATGACTACTTTGGCTATCCCCATAATCTCGCAGACTATCTCAAGTTTGTCGGCTTTTGGTGAAATATCGCCAAATAAAGTGTCAGAAGGAAATCTTTCAAATTGAACTCAGCTTGGCGATATCGAAATATTTGGCTAGAAATCGCTAAATCTTACTATTATTGATATTTTATCTCTTTCAATCAAATAAGTTTAGAGGAAGTGCGTCGAAAATATTTTTGATCTAATAGACGTGCAAGGAAGTCATGTGTTGGACACATCAGATTTTTTCTTAAAAATATAACGATGAAAACCGAAATGAGAGCTCTGGCCACGAATGCTCCATAGAAAACTAAGGAGAGTTGGATGTGCAAGAATGATGCGCGCGAGATCTTGCAAGTCAACTGCCTGGATAAGTGCCTCAAGTTAGGGTTACCATATCCTTCTCTATCCCTTATATCTGCTTTAAGCTCTGTCTACACCATACGTAATTGATTTCGACTGTTTACGTTTTACATGTCTCTCATTTTGTGAAAAAATCTATTATGGGGTTAGTAGGCGCACTGAATAGGGGGAAAGTTGACTCGGCGCGCCTACTGATTCAGTTATATTGTTTCAGAAAATTGTCTGCTGTTTTATCGGATATTATGGATTAGTCAGTGGTCAGTGCGCATGAATTAACCAGCAAATTGTAATTGGAGAGCCGTATCAAAGACTAAAAGTAAGTGACCTTAAGTAAGCAAACGTGAAGAAAACCTTTTAAAATGCTTCCGACTGATACTTTTCGCTGGTACATTTGTATCGGTAATTAAAAGCTGTAAAAAATCTAATTGAAGGCCTGGTAAATACTGCACTGTCACTGGCATGCAGATCAGTAAACGTCAAAGCACTAAAAACACAAAGAAAAGTGTGTTCAGAGCTTACATGGCGCTCAAGTGGAGATTAGAGTGGGCACATACGGCCAGCAGAACGAAGGAATTCGAGTTTGTACCTGGGATGATAGCTACAAATCTTGATGATTTCGAGTAGGAAAAAAGCTTCTCAAAGTCGATGTTTCATTTGTTATTTTTATAACTGTATAATTTTCACAGTTTATACTGTGGGAAAATAGATAATTCCTTCGCTTGAACTTCGCCGGTAAAAATACAATTGATTTCTCTTACGGTCGTTACTTATTTGAGTTCCATTTAACATTTTATGGAGAGCGCTATGGCAACCTTAACTTGAAGCACTTGTCCCGTCATTTGACTTTGTGGCAATATCTCACGCCCAACGTTCTCGAGCATCCAACTGGCCTTAGTTTTCTATGGAGTATTTATGGCCAGCGAACTAATTTCCGTTTTCATTTCTATTTTTAAGAAAAAATGGTACAGAGCTGCTCTGCATATGGATGCAATACATGATTAGTGAAAGATTCTGTAATTAAATTTCACAGGACAGTGCTTTTTTTTCATATTTTGAAGTATACTTTTTATAAATGAAGAATATCTCAAAATATTTTTTCAAATTAGTAACCAGGCTACACGCTGAACTCCGAAATTTGGCTATATTTTAAGCCGCAGACTATTGTTTACAAAAAGTTGTTAGTTATATTCCGTAAAAGTTGGCAGCTATGATTAACCCTTTAACGCGCAGTGATCCCGCTCTGGGAACACCCAACTCTCACGTTCTGACTGTTGGCAGTCACGAAGAATGGATTCGATTTCTATAAAAATAGTGGTGGGTGACAGAGCTCCACAAGAATCCTTTACTTTTTAGCACGTCCTTTCCCGTCAAAAAAGGGTCACGATTATTTTTAACAGCACTGGCATCTGCTGAAAAACGGAAGAATGCGAGAACAGCTGGATAGATTGCCCAATGCTGAAAAATGGGCAGCCGTTGCCATCGCTCGACTTAACTACCAGCAAGATGGAGGACGATTGAAACGTTCATTGCGTGCCACAGATCTAGAGACCCTTTTTGGCTGGCTGTGCGCACAGCCAGCTGACGTCAGAAAAAGGGTCTCTAGATCTGTGGCACGCAATGAACGTTTCGATCGTCCTCCATCTTGCTGGTAGTTAAGTCGAGTGATGGCAACGGCTGCCCTTTTTTCAGCATTGGGAAAGGGTTGCGCCTCAAAGGGTTAAGGCTGGAATTATCCTGAAATTTCAGATAATTTTTAACAATATAGATAACTGCTACTTGGTCCGATACGGGGCAAGTTGGCACATTACTTCAGGCTTCCGTTAAACATGGACTACACACATGACAAATACAAAATTCTTGGATATTCATAGCCAAAATATCTATGCTTTAAAGATGCACAGTACAATTTTGTTAAAAAACGAACAAAGCATTAATCAAAAAATAAAAACTGCGCCTACTAGCGCCGGTCTCCCATAATTTCTAAGAGATGATTGTATTTTACAAAATATAATGTGAAACTGCATTTAAATTACGTCGATTTTTTTTAAATAATTAAATTAAAAATTGTATCTTTTGTATCGGGTATAAACTCAAAAACTACATTTTCTTCTCCCTTTCAATTCACCAAATTTGTAAACATCATTAAAATTAATAACTCAACTTTCTTTCAAAAATATATCGCACACGAAAAATATATTTTTCTGAAAATGTTTAATAGTAATTATAAAATATAAGATAGGTCTCTCAGACGCGAAGAAGCTTTTAGAAAATAATTAATTGGAGTTTAAAACATTTGCCTGGATGTTTCTATGTTTTCATTCTGCTTTTTCTCATTTTAGAAAAGGAAAATGAAATATATATATTAATTTTACTTATTTTCGCACAAAAATAATGGACAAAAAAAAAAGTACATTACAAAACTCCTCGAAAATATTCTATTTGGAACTCATTACATTTTTTTATTACATTTTTTCATAACATTGCACCTTTTCTCTTTCTCTTTTTATTAATTCAAGACTTCAGGAACATTTTCAGGAATATAATTACACTGTTTCGGTTTTTAAAACTCCCACCACCCACCACCCCTCGCAAAAATACTGAAATTCTGAATTCTAATTAGAAAGAGGGGAAGCTTGGAATAATCATTTCATGGACTCCGACATTTTGATGAAAATGTTTGAAATCTTTAATTTTAAATTTTAATTAAAATTGATTCTCTCTCTCTTTCCATTTATTTGGACGTCTAATAAAAGGATTATTTTTTGATATTATATAATACTTTTAGAAAATGATGCGTGAAGGATGCATTCTGGGTAATATGTTTAATTTAGTCTTGAAAAATAGCTTGCTCTTCGTAAGCTCAGCTCTCATTTCTTTTGATAAGCGAAAAGTGTCTTTTATAAAGCTCGTGATATTAATATTATATACATAAACTTGTTTTCTGTTTGATGAATGGGGGAGATTTCGGCATATGAAATTAATTAAAAAGGCTTTTCTGTTCTCAAAAGGGAGGGCAGAAATGCAATTTTCACTTTTGGAACAATATTGTTTGTTTGTTTGCTATTGATGAAGGAGGGATGCATGTGTTTACGTTTATAAAAAGTCAAATCGAGTTTGCAAAAGACGGATTTTCAGTTCCTGTTATCGAAGCAGATGAATGTTTTAATGGAGTATGCTATCAGGACTATTGCTGAGACTTTTTTTAGAGGGGGAAGGGCAGGGCCCTTGCTAAAGGGAGGGGGGGTAAGGGTGTCTCCCTGCTCTAACACTCATAAAATTCTATTAAACTTGGCAAAATTAGATACCTAGTTGGCAAAATTGGTGAATATTGTTTTAACGAAAACGATAATTTACTGTTTCCGGTAACAACTTGGCAAAATTTCACAAATTCAGTTGGCAAAAGTAAAAAGTTAGTGATGTAGTTCATAAAAAAATAAATAAATTGGTAAAAACGCGATACTTGACTTGGCAATTTATCGATACCTCCCCCCCCCCACTCTAAAAAGTTTTAGTAATGTCTCAGGGGACGGGGTGTGAGATGTCGATAAACTGCTAAGTAAAATATCGGTTTTTAACCCACTTTTTGCCAACTGGGCTTGTGTCATTTTGCCAAGTGTACCAGAAATAGGTTGGAAATTATGGTTTTTGTTAAAATTCTTTTATACCGAGTTTGCCAACTAGGTATTTAATTTCGCCAAGTTTAACAGAATTTGCGAGTGTCAGGGGGGGGGGGCTTCTCCCCTTAGCAAGGGTCCTGTATGTTATCCATAATGCACTGCAACGTTCCATGTTGGTCACGCTGTGACTTTGTAACGACCTTGAGACACTATGTATAAGTGATGTGTTTGTCGCCGGGAGGTAGTTTAGACGGATGGGACAGTTTTTTGTGACGTCACCATCATGGACGTCACTTAGCGAGATATTACACTGCGTCACGACACTCTTCAAAGTTACATGTTTCTTGCATTGTGACGAATTATCAGTTACACTGCAATTTCGCATGTTTGACAACAAAGGGTCTGCCAGACTACCTTTTATTCCAGATCAAATTCCTCAAATTTGGCCAGCTGTGTAACAAAAATTCTTTAGCACTGCAGCGACGTATGGGTTATTTGATCGACCGCCCGCCATGTTGTTGGTAGTTAAACAGACTGTTGGCAAGGCAAAGGCTGCACTTTTTCAGAGCTGGAACCATTTAAACATATTTTTTAGCGACCAACCGTAAAAGCTCTGAAATAAAGTGATTTCACTCTGTAACCACCGCGTCAAAAGGTTAAGAGCAAATTCGATGAATTCCGTTTTTAAAAAAAGCCAATGTGGCAACCCTACTACTCTGGTTTGACCTTAAAATAGGTAATCTGGCAACCCTTGTCGTCACAGAAGACGTGCAATTACATCTCCTTTGGGATGTGGCGAATGCTGAGACACACTTTCGATATACAGGGTGTAACAAAAAGGTGGTAAGAGGCTTTAATTCTTATCTTGAAATAAGGTAGTGAAAAAGAGACTAAGTTAAGACAAATTTCCTTTCGTTAATTTTCAAAAAGTTGCCCTTTTTAAATTTGTATACGAAAAAAAAAAATCTCAATTACTAAAGTGTGCCTCATACTCTAATGATTTGATGCGCTAAATTTGAAAATTATGCCCTAAAAAAGCATCAGAAATATGAAGATAAATATATGCTGACTTAAGCCACTTTTCAATGGCTCTCAAAGGAAAATAAAACGCTTCAAAGGATCGCGTTTAGAGGTACAGAAATGACGAAAGAAAATACGTTTTTGTTCTCTAACAATAAACGTTTGCGTTCATATTCAGCCCCTGACTATTTTCATTATACAAGGTAGCTTAGAGCCGTTTTATGATGAAACCAACTGGGAACTTTTTTAAAATTTGTATACGACCCCCAGTAAAAAGTGTCACATTTTGAAAATGAACGAGAGGAATTTTTTATTAAAGAAGCCTTATTTCCTTCTTATTTTGAATATTTTTCTATGTACGTTGCTCACTTATCCATTGTCGCCTTAATTCTTTACCTATTAGAGATATTTCAAAATTGCTAAAAAGTGTTACCAAGACGGTTTTTATTTTCTTGCTGAATATTAATCTACAATTCATTAGGTTTAAAATAAAAGAAAAATCATATCGGTACTATGATTAGAATGACATTTATGATAGTTTTAAATATCTAAACAAACGACAGATGACATCCACATAAAGATGTCAAATGCTTTTCTCTCAGAAACTGGTTTTCGAAATATTTTGCAAAGTTCAAAGTGTACCATGCGCATTAAATTTTGTTTGATCTCTCTAAAATTTGGTAAAAATGATCCTTTATGAATATTTGAAGATAACTTGTTAGATAGTCTTGTTAGATTTTTTTTATAATAATTTCTTTTTTACATTTTTAGCGTTGTTTTAGTTGAAATTTTGATGAAAATCGCATATGTTAACGAAAATTATTTTCTCCTTGCTATAGTTTTGATTTTAAGTAAAAAGTGGAACACTAACTTTAGTTTTGGCTCCATAAAGTTAGCAAAAGAAAAAAAAAAAAAAAAAAAAAAAAAAAACAGCTGTCGTATACAAAAACGGATGTGCATAGAGCATTTTTTGAATAATATCATTAATTATTATTTTTTAATTAATTTCTTGACTAATAAGTCTGAGATTAACCCGGATCTAAAATTTTTCATAGTTGGACAACATTATATCACTATACAAAATTCTGTAGTGATGGTTGATAAACAGATTTTTTTAATGGCGCATTGTCGCCTTAACCCTTTAACGCGCAGTGTTCCCGCTCTGGGAACACAAAACTCTGACGTTTTGACTGTTGCCAGTCCCGAAGAATAGATTGGATTTCTATAAAAATAGTTGCAGGGGACATATCTCCACGAGAAGCCTTTACTTTTTAGCACGTCATTGCCCGTAGAAAAATTGACACGATTATTTTTAACAGCACTGACATTTGCTGGAAAATGGAAGAATGCGAGAACAGCTAGATAGATGGCCCAATGCTGAAAAAAGGGCAGCCGTTGCCATCGCTCGATTTAACGACCAGCAAGAGGCTGGCTGTGCCGGCACAGCGAGCTGTCGTCAAAAAAGGGGTCTTTAGATCTGTGGCACGCGATGGACGTTTCGATCGTCCGCCCTCTTGCGGGTCGTTCAGTGGAGCGATGGCAACGGCTGCCCATTTTTCAGCATTGGGAAAGGGTTGCGCCTCAAAGGATTAAAGCGAGTTACCAACTTTTTGAGACACCCTAGAAACTGCTTTTCACACAGGAACCCATAAATCTGCACGTAAAACAGAGGGCATTATATCCATTTAAAAAAAAAAATCTGCAACCTGAGAAATCTATTACAGGCGTCACGATTCTACCATGCGTCATAAACACACACAATTATTTCAAATAATCCACGTTCTTGTATTTTTTTATTCCCACGATCTTTTAAATTTATCTGAAAGAAATCTACCTTTTATTTATTTATTTTTTTACGAGGTTATTTTAAGTCACTGTCGTATTTGAGCCGAAATTTTCTCCCATCTCCCCCCAAAAAAAAATCACTTTTAGTGTTGGGGAGAGCTAATTTGTGTTTTACTGCGCGCTCAACTTGGCCTGGAGCTGAACTAAATACATTTCTGAAAATGGGAGAGAAAAACAACCGGTTTTGAACAACAACAACAAAAAAAAAACTTTTAAGAGATTTACGGTAAAAACGAGTGAACCATGTAGTTCTTGAGCTTTCGACGTAAATAACTATCATCGTTCAGAATTTTTTCAGAATATCAGAAACACTTTTCTATGTGTTCCGGTTTCATAGCAGCTGACTCTTATGTTAGCGAAATCCCCCTGTTAACCTTTTACAGGCCAGTGTTCTCAGTTGGGAATATCAATTTAAAAATTTATTGAAAAGTTAAATTATATCACTATTGACTTGAAAAAATTAGCAGATATAGTTGAAACATGACGTAATTTTTTAAAAATAGAATTTTATTTTCTATCCTGAGAGCGAAACAGAAAATAATAAAAATATCCTTTTTCATAATTTTTTTCTGAGCTATTATGATACACCCCCTTCCCCCTTCAAACTTAATTCATATCTTTACTTAAATTTAAAAATAAATATTTCCTTTATTCTTAATATTTCACTTATTAATTAAACTACCCATAAAAGAATAGTCAAAGTACAGGCCCTAAATGTATTGTCAGGAATGACCAACGTTCCCAATTGGGGACACAGTGACAATTGAGGGGTACAATTGTTTACCCATTTAAATGACTTATACCCTCTAACGCATTAGATGATAAAATGTGCAAACAATTAATTTAAAATATGCCTGGATTTTGAGAAATAGATATTAATTTTTTATTTTTCACAATTTCCCAAGTAAAAATGCCGTTGCGTATTTATTTGTAATTTAAAAAAAATGCATGAATTCATAAGTGTATATAAATCAAGCGAATGGGTGATAATTTGTGAAAATAATTGAATTAAACTTCCTCTAATTAAATGTTTGCAACAGTTAATGATTGTTCATTGCTTAAGTCTTGTAAAATAATAATTATAATGAATGAAATACTATTGTTTTGTAATTTAAAATCTTTTCACTACTTTTATTAGCTAACGTAAACCATGATTATATTTAATTGCTGCAAATGTATTTATTCATATACAATACAAATTTACATATCAAGAATAATTCATAACAGTAAATATAGTTGTTTAAAAATGTAAATGGTAAAATTTCATTTTTATAGCTTGTTTAAAAATGTGTCAAAATTAGGTTAGAACTTTGTCATTCGCTTTTTATTATTATTTTAATTTTACCTTACCAAAAATAATGTACACAAATATTTATATATATGTATTTATATAGTTGTCTTTTTTCTTCCAGGTAAGAATTCACCATTTATTTTTTGAACTCTGTTGTAAATAAAATAAAAAACTATGGAACGCATGCAGTATGTAAGTAATGAGATTTTTATTCATTAAGTTTTAGTCCGTCAAAGTATATCTCAAGCATAGGCGTAGCCAGGGGGGGGGGGATATCGGGATATATCCCCCCCCCCGAAATTTTTGGATTAGTGATGAAATTCCGTCTATTTATACACATACAAATTCATATCTCCCCCCCGAAAAATTTTCCAGGCGCATATCCCCCCCTCCGAAAAGTTTTCCTGGCTACGCGCCTGATCTCAAGTGATTTTTTTTAATTCAGTGCACTAAAAAAATCGCACAGTTATTCAGTTAATCGTCCGTGGTAACAGTGCAAAATGAACATCGTATGAACATTGTATTTGTGAGCCAGCTTCACAGAACTTAACTGAATTTTCTTTTTAGCACCTAATTGCGTTCCTTTTTTATTTTGAACCTCATGGATATCCCATGCAGTTTTTACGTTGATATTTTTACAGTTATATATTTAAATTAACAAAAACCTTCAAAAGATACTCGTGTTTTAAAAATGAAATAATTAAATTTCTTCCTTCCTCCCCTTTCATTTTTTTGCGTTTTTTAAATTCTTGTTACCGAAATTTTTTTGTCGGGATTGTGGAAAAGTACAAAAAATAAAGAGGGTATCCTCACCTATTGTGTTGTCCACATCATTTGACGAGAATTTATAAGCGGTTCTTCAAACCAAGCACACAAATCCGAAAGTACGTGTTCCAATTAAACAGAGTTACATCGCAGAATTAAACATCGGACGTAATAACGGAATCGTATTGGGAATAAATAGCGCATAAATTAACAATGGAAAATAAAAATTACTCAAATCTTGAGTTATTTGGATGCATTATTAAAAATTTCTGTTATGAATTTAAGGTGTTTCACCGAAAAGTTTTTTTTATAATATAATTTAAAATTTATGTTATGTTTTAAATGCTTTAAAAGGCTATTTTTCGCCTTTCTGTATTTGGCGAGCTGTCTGATGTTATCAAATTGAGATTTCAAAGATTAATAACCCGTGCACTAACTAACCGATTTACATGCAACAAAATGCAAAATTTGATTGCTTAACTTGTAGAACTTTAAATTTTAAACTCTATTAAATCTTAAAAAAGAATATTGCTGTGATGAAGATCACATATCTAATTTAATAATCATTTACTTTGGCTTTCTTTAATGAAATCTATCCAAAATTCAAGAATTCTAAATCACTTCTGTTCTCATTTTCCTGTCATTTCGGCTTTTAAATCTGTATATTTACTTTTCCCTGTATGCACTATTCTTTTTGTTCATTCGTCTCTCCAGACCGGTGTGCTAAAAATAGATTACATTGCGTCCGTTTGCAAAATCAACGGCCTTTTTGTTTTTCCTCTTGGCATCCTGCTGGCGTAAGTTATTTAGTTGTTCCCCTGCGACGACTTTAAAATTATTGGCTCGCGATTACGTCATTGTAATTTTATTGGATTAACTGTTAGGGTTGCTCTGGAATTGGCGCTATTAATATCAGCCAAGTGTTTGTTCTCGCCAATGTGTAATTCTGTGCTGGCGTAATTTTTAAACTATTCCACCTTAATCTCACTGTCCATATAGGACGTATTTTTATTTTCGCTGAGCCACCACCGCCCGTTATAATAATGTTTCAATAGTATATGTTTAATAAAATAGTTTCAAGTATTTAACGTCTCTTTTTTATATTGTAACTAAGTGTATATCGTACCTGGTTTATTCATGTCACAACGCAACTTGATAGTTTAAAATAGCCCATCCAAATAACCTTCTTTACAATTGCCTTCTTATATCGCACCCTCCCGAAAGAAAAGAAAAATAAGTCGTATATCTATCTCACACACGCACATAATTTTTTTTTTTTTTTTTGAAACAATAAGAAATATATATTCTCCTCCTGCAAAGAACGGGCAGCTAAGTTGCATGTGCTTAAAGAGCAAAATCCGAAAACACCAGCTTCTTTAAACAAGCAGCAATTGCCTTCATATAAATAGGGAATTTTATTATCATTGTATTAATAATAGAAAAGAAAATTGCTTACGAGAACAACTATGGAAACCATTTTATAATAATATCCCTTAATTTCTTTTGTTATAGTGCAGTTAAAAGATGCTGTTTTTTGAGAGAATTACAGTTTAATGGAATTCGATTGTAATGCGCATTGTACAGGAAGCTGTCATAAATATTTATACTTCCTGTTTTCTATTATAAACTGTTATGCCCTTTAAAAATCATCTATTACCCACCTTAACATACGAAACAATGCTTTTTGAAAATGAAATGTGCTTTTATTTTCAAAGCGTCTATTTTTTTATTTATTTTTATTTTATTTTATTTTGGGGGGGGGGCGGGGTGATTCTAATCTCTGTTTCGTATTTTACCGAGCTTGGAAGATATTACGCTATTTATTTTATTTTATTTATTTTGCCCTTCACCTTATTACCTTATCTATGCAATATCAAAATATTGCATAAAACAAGTATCCCCCCCCCCCGCTTTAAATTCCGTGCTCAAATATAATAAAAGTTTCGTCTGCGAAAATAACGTTTATTTATGTTCGTCCCGTTTTTAATGTACCACCAGTAGTAAAATCTGCCCCCATTGTGAAAAGCATAAAAATCGCATTGTTTTCCTTTTGGAAATGGCAACAGCAAGCGAAAGAACAACGCCGGCTTTCATATTTGAATTTTTTATTTCGTCTTTCTGAAAAGATGTAATATTATTGCTATAGCTCCACATTTTTTTTTTTTTTTTTTTTTGGAAATTCAGACAAAATAAATGAAAATACTCTTTAGTGTTCTTTATTCTTTAGATTATTTTTTTTTAATCCGTGGCGTTTTCTTGCCTCCTCAGCTTTTAATTTTAAAGCGTTAAGAAATCAAATGAAAGGCGGTGAAATTTTCTAACACCATTTGTTTTTATTTATTTTTTTATTTTTCGTGTACTTCTTTTCCGCATTTTGTCTTGGAAATTGCGTTTTTTCTCCGCTGTGTTTCATAAAACTATGTTATATTCCGGTAAAATGAAGCACATCCCAACAGTTTATTGTTAACAGAAATAAAATTTATGTTTTCTTTGTCGTGTTTCTTATTTATTATTTTATTCTTCTCCTGGAATAAATCTTCGCTGGGGATATTTATTTCTCCTGCTTATGACACAGCATTGCTACTTCAATGATAAACTTTCTTGCGTGCCTGGAATATAAAATGAAATTACAATACGATTAAACAGAAAGCGTATTTTTGTTCTTTTTTGGATAAACTGATTATTTCGTTTTATTGTATTGTATTGTGTATAAAAGCAAAGCTTATGCAGGACTATCTGCTTAAGGAGGGGTACTTTGAGCGGAGGGCTTTTTAAGGCTTTCTAATGCGTATTCATGTTACATCTTGAGAAAACCACCCCAAAATCCAGACCGTTAGATCAATGACCATATTTCTCTTTAAAATAATGCCAGCATTATATTAAGTATTCCGCAGTTTAAATTAGAAGCTGCTAAACGTATAAAGCAGCATTTTTTCACACACAAACAAAGCAAAATAAATCAATACAGTCTACCTCTATTTAACGAACTTTTAATTTGCGATTTTTTCTTGAGAAACAAGAACACTTTACGAATTTCTTCGTAAAAAAAACTTCCAAATAGTGAAATTCGTTTTCTGTTTAACCCTTTAACGGGCAGTGTTCCCGCTCTGGGAACACCGAACTGTGACGTTTTGGCTGTTGCCAGTCACGAAGAATAGATTGGATTTCTATAAAAATAGTTGCAGGTGACATAGCTCTACGAGAATCCTTTACTAAGCACGTCCTTTCCCGTAAACAAATGGTCACGATTAATTTTAACAGCACTGACATCTGCTGAAAAATGGAAGAATGCGAGAACAGCTGGATAGATTGCATGATGTTGAAAAAGGGCAGCCGTTGCCATCGCTCGACTTATCTACCAGCAAGATGGCGGACGATCAAAACGTTCATCGCGTGGCACAGATCTAGAGACCCTTTTTTGACGCAGTTGGCTGTGCCGGCACAGCCAGCTGTCGTCAAAAAAGGGTCTCTAGATCTGTGGCACGCGATGAACGTTCCGATCGTCCGCTGTCTTGCTGGTCGTTAAGTCCAGCGATGGCAACGGCTGCCCTTTTTTCAGCATTGGGAAAGGGTTGAGCCTCATAGGGTTAACAAAGTTTTTCTTGGGGTTTGACTCTTTTTTTCTGTTTCTCTAAGTATTTCTGAACATTTCAAACTTATTTTGTTCTTTTAGTACATTTCATTTTTATCGGTGACCTTGAACTGGTTTCGACAGGTGTCTTACTCACTGAGAGTAGTTTGAAATTGCTGTTAAAAAGCAGACAATATTAACAGGCTTTTTCAACAGTTAAATTTAAAGATCTCGAGTGCTTAAATTTAATTAGATCCGATAGTAGCACATGAAGACAATGCATTAATAATTTACTTATTATAATGAATACGATAATGACATTAAAATTCGTTAATTTTATCCTAAAATGACTTACTTAGAACCAAAAATACGGTGTAATTTCGGACGTTCTGTTTTAACTTTTTTGTTTCTTTTTGCAGATTTCTTTTTGATAAATAAAAGAAAAAAAGAAAGAAAAGAACACAAATTATAATTATTTATTTTTAAAAAGTATGAATAACTGTTTTCTTCAATAATATTTAGTTGTCTATAAATTTAAAATCAGTTGTATGACAGGTTAAAGCATTTAAAAGGTAAATTTCTATATAACGAATTTTCCCATACAGCGAACTTTTTTCATGGATTTAGCGACTTCGTTAAATAGAAGTCCGATTGTAGAAAAATATTTCTTACACTGTATTCCAGTTTAAATGAAGTAGTGTACCGAGAAATTCATCTATTTTTATGAAACCTGGTTTAAAATTTTCTCGAGTACTGACTGGTGATTAAAATGAATAACTAGTAGAAGAAAGCAATACACCAGAAACTTCCAGAAACAGTTACAAAACAGATATGTTTTTCATTACTACATTGGAAAAAAAACGTACCTCCCCCCCCCCCCCCAAAGAAAAAAAAATTCAGAGAGTGTCCAATAGGTGGAAAAGATGTGCGAAAATACTTGATTAACAAAAATCATAATTTCGGGAGGGACCCAGGCCCCCGTGGACTACCGTGGTGTATGTGCTCAGGGCTCGATTATGACAAACCGGGGCTTGGGGCAGAAGTCGGAATGGGGGGCCCCCTACATGTTGTTACTGTGTCTGGCAACTACTTTATGTATTTTTTCTGTGTTCGCATATAAATCTTTATCATAATTAAATGTATCCAACATGAAATATGCTGATATTAGATAAATGAAAATGTTTATGAACATTATACACATATAAAACATCAACATTATGAAATATGCTTATTATGAAAAAATACGACTTAAAAATGAAGACTTCAAAAATACAACAAAAACCTGACTTCTTCATAATATTAATAATCCTAATCGGCAAATTTCTTTTTATGGGCGCCCCATTGTCGCTGAGTAGTCACTTAAAAATCTTAAGTGGGTCCGGCAACTTACCGCTTAATCATTTAAAATCCAGCAGCCATCCTAGTTACTTCTTTTTGCAGAAATCGTTAATCTTTTTTTCTATGGAGAGGCGGAATTAAGAAAAAAAAAAAAGATTTTGACCATTGGTAACTTGTAAATTCATAACGGAAAAAAATTAGACATTTACGACATTGAAAAAAAAAAATCAACAAAAACCTTAAACTAAATTCACATACTTTAATAACTTAGGAGCCCTTCAAACCGGGGGCCTGCGCCTCTTACCCCTGCTATTATCAGGGCCTGTATGTGCTTAACATAGGAATTTTGCAATCGCAAGGTATATCAAAGCTTTTTTAGTTGCTATGAAAGATAAGACAAGATCTTTGCAGCTACTACCAGAGGCGAGGCAAATCGTTGCAGTTTCTACGATGAACAAGCAAAAGCTTTGCAGTTCCACGACCGAGTGGATAAGACACTGAACATGGTAGATGGCTGAAGAGTGAAGGTCCAGGGCTCTGACCAGTCACACAGCAGTCGATATAACTATGTGGAGTTTTGGGTGTTTTTCCCCAAATGTAACAAGAGTATGAGTTACAACCCCTCGAAAGATCCTCCGACCAAGCCCCCCCCCTCGCCCCCCTTAGCTAGATACTCCTCGTGTACGTTTACCTTAAAACAACACATTGGTAGCTGTTACGAAAGGTAATACAAATCTTTGTTGTTGCTACTGGAGTAAGGTGACCATACGTCCCGTTTTGAACGGGACAGTCCCGTTTTTAGGTGGCTTTTCCCGTTGTACCGTAATGTCCCGATTTTAGAAAATGTGCCCTTCAATGTCCCGTTTTTAGAAAGAGAGCAACCCATGCTAACGATTTCAATAAAGGCCGCTCAAAATCTAAAATCATCCAACAGCAGTGTCTGTAAAAAAAAAAAAAAAAAAAAAAAAAAAAAAAACCTGACCTCCCTTCCTCCCCTATGGGGATGCAATGGAAACGCCGAGGGGATGTATTGTTTTTGTGTTTGTTCTTTTTTTTTTGTCAACTATTTCAATTTATTTAATTTTTATTTCTTCTGTCTCCCCGCCTCCCCCGATCTCCACTTTATTTTCCCTTTTCACTCTGGTTTTCCAAGAAGTTTTTTTCCTTCCGAATGACAACTTCCTTTTTTCTGTGTGTTCTTTTGTTTACATTTCTCACTTTCCTACCTTCCTGCCTTATGCCGAAGGGTTTTTTTTTTGTAGTCGAAGAAGGGCCTACCCCCCTTGTACCACCCGAAACGTACGTCTTGCACTATTTTTCATAGTATATGTGTGTTTCAGCAAAGTTTTTTTTTTTAATTTTATTTTGATATTAACATTAACACACAAGCTTGTTTGCGCGTTTTATAAACCACTGAAAGATACCCAGACTTACCTAAATGCAGTCTCCCTACACCATTGCCTTAGAAACAGTAGATGTCCCGTTTTGAGGCAGAAAATAAATGCATTATTGCCAAAAAAGTAATAGATGTCCCGTTTTGAAGAAAAAAATAAATGGTCACGTTATACTGGAATCGAGGCAAATTTTTGCAGTTTTTACAAGAGAAGGCAAAGTTTTGAAGTTGTTTGGCAAATCTGTGGCTACCTTTCAATTTTTGCAGTATTAGATTATATTTAAACGGGGCGGAAATATAATCTAATTAGAAAATTAATTTCACGTTTTGTGGTGTTTAAGTGCCACAAAACGTGAAATTAATTTTCCACTCAAGAACGAAATGAATGTATTCGTCCCTTTTATACCTGTCATCGGGCATAATTAAAAAAAGTACAGTGAGCTATTTTTTTTTTTAGGTGTATTTGCTTTTTTGGTGTGTGTATGGAATATTTTTTTTTTTTCTCTAGACTTCTTTCATTTTCTGAACGATGTTAGAATGATATAGAATTATGTTATTTTTATTTTTTTTTTCATTGAGACTTTCGAATGTAAACATAGACTTTTGTTTAGTGTTGTGAGATAAATATTTGTTTTTACAGTAACCGGGATTTGTCTAGATTGAAGGAACTTTTTGTTACAGCCAGTGACGTTAAATAACAGAGTTTGTTTGCATTTAAGATACCGTCGTAATTGAAACAACACTGCACGCAGTATTTTCATTCGGTTAGTTTAAGCATTTGATTACTTGGGTGGGAGATTCTTTTTTTTCCGAATTGATAATAAAGTAATGTATATTTTCTGGTGCTAGGAAAACCAAATTAATTTCTCTATTGCACGCAGTATTCCCAAACTAGCTAAAACAAAATATTTTTCACTGCACGATTGCCAATTTTATAGGATTGTCGATGACATTTTGTTATTTTGAGATTTTATTCTTGGTTAATATAGTTTCTAAACATTTAAACTGGTTCTTTCCCCTTTAAGTACAACAATTATAAAATAGTCTTGGCTAATTAAAAAAAATTGAATGCATGATTCTGTTTTGCTCAAATAAACGTCGGTCGTATATTTATATATTTGTTTAATATACGAATGCTATATGCAACTTATTTAGTTTTGATACACAAAAGAAAAAATTCAAATTGAAATGAAACACACAAGCATAGCAAAATAGTTATTTGACAATAACATTGTTGAAATTGTGCATCTAAAACCTATTGCATTTTATCTCTATGGAAACGTCGGCTGTACATAAGACAAACATAAAATTATGTATTTATGCAACTCTACTATTTTTTTAAATTTGTGACATCCTCAATCCTCCTACGTGATTTTTACCCTTCGAAAGACTTTGAAAAGTAGTTAAATCAGGATATTTTTATTTTCATATCTCTGACACTTATTAGAATAAAATGTTCAAACTTTGTACAATACCTAATTAATGTATGGGGCCCATTTTACTATTTGGAAATTTTCTTTCTGCACGAGGGCCGTATAAAAATTTAAATTTTATATTTACAGAAATTTAGACCTGAAAATTTTAATCGACTTCATAAAATTCTGCAACCATTTTTTACGTAATTTTGTATAGATATATATAATTTACTATTCGTTAAATTCTTACATAACTTCTCGTATTTTAATTTAACCTCGATATTCCGAAAATTTTGATATCTCGAATGTGTTTTCCCTTACGAACTGACCCCTTTTTACTTCACCTCGATATCTCGAATTTTGTGATATTCCTTCGACTTCGAGATATCGAGTTTATATGTCAATGACCAATAGCAAGGAATAAGAGGCGTAGACAGTGTCGGTGCTTACGTATTATCCAAGCGGTCCGCCGAGACAAGCAGTTTTTCGCCCAGATAATTCCGGACACATGAAATTGTCGATGGTTTGGAATACGATTGGCAACAGTTTGCCAGCAAATTTCACGAAAAAGCTGTTTGGCGGAAATGACCGCCGGGATAATACGTAAGTACCACAGTGTTTTCAGGCGACCCGGCATAGTACTTTGTATATTACCCGCATCTCTTAACCCTTTAACGCGCAGTGTTCCCTCTCTGGGAACACCCATTTCTGACGTTTTGACTGTTGCCAGTCACGAAGAATAGATTGGATTTCTATAAAAATAGTTGCGGGTGACAGAGCTCCACGAGATTCCTTTACTTTTTAGCACGTCCTTTCCCGTCAAAAAAGGGTCACGATTCTTTTTAACAGCACTGACATCCGCTGAAAAATGGAAGGATGCGAGAACAGCTGCATAGATGGCCCAATGCTGAAAAAAGGGCAGCCGTTGCCATCACTCGACTTAACGACCAGCAAGAGGGCGGACGATCGAAACGTTCATCGCGTGCGACAGATCTAGAGACCCTTTTTTGACGCAGCTGGCTGTGCGGGACAGGCAGCTGTCGTCAAAAAAGGATCTCTAGATCTGTGGAACGCGATGAACGTTTCGATGGTCCGCCATCTTGCTGGTAGGGCAGCCGTTGCCATCGCTCGACTTAACTTTTTTCGGCATTGGGTAATCTATTCAGCTGTTCTCGCATTCTTCCATTTTTCAGCAGATGTCAGTGCTGTTAAAAAGAATCGTGACCATTTTTTTTACGGGAAAGGAGGTTCTAAAAATTGAAGGATTCTCGTGGAGCTCAATAATCAGCCACTATTTTTATAGAAATCAAATCTATTCCTCGTGACGGGCACAGTCAAAACGTCAGAGTTGGGTGTTCCCAGAGTGGGAACACTGCGTGTTAAAGGGTTAAAAATACGCTGACCACTTGCATTCGAAAGGAATAAATCACGTCAGATGATCGCATTTCAGGGGTCGCACAGAAATTACGATTTTTTTTTTTTTCTTTTTTAAATCTAACAATAAGCGTGTGTATACAAATTCGTGTATAACCCCCGAGATATCTCTGAGACGTTTTACGATAAAAGGCTGAAATTTTGTGCATCCCCTGATTAATATGAGGGGGCACATTTTACTAATACGGAAATTTTTCGTACGAGAGTCATATGTAAGTTTCAAAAAGTGTAGCTTTTTGAAAATTAACGAAAGGACTTCTTAAATGAGTCTTATTTCTGACCTCATTTTTTCAGTTTACATTGCCCTCTTATCTCTGATAGATAAAGAATTAATACCCGTTACTACCTTTTTGGAACACCTTGTACATGCAGCATTTATAAGGCCAGAACATAAATCTGAGCCTAAACGATGCTTAACAAAGAAAAACAAAATTCTGGAAGAAACAAAATGAAACTCTATTCTCACATCTTTCTCCAAAAATATAAATCAGTAGAACACATCTATGATATCAGATTTCTTTATCCTCTATTTCTAAATCAAACTTCTTCTTTTTCTTTTAAAAAAATTGGCTATATAAAGCAAAATTTGAAAAAAAAAAATAATAAAGAATCAACTAAAACAATGCAAGAGAAATATTTTCTCCCGGGCTAGAACTTTTTAAGCTGCTTAGCGATTGAAACTTGTCTATGTTTCTCCAGCTGTACGGTGTTGCCACTTTTAAGAACAAAAAGAAAATTATTATTATTATGTTTATAATAACAATGAAGTTAGAGGTGCTCGCAAGTTTAGCCGTGGCAGCGTCAGAAAGTTTGTTACGACGCTAGCGCTCGCTGCAAAGAGCGTTAATAATGACGGATTTTATAAGCGTTCTTTCGTAGTTTTCTAAGCGTTTGTTTTGCAGAGCTTGAAAAATAACACACGCCTTTTTCGAGAAAGATAATGACGTATATAGTACATATATATATATATGTTTGTATTTTTCGTCGCGAAGAAGGCTATGTTTAATTGGGCTTAGTTGTTTTATAACAAGTATGACAGTTTTTTAGGGTTTAATGTTCTGGACCAGCTTAAAATTTTGTACTCTGAAGGAATGTTTGTATTTTTTACTCCAGTTTATAAAAAAAAATATTTTTTTTTACTTACTGTAAAAGCACTTATTTCAGCGAGGCTTTAATTTTTGGAATTTTTTTTTTATTTTTTTTTTAAGCTCGTTGTAATTGCGAAAATTAAATTCTCGTGAAATATAATAATAAAAAAATGAGAAATTTTTCTCTCTTACCAAAATTTAATTATTTATTGCCCCGTTACAAACTGGTTTTTTTTTTGACAACTTGACTCTGTTACTACTATTTCTTGGACACTTATACAGCTATTTCTTGAGTATAAATTTCTTAAAATGGCTTATGCAAAAAAGGATCTATATTTAGGTACTTTCAGGGATTTTTTTCAACTTTCGGTTCCATTCATATAAAATTCGCAAAATTCCCAGCTCGCGAAATCACCGATATCTTCATTTTCGCGAAAATTGCGGCTCACGAAAATAAAATGATTTTACAATATTTAAATTCTTATGTAAGAAACATGATTTATATTGTTACGAATTTTCGGAACAACCCGCTATTTTGTGATTTAAAAGAGTTTAAAATTAGTATTCTACGATTCAAATTAGTTACATGTTGCTGTTTGTATGCATCAAAATCGGTTGACTAGAACGCGAGATATGGATTTTTATGTTTCTCCATAGGTCTCTACAGCATTTTCTAGAAATATCGGTCGTAGGCCTTCGCTAACCTCCATTTTTGGGACTTATTTTTTGGCGATATTTATCCAAAAAGTGCCAAGCTTGTGAATATTTTGGAAATTTGGCGCGATTTTCTCAATGGGACCTGTAAAGTTGGTTTTCCTGCATTAAAAATCACATATTACCCTAATGATTCAGCTGTATTCTTATAGCGTAATAAAAATTCGCGCTTTAAGAGGAACCTTTGAGAAATTTCTAATAGCTTCTTCCTCAACTATAAATAGATGCGAGCGGCCCCTGTCTAGTCAGTCTTGCTTCTGCTTGTGCCAAGAGCAGATGTCCATGAAAGCTTAAGGCTTTGTATTGGTGCTTAGAAAAGCCATGTTAAGCATGTTCTAGAAGCTTTGTTTTTTGAGTGCTGTGTGTAAATTATTCATTGCTGAGTCTTGAGGGACTGTGTACGATTTCCCTCGTAAGTTTCCTCTGAATTTTTTGCCTGTGGATGTGTTTTATTTTATGTGAGAAATACAGCATCTTTGAAAGCATCTGTACTAAGCGGACTGTTAAAAGCATATTACTGGCTGATTGTGCTTGTGAGTTTTGTACGGCTGATTGTTCGACGAAATTCTAGAAGCAATAAAGTTCGTTTTCCATCCTGACCAGTGGACTCTTTACTAGAACTTTCTACACCTACTGGACTTTAGAACGACGAACGCAGAAACCAGCAGAGTACTGTACAACAATATGTAAGATAATAGTTTAAGTTTTAAAAAAGGATAAATAGATAGTTAGAGAAAAAGAGACGAGAAATTAGCATTTTATTAACCCTTTCAAGAACTGTTTGCACCGTGAAAAAACCTTATTTCAGCGCTTTCAATGCCAGTCGCAAAAAATCATGTTGAAATAGTACACTCTGAAAATGTGCAGCCGTTGCCACATGTTCCAACATGGCACTTTCTGGCACAGCTCAGCTCAGCGAGCTGTGTCAGAAAACATCCTTAGGTCTGTGGCGCCACATGGGCGATTCGATCGACCCCCCCATGCTGTTGGTAGTTAAATGGATCGGTGGCAGCGGCTGCACTTTTTTCAACGTTGGCCAGTGATATTAATGTGAAAACGCTTGTGCTTCCAAAAGGTTAAACGAGATTTCACGATTTTATCAAATGCAATGAATTATTTAAAGAGTTAATCTAGTTATTTTAAGATTGACGTCTCATGACCAGAGAAGTGAAACATCCGACAATGCTGAATTTTGCACATTTGTTAGATGAATTTTATTATTAGTGTAATTTTGAAACGAAAGGCCGAAATTCTTTAGTTCAGCAATAAATTTCAAATAACTGTGTGGAGTAGAGGTGCAGCCGAAACCGATACTTGCCGAAATTCTTTGTACATTTTGAATTATACTCTCAGAAAAATCTAGTCTTTATACACGATTTTATCCCTCATTTTCAAACGGATAATTTCCGTACTCCCTGGAAACGTTACATTTCCGTGAATTCTTAAGTAAAATCTGAAGAAAGAGGGGAAAATTTCGTTGAATCTGAAAAAGTTTCTTCAATTGACAGGAGAGAAAAAAAGAAACGGAGATATTAAGGCAGCACTGCTGCAAAATTTTCGTGAATTGAAGAAGTAATTTGTGAGAGTGTATCTCAAAATAATGTTACTTTCAAGTAGTTTATTTAATTTTAGCACATATAAAAAATATGCCAACTAAGGTATTGATCTAACGAATATAACATCTAGTTTATCTACTCCATAATAACTTTGTTGGTTCCACAAAATTTGATTTTCTGTTATTTCAACAAAATATTTTACTAAAAATATTTTCTTTCCAAAGATTGGACCGCCCACTTTTATACACTTATGAGTCAATAGAAAATTTCTGCTTATTATAGTTCAGCGATCATTATGCTTAAGCGAAAACACTCAAAATAACTGATATTTAAAAGATAAAATAACTAAAAACTTTGAAAGGAACACCATGAAAATGACTTTTTTTAATCACTTATTTTAATAGATATTAGCTTACATTTTAATATGCTAAAACCGTAAAGTATAACCGTTTATTTCATGAAATAACTTCATATTCAATTTGAAACTACACATCCATGTCTATTCTTCCCACACAAGCGTTCTAAAATATAAAAGAAGAAAAAAACATCGGAGGGAAAAGTTACAATTAATACAAACATTTCGAAGTTTACCGTGAAATGAAATTTCACCATAACCGTAACTTCTTAATATTCCGAAGCAAACAGAATCCGAGGGGGCAAGAGAAAAAGGCCCTGGCAAAATCTGAATATTTAATACGTGAAAATACATTTCATCTGGAATAATGAACCCTTGGGAAACGCTGCTTCAAAATATCATATTAAAAGTTGGGGAAAAGTAAATAGAAATATATAAAAGCGAACTTATAAAAATTCAAGTTTTCGTGCAGATCTTTTTTTTTTTTTTTCTTAAAAAAAAAAGAAGAAATAAAGAAAAGAAAGGCGCGAAATGAATTGGAAGTACAGTAACTTTTATTATTTGAGATTTTTTTTTTCTTAACTTTCATTTCGTTTTGTAAAGACTGAAATGAGGAAAAGAAAAAGATTGTAAAATGTAATATTTTTCTGAAATATTTGGTTGGTAATGACAAATCTTGAAAGGCGTCATATATTTAAGAATTTTCCTTTCTTTAAAAACATCCTCGTCAAACAAAACCAAAAAAAAAAATCATTACTGCTTTATTTATTACATATTTTTCAACTTTTAATTCAGAGGATGTTAGCTACGTCCCAGTCACTAGTTACAAGCAATAGCTTTTAACTTTTGCATATTTGCATGTTTTAATGCCATTAAATCTACTCTAATTTCACTTAAAATTTCAATTCATACTTTGTTTCTCCTGCACATTTACTTTAAAGTGGATTAAAGAATGGATTTTTGAAATTCAGCAGAAATTAAGGAGAATGTAAAAAATAAAATAAAAATCACTTTCCTTCGCACTTTTGAAACGCCAGAGACGTGAAAATGTCTGAACAGTTTTTAATTTCTCCACTCAACTCAAAAGCGCATTTTATTTAAACAAATAAATTTGCATATGTGTAGAATTGATTTGACGACAGAGGGTCATAGATGAGCCCAGGCAAAAAATAAACGTGTGTCATTATTTATGAAATAGGGTCTCTCAACTATTGATTGAGTTATGTGGGTTCAGAAAAATAAAATTAAATAATTAATTGCAAACCAACAAAGAAATGACTGAATATTTTTTTTATTGATAACAGTCATAATTTATGTATGATTTTAAATAGAAATGACTAGTCTGTTCACGTGTGTTGCAAATCCAAAGAGTCATTTTATGTTCTGTAAAAAGTTTACGTAATAAAGTGTAATAAAACGTTTAAAAGAAGGGGGTGTGGCTGTGTCGGGGACACGGTCGTTTATTTTACGTGAATACGTGTATGTAATGAGTAATATACATGTGTTCCTAAAATGTGGTAACGGGCTTTATTTCTTTATGTGTTAGCGATAAGTTTGCAATGCAAATTGAAAAAAATCTGGAGTGACTCCACTCGACTTTCCGAACACTTACGATTAAGATCACTACCAAGCATTTAAATAAATTTTAATCGATGAATCATTCAAATATATATACCAAATTTAAGCTCAATGGAATGTACCGTTTAAACGCTAGCGCACTTTCAAGAATTTCTCCCCATAGGCCATCATGTAAAAGAAATCTTTGTCGTAGCCCTGTAGAAAAACTAGAAGTCCTATACACACCCAAATCAATACCGGTCTTGCGATGGTGGTTTATAACATGTATACCCAATTTGAGCTCAATCAAATGTACCGTTTAAACGCTAGCGCACTTTCTAGAATTTCCCCCCATAGGCCATCATGTAAAAGAAATTTTTGTCGTAGCCCTGTAGAAAAACTATAAGACCTATGTACACCGAAATCAATACAGGTCTTGCGACGGTAGTTTATAACATATATACACTTTTTGAGCTCAATTGGAAGTACCGTTTAAACGCTAGCGCATTTTCAAGAATTTCTCCCTATAGGCCATAATGTAAAAGAAATCTTGGTCGTAGCCCTGTAGAAAAACTATAAGTCTTATACACACCCAAATCAATACCGGTCTTGCGACGGTGGTTTATAACCTATATACCCAATTTGAGCTCAATCGCATGCCCGTTCAGGAGCTATCGTGTTCACTCACATACACACAAACACACATACACACACACACACACACACATACATACATACATACATCTCGTAAAAATAGCATAAATGAATTCAGAAGACCCCAAAACGTGTCAATACACCAAAATCTCGAATTCGAATTTTTTCATGATTACAAAATTTTCTTACATGGTACATTTTCGGAAAGTAAAAATGCTCAAAATAAAGTCGGAAATAAGACTCCATTAAGAAAAAATTCCTCTTGTTCATTTACAAAAAATTGCAGTTTTTAAATTTGTATACGACCTCCCTTATACAAAAAAAATCCCAATTAGTACAATGTTCAGCTCATACACTAATTAAGTGATGTGCCGAATTTGAACATTTCATCATCTAACTTCGCAGAGATATCTTTAAAAGAAAGGTGATCGGGGACTATACATGATTTTGAATGTAAACGTTTAATTCTAGAATGGAAAAAAGAAATTTCTCTCGTAATTTCTGTACGACCCCCTGAAATGCGATCTGTCGACGTGATTTTTTCCCCTTCGCGAGCTATCGAAAAGTGGTTTAAGTCAGCGTTCTATTTATCTATTCATATCTCTGACACTTTTTAAGGTATAATTTTGTCAAATTTTGTATGTCACCGCATTTGTGCATGGGGCATATTTTAAAAACTGGGAATTGTTTTGTACGGTGGTAGCATACAAATTTAAAAAGTATAACTTTTGAAAACTAACGAGAGGAATTTTTTGTCAACGAAGTCTTATTTCCGATATTATTTCAAACATTTTTTTTCAATTTACGCTGCCAACTTGTCTCTAATAGATGAAGAATTAAAGCCCGTTACTATGTTCTTGGTACACCCTGTATATATCTATATAAATAAAATTAGACTTTTGTCTGTACATTTGTTGGAATTCAAAAATTTTGCGATTTCTATCCGTTCCAAGCACCCGGGAATCCGATGCGACCCTCAAAAAAAAGTTTGTCTGTCTGTCATTCTGTCGTTCTGTCATTCTGTCATTCTGTCCGTGACGCTTTTTTTGTTTAAGCATCACGTAAAAACGACTGAAGCGAATGATATGAAATTGGGTGTTATGATAGGTGGTCACTCAACTTAAAACATAGGCGTCGAATTTTAAAAAAAAATCTTGATTGGATTTTGAGATTTTGAGAAAATCATTTCAAACTGCTCAATTTGTGTTCTCACATCACGTAATAACTGCAAAGGTGAAAAAATGATATTGGGTGAAAGGATAGGTGGTCACTCACCTTAAACTATAAGCATCTAATTAAAAAAATATCGATCCGATTTAGAGATTTTGCGAAAATCGTTTAAAACTGAGTGAATCTTTGTTCCCGCATTACGTAATAACGACTCAAGCGAATGATATGAAATTGGGTCACATGATAGATGGTTGCTCAACATAAACTATAGGTGTCCAATTTTTTAAACATTTTTATTAGATTTTGAGATTTTGTGAAAATTCTCTCAAAATACGTTTATATTTCTTCAAACATCACGTAATAATGACTCATACGAATGATACGAAATTTAGTGATAGGATAGGTAGTTGCTAATCTTAATTTATAGGTGTTGAATTTTTAAAATATTTTGATTACATTTTGAGATTTTGCGAAAATCGTTTTAAAATGCTGAAATTTTGTTCCAGCATCACGAAATAAAGACTTCAGGGAATGAAACGAAATTGAGTGAGATGACAGGTTGTCACTCAACTTAAATTCTAGGCTTATAAATTTTTCAAAAATGTTGATTAGATTTTGAGATTTTGCGAAAATTATTTCAATATGCGTCCATATTCGTTCGCGGATCCCATAATTACGACTAAAGCGAATGAAATGATATTACTTAGTGACTCTCTAACCTGTCATATTTTAACAATATATAAAAATTATAACTTCGCTTTCTTTACTTTGGCAGCATACTACATCCATTCTGTGTACTCCTACAATGCTGACGAAAGTTCTTGCTTTTTGGAAATTTGCATTCACTAACCCGTCAAGGACGGGTACTTCAGCTAGTATTCACTATAACTATTGCGCGCTAATGTTTTATATACTCAATCCATAGATCTTGACGGCAGCTGACAACTGAATCGCCAACGAACGTTCTAGCTTCTCCCAGACAAAATTTATGCTAAACGGACATTGTGTGATGCAGTGAAACGACCTCAAAATGTCGGCGCTCTCCCCTCCGCCACAAGCGATGGGTCACAGACTCCACTGAACATAACGAATTCTTTGATACGTTAGCTGTCGTGTGGTGTGTTTGAATTTTGAATGTAGATGATGAATGTAGATGCAACATCAAACTGTATCCCCCGATTTTGTTATCATCAGTTTTCTGATTTGCCTCGCACTATGGAAGCAAATTTAAAGACGTATTTACGAAAAAAAAAAATTTGAGCAGTTTTTTATTCTCGGAAAAAATGGAATAATCTGTAAATAAAACGATAAAGTAGGCAGAAATTTCATTTTAGCGACAAACTTATAGATGCTTTTTTTTTTTTTTTTTCGAAGTGTAACGTAGTCTACATGAAACGCATGTAATAATAACAGTAAGTGTCAAACATGGTAAGGGAACACAAAGTTTCGTGGCAAACATAATATATGGTAAGATAATAGCCAATAAACAAAACAATATGTTTTACAATGAAATTTTCGCTGTTTCCATTGATTTCTTGAGTCAAAAAAATTAAAAGCAGAGGTGGAAAAACAACCACGAATTTGAAGGGGGGGGGGGATATTTTCATTTATTTAAATTTTAACTTGAATTTCAAGATGCGGACCTAAACCAACAATATGCTCATTTTAAGAGAGAAGAATAAAAAGTCTGGAGTGACTCCACTCGACTTTCCGAACACTTACGATTAAGATCATTATCAAGCATTTAAATAAATTTTAATCGATGAATCATTCAAACATATATACCACATTGAAGCTCAATCGAATGCACCGTTTAAACGCTTGCGCACTTCCGAATTCCCCTAGGCCACATGTAAAGATCTTTCGAGCCGTAGAAAACTATAGTCTTACTCATCAAATCATACGCTTAGACGGGTTTACATATACCCAATTGAGTCAACGAAGCATCTTTAACGCTAGCGCACTTTCAAGAATAGCCCCATAGGCCATCATGTAAAAGAAATCTTTGTCGTAGCCCTGTAGAAAAACTATAAGTCCTATACACACCAAAATCAATACCGGTCTTGCGACGGTGGTTTATAATATATATACCCAATTTGAGCTCCATCGAATGCCCCGTTTAGGAGCTATCGTGTTCACTCACTCACACATACACACACGCATACATACATACATCTCGTAAAAATAGCATCAATGAATTCAGAAGACTTCAAAACGCGTCCATACACCAAAAACCTCGAAGTCGAATTTTTTCATGATTACAATACTTTCCTTACATGGTACATGTTCGGAAAGTAAAAATGCAAATGCCAAAGCGAGTTCTTTTGCTTACTGCTGCCATTTACAAAAAGCCGAAAAAATGTGATTTTTTATTCTTTTTCAACGAGGATGGTATATTTAAACCGCGACGTATACAAATAAACATCAGTTTTACAGAAAATTTTTTTTTTTAAACTTGTGCTTTTTGATCACGGAATTTTAAAAACTGGCCATTGTTTATTATACAAGCTATGATGAATACCTTCTTTATACAACATTTAAGCAGCGTAGAATGTAAGTACTTTTTTTTTCCAAGCTCCATACAATACAAAGCGGAGATTATAATCTATTTTTACCAAAATTAATAGACGCTACGAAAATAAAAGCATATAATTCATATTCAAAATGCATTGTTTCGCGTGTTAAACGGAGTAATAGATAATTTTGAAAGACCAAAATAGCTTTAAAAAGAGATGGGTAGTATAAATATTTATGATAGTTTCGCAGACGTTCGACGAAAATGTATGTTACAATCGCAGCCCATTAAAATAGTCTCCTTTGGAAAAATTGAATCTTTTAGTATTATAAACAAAGGGAATAAATCCCGTAGTTTAAACTCATATTTTGAATAAATATTTTCTATATAATAAAATATCTGAAATTGCCGAATGTTGTTTAAAGCTGTTTTTTATGTTCTACCGGTTAAAACGTATTATATATGTACTTATTCTATTGAATGCATAATCAATTCTGATATGCCATCTTATGCTGACGAGGTTAGAGGATGCATGTACACAAAGTGTCTCCAAAAGTTTTGAAATTATTTCTCAGAAATTGCCAACCAGATAATTTTGCTGTTTTAACAAAATTTTTGTTGGTTCAATAAAGCATTTTATTTCAGTGTGAAAACTGCAAAGATTTGTCATGACTCGGGTAGAAACTGCAAATATGCATCTTATCTTATACGGGAACTACAAAGCTGATTTCAGTTTCAGGGATAGTACAAATTTAAAAAAAGAGAAAGTTGCATTAATGCGTAATTTTATGATTATCTTACGTTATAGTCGGCGCTTGCATACAGATAAAATGCAACAGGTTTTTGATGCACAATTTAATTTCTACAATCTTTGCCAAATAACTATTTTCTGGTTTGTGTGTTTCACTACAACCGGGATTTTTGTCCGGTTTTAAAAAAGAAAATGAATTGCATTCGTATTTCAATTAAAAATATAAATATAAAATAACGATCGAAGCCCATTTAAGCAAAATGAAATCATGCATTCAAAAATATTTATTTGAAATACGCCAATATTAACATGAGAAAGATTTCGCTTTCCATTAATCCTAAAATACTGTTTTTTATAATTATTGTATTTAAAGGAGAAAAACCAGATTAAATACTCTGCAATTATATTAAGCAAAAAACACAATCTCAAAATAACAAAATGGCGTCAACAATCCTATACGGAATGGCTAATAGGTAATCGTGCATTCAAAAATATTTCGCTTTAGTTAGTTTGCAAATACTGAGTGTAGTACGGAAATTAATATTTGGTTTTCCCAACATCAGGAAACGTATAATGTCTTATAATAAATACTGCGAAGAGACTTCCAACACAAGTAATCAAATGCTTAAACTAAACCGAATGAAAATATTGCGTGCAGTGTTGTTTCAATTACGGCAGTATTTTAAATGCAAACAAAACCCGTTATTTAACGTCACTCGCTGTGACAAAAAGTAACTTCAATCCAGACAAATCCCGGCTACACTAAAAACAAATATTTATCACACAACACTAAACAAAAGTCTGTGTTTACACATTCGAAAGTTAAAAAATATAAAATATAACCACCATTCTGTATCGCCCAAAAAATTAAAAGGGTGTATAGAGAAAAATATTCAATACCACTCACTGAAGCCAATACTTCAAAAAATAAAAATCATAAAACACTGTAATTTTTTTTAAAATTACACCCGATAATGCATATGGACACATTCATTTCGTTCTTGGGTGGAAGATTAATTTCACCTTATGCTGTGTTTAAGCGTCACAAAACGTTTAAACACAATCTAATGTGTTTAACCTGTCGAGATGAGGGTATTGCGTGATTTCCAGGGCGATAAACACTTCTCTGGGTGTCGCCGATTGAAAACGCATTGATTTCCGCCCGAGCAGGAACTGATTTTTACCGCCTCTTCTATTTTGACAAAACGTTTATGCTATATATCCATTCTCCTGTAATAATATTCTCTGGAGTATGTGTTTTTTTTTCTGTTTACTTTCTTCTCTTCGTCGTTGCCAAAAAAAGAGAGAAAAGCAATGTTTAAATTTTTATTTATTCCCCCCCCCCCCTTTTTCTCTCAGAGGAGTGATTTCAAATAATAGGCCTACGAGAAAAATCTTTTAGCTGGAAAAGTGGATACGGCATGGCTAATATCGTGCCGTGATACTTTTTTTTCATTTTATTATTAGGCTTGTAAACAGTAATGTGGAGTTAAAATTAATAAATAAGTTCATAAATAGCCCACATGAATAAAAATCTGCAGTGTAAATTAAGTGCGAGTTACGAAAAAAAAAACACTCAAAATACTGGTGTTAAGTGATAAAATAAATAAAAACCTTATGAAAAAAACACACATAAAACGTTACTTATAAGACGTAAAATCTTTGTGGAAAAAAAACACATAAAATGTTACTTATAAGACGTTTTGTGAAAAAAAAACACGTAAAATGTTACTTATAAGACGTAAAAACTTTATGAAAAAAACACTCATAAAATGTTACTTATAAGACTTAAGATAAGTTTAAAATTTGAAAAAAAAAACACATAAAATGTTACTTAACATTTCATGTGTGTTTTTTACACAAAGTTTTTATTTACTTTAAGTGTGAGTTATTTTACAAAGTTTTACACACTTTGTTAAAATTATAAAGAAGTTCGTAAATAACCTCCACACGAATAAAAATCTGCACTGTGAATTATGTGCGAGTTATTCTACAAAGTTTACAAATTATGTATAAACTTCTTTGTTAAAATTATAAAGAAGTTTGTAAATAACCTCCACATGAATAAAAATCTGCACTGGAAATATGTGCGAGTTATTTATAATTTTACAAACTATATACAAACTTCTTTATTAAATAATAAGAAGTTTGTAAATACCCACATGAATACAAATCTACACTGTCAGTTATGTGCTAGTTATTCTACAAAGTTTACAAACTATATACAAACTTCTTTATTAAAATTAATAAAGAAGTTTGTAAATAACCCACATGAATAAAAATCTGCATTGGGAAATATGTGAGAGTTATTTTACTAATTTTTGCCAACTATATACAAACTTCTTTATTAAAATTAATAAAGAAGTTTGTAAATAACCCACATGAATAAAGTAAATAAAAAACTTTGTAAAAAACACACATAAGATGTTATAGGTACCTCTTACCTATAACATCTTATGTGTGTTTTTTACAAAGTTTTTTAATTACTTTATTGTTTAACACCACTATTTTGAGTGTTTTTTCCACATGAATAAAAATCTGCACTGGGAAATATGTGCGAGTCATTTTACTAATTTTTACAAACTATATACAAACTTCTTTATTAAAATTAATAAAGTTTGTAAATAACCCACATGAATACAAATCTACACTGTAAATTATGTGCGAAATATTCTACAACGTTTCACAAAATATTTACAAACTTCTTTATTTAAAGTAAAAGAGGTTTGTAAATAACCCACATGAATAAAAATCTACACTGTAAATTATGTGCGAGTTATTTTAAAAATTTCTTTGTTAATTTTAACCTTTAAGCAGCAGTTATTTTTGTTTTTGCTTTTTAATGTTACTCTCGAACTCGTTTATAACGAGTCCGGATTTAACGAGGAAATCGAAAGTACTTGTTTCTCACAGCGATAGTCTATGGGAGCATAACTCGCTTTTAACGAGTAAACCCTCGTTATACTGAGGAATATTTTTGTGATTCAAAAACATTTCTATTGACTTCACTCCCTAGCTCAGCTAATCTTTCCTTTAAAAAATTTCTTAAACGTTCCAAAGTCAGTGAAAGCGATGATGATAGCAACGAATATCTTGAATGTCCACCTACTGCCCCCAACCAACTCCCTGGTTTTTGACTGTGTAGGAAAACCTGAATTTTTTTAGAATCTACAGCTGCAAGTGACGATCTTCATTTCCAAAGAACAATAATACGAGAAAGAGACGGTAAAACAGTCTAGTCAAATTAATCAACTTCTTTTGAGCTGTACAAGCGCAAAATAATGTAAATAATATACTAAATATGGACGAATATTTATGTTTTGTGTGTTTTTTTTTTAAATCAGAAATCCATTCTTTACAAGCATTCGGCTGTAACGAGAAAACCCGACTGCCCCATCTCGCTCGTTATAAGCGAGCCCGATTGTATTACACCGGGTGATTCAAAATAGATGTTAACCCTTTAACGCGCAGTGTTCCCGCTCTGGGAACACCAAACTCTGACGTTTTAGACTGTTGCCAGTCACGAAGAATAGATTTGATTTCATTAAAAATAGTTGCGGTTGACATAGCTCCACGAGAATCCTTTACTTTTGAGCACGTCCTTTCCCGTAAAAAAATGGTCAAAATTATTTTTAACAGCACTGACATCTGCTGAAAAATGGAAGAATGCGAGAACAGCTGGATAGATGGCCCCATGCTGAACAAAGGGCAGCCGTTGCCATCGCTCGACTTAACTACCAGCAAGATGGTGGACGATCGAAACGTTCATCGCGTGCCACAGATCTAGAGACCCTTTTTTGACGCAGCTGGCTGTGCGGCACAGCCTGAGTCACCTCTACGCCCTCCCTTATATTCGCCCTTGCTATATTTAAATCAAGTTGATTATTCTCTACGCAGTATGTGTAAGTATGCAGATAAAGCTGTGTTGGAAAGTCTTTAATTGTCAATACGTTCGAGATAATTTATGATTCGCGTTTAGTACTGAACGAAATAATTGTCAGTCAATTTCTAATATTAACAGGCCAAAAATCGTGTCTCTTAACTGGTATAATGATTATGCCATAATCAAATGTGTGTATTCCAGACAATTTCCACTTGACTCTTAACTATACTTAACTATACTTTTTGTGCTGTTATTGGTCCGGCCATAAACTGCACCTTTCTATCCTTCCCATCACTCCTCTGTGTTCGCTAACTAATGAAATGTCTCGGTAGTTAAGTGTTTATGATTGCGCTGTATTCATTAAATAAAAGCTTTCTTTATTAAATTAAAGCTTTCTTTTATTTTATTTTTTGTTACCGCCACTAGATGGCAATCCGAGCAGAAACTGGAATTAAACACGATGGAGACGTGAAGAGATTAGTCTAATAATATTGTTATTTGTACCCTCCTTTTTTACCTTTCTGTTTTTAATGGAATGATGAAAATAGGAATAAAATAATCAATACCGAAAATAGATTTTTCAAGAATAAAAGCACGTTTTGTTTCGTTCTCTAATTAATGATTCTTTTCTATTAAATTCGATGTTTAAAAAAGAAAATAGAATGGATAAACACACTTGCGTAGTAGATAAATGTATCAGATCATTCTAGATGGAATCGAAGTGTTATCTTGCGTGGGTGAAAACTTTTTTAAAACTTTTTATATATATTTATAACTCGATTAACGATGTGAAGTAGACATGTGCAGTTTGAATAGGCATGAGTTAGGCGTTTTTGCATGAAAAGTGTGGATTTGTACTTATTAAATTAATTAAATAAAATTTCTGCCATATATTACATACATGAGTGTCCCAGGATGATTGGGACATGCCTTAAGGAGAGGTAGAACACATAATAAGAAATCAGAATCACGTTGTAATGTGGGGTCTAATTGCGTTTTACCTTAGCTGTTAATAATCATTTTGGGAAAAACAGTTTAACCATTTACAAGTTCCCAATTGGAAACATCGAATTAAAAATTTATTCAAAAAGGAAATTTTATCCATATTGACTTGAAAGGATTCGCAGATAAAATTAAAAGATGATTTGAGTTTTTGAAATAGAAGTTGCATTTGTACCATTATTGGGAAACTGGGAAAAAATCATGACAATAACCATTTGCATCAATTTTCAGAGCTATTTTGATACACCCTCCCCTATTTTCAAAATTAATTCATATCTTTACTTAAATTTAAAAATAAATTTTCCATTCATTCTTAATATTTCACGTATTATTAAAACTACCCATCGGCATACTCAGTTTTTGAAACCAATGTAAGTTATAGTCAGAAATGACCCATAATCCCAATAGCACAGTGAAAATAGTATTAAAAAAAATTTTTTTTTTCTTCATTTAAATGTCTAATATCCTCTAAGACATTCGAAGACAAAATATGCGAAAAACTAATCTAAAATATGCCTGGATCTCAATGCAGTTTGTAAAAGTTTAAGTGTCTGTCTAGTTTCTTGAGCAACTTTCATAGACAATGGACTTGTCTCCAAAAATTTCATCCATGAAATGAAATAGAATTTTTAACCCATTTGTGCCTGGATATTTTTGCGACTTTCTTCGATTTTTACTGATATCGGAATTAATAGATAAATTTCTGATGTCAACTTCTTGAACAAGGGATGATTTCTTTTAAAATCATTATGCATAAAAATCGAAATATCAACATCCTACTTGGTCATGTTAAAATATTTTGTACAGTTGAGGCTCAATACTCATGAATAAAGGCTAGGAAAAATAAATAACGTTTTCGACTAATAGCGAAAATGCCGTCCCAAAAAAGGGACGCTAGGCATAAATGGGTTAAACTATTAATTTTAGTCCTGCGTTTTCTGCAAAAGATACGTTAGTTTTTGACGAACTATGGTCGGAAAATTGACTATCATTTTAACTCTGTTTCCTAAGTGATAATTACAAATTGCATGAAGACGATACATTTCCAACCCCACATTACTATGTGATTCTGTATGCTTTATTAAGTACCCTACCTACCCTTAAAGTTTGTCCCAATAATTATGGGGACACCTGTATACAGTAAAGATGAGACGGGCTGAGCCCGAACCCGTGTCCGAACAGGGCTCGGGCTATGTAATTTACGATTATGCTCGGACTCGGGCTACTGAGAAATTTCTCCTTTATGAACATACTCCTTGTAAACAGATTTCAAAAAGAGATCCATGGGAGAAATAAACTAATTATTATTATTTGATAAACTTGAATAAAGAATTAGTAAATGCATTAAGATTTTGCTATTATATTTGTCTTTAATTTGCAAAAACGGCCAAAATTTGTGATATTCTGTCAATGAAGTAATTGGCTTTTATTTATCTGTTAGCTGAAATTTTGGGCTCGGTCTCCGACTTAAGGGGTCTTGTACCCTTTAAAAATGCTGATAATCGAAAAAAGTTCTATTTTGTATAGGATCCATATGGATTTACAAAAATAATTTATGTACGTGTTAGAAATTGTGTACATCGATGCAATGGCATTTTATGTTCAAATTAATGTCTTCAAAAGTTTTCTAAATCAATGACGAAGAATTAATTTATTCATTGATTAAAAGCAACTGTTTTTTGTATCTGGTTCACTGCGCACAGCCTAGCGCACATAAAAATCATTTTACAGAATATTTTTTCTACATACACTCTGATAACGCACAATTAAAGTGACTTATTATTATGTAGATGTTACATACCAATCTACAGAAGAGCAATAATTTTTTTCTCTAATTAACAAATTAAATCAATTGTAAATTAAATTATGTTATGCAGTATTTAAAAATATAGGCCATTTTAACTGTGCACTATCAAGAGTGTATGTAAAAAAAAACAGCTGTCTGTGCCGGCACAGCCAGCTGTCCTCAAAAAAGGGGTCTCTCGGTCTGTGGCACGCGATGAACGTTTCGATCGTCGGCCCTCTTGCTGGTAGTGAAGTCGAGCGATGGCAACGGCTGCCCATTTTTCAGCAGGGGGCCATCTATCCAGCTGTTCTCGCATTCTTCCATTTTTCAGCAGATGTCAGTGCAGTTTAAAAATAATCGTGACCCTTTTTTGACGGGGAAATGACGTGCTAAAAAGTAAAGGATTCGCGTGGAGCTCTGTCACCCGCCACTATTTTTATAGAAATCCAATCTATTCTTCGTGATTGGCAACAGTCTGAACGTCAGAGTTTGGTATTCCCAGAGCGGGAACACTGCGCGTTAAAGGGTACGCTCGGGTTCGATTCAGTCTTTAAAATGTGATCCCGAACTCATCCCTAGTATACAGGGGATGCTAGTGCTAGCAAATCTTGAAATTTGCTAGCACTAACATGATTGGGCCGCACGCAGACTACACGTATCTGAATTCCAGCTTGGATCCTACCATGTTGTTAAGATTTTTCGGAGCAACCCGTTGTTCGGGGATTTCAAGTAGTTTGAAATTCGTATTCTACGCGTCCAATAGTTAAATTTTGCTTTTTGTCGCATCAAAATTGGTCCACTAGAACCGGAGATACGGGAGGTTTGGGTGTCCCCATGGATTAGTATAGCGTTTCTAGAAATCTCGAGAAATATGGGTCTTAGGCCTTTGCTAACCTCACTTATGGGGACTTATTTTTTTTTCTTTCCAAATCTGCCGATATTTCGCCAAAATTCGCGAAGCTTAGCGACATTTTGGGCATTGGGCGCAATTTTCCAAATGGGGCTTGTAAAGTTAGTTTTTCTGCATTAACATGCATATAATCGCCTAATGTTTCACTTCTGTGACTTAACCGGAAGTCCCGCTTTATGGGGAATCTTCGAGAGATACATTCTTCTGGAAGCTCCTTGTAGCTTCTTCGTCACCTATAAATACAGGTACGACAGACAACCCAGTTCAGTGTAGATCGAGCTTCCGAGGAGTATGCTGCTTTGCTCTGTGAACTGTGCGATAGAAGCGGTATTTTCGCTTGCCTTTTTGAAGCTTTATTTTTAAGTGCTGTGGGCAATTTCCTTTGCTGAGTCTCGAGGGACTGTTTACGAAATCCCTCGTACATTTCCACTGAATTTTTGCCTGTGGAAGTGTTTTATTTTGTGCGAGAAATACAGTGTTTTTGAAAGCTTTTGTACTAAGCGGACTATTATCAGCACGTTACTGAATGATTATGCTTGTGAATTGTGTACAACTGATTGTTCGGCTAAGTTCTAGAAGCAATAAAGTTTGTGGGGGGTTTGTAAGGTGTGTTCCATCCTGATTAGTGGACTCTTTACTAGGAATTTTTACACCAACTGGACCTCAGAACGACGAATCCAAAAAACAAGCACAGTATTTCTGCTGCAATATGTGTACAACCCCATCTTAAATTCCGACTGTATCCCTTCAGAAGTGCCGATCTACCAAGAAACATACTCCCGCTTTTGTATATATATATATATATATATATATATATATATCGCCCCCTCCTCGCAACATCGGCAAGCGGTAATTCGAATGGACAAAATCAATAGAAGGCTCTCTCTCTTTCTGGCTCTCTGCAAGCGAAAGATTCATTGCTAGAATGTATTTCATCTCAGTTACACGTTTATATGTTTTTCCCCCCACTCCACCCCCTCATCTCTCTCTCCACTCTTTTACGATCAATGGAAAATAAAATAAAAACTAAAATAAAACAAAATAAAAACTAGATAGAGCGAACGGGGGAGTATTTTTATTTGCAGTTCTTTAATTTTTCTTTTTTTTTTTTTTCTTTTCAGTTACATATCGATTTTTTTGCTCACCGGCGAAGGTAGGTAGGAGAGGCAGAGGCAGATGGGGAGGGAGGTTTTAGTAAATGGAACGTTAGATAGTGTGATTAAAAATGTAAAGGTGGTGTTGGCATACATCAGTATATCTTCATTTGTTAGCTTTGTGGAAAGTTCCATTATTTATTTACTCGTTATATATATATATATACATATATATCTGCTGTGCTGCACCACGTAGGAGTGCAGCAATCGTACATACTATGTGGGAATGCGAGGACATGAATAAGTGATGGCCGTAATGGGAATAAATCTGCTGTATAACTGCGAGCCGTATACATAATAATGTGTATTGATAAGCAATAGCGTTGCAATTATGACGTAATGCCGTTCTCAGTAATAGCACTGATAAATTATTTAGGTTCTTTTCGGGGCGGTGGCTGTGGGTGTTAGTTTGCGGCAACCGGAGAAGCTGTGGTCGTTTGGTACCTTTTCAAGAATGCAATTTAGTTTTTGACTGTGCTAAGGAACCTCCCGATTCGGACACCTTCATAAATCGGACAGTCTCCCGAGGAACGGAATGCGCAAATGACATTGGCAAGTGCTACTACCTTGTGCCCCCGCGATGCAAAACGTACAGGTATAATTGGGCAGTAGTTCTTTCTTAATGAAGCTACTTTTCTTCGCACCCTTGCTGCCATCTCCTGAAAGTAAAAGATAGTTTGTTTGCACCAGTATAGCAACGTCACGGACTTATCCTTATCGTCACGGATATACGACGATCATCGATTAACGACAGACGGGCAAAATAGCGTTAGCGTCTCAAAGGAAAAATACTCGACATCCCTTTCGGTTATTAGCTATATGAGCGCCCTCTAGCCTAGCAACGCATAGCGGCGAATTATGATGATGTCTACTACTAACGCACGAATGCACACAACACAGAAATGAGACTAACAGTGCCATCTTGCAGATAAATTTCGTTTAGCTCTTTTAGAATACGTCAATGATTGTCGTATATCCAAGTCTGATTGGTTGCGTCAAAGGTTCTAGTCTGTCTATGGAAAGAACTCCCTCGAAATAGGAAGCGTTAGAGGGAATTCTTTTAGCAGACAGTGCAGTCATGGGCGCCCGCAGCATAGGGCAAGGGGGGGTACTTTGGCCCCCTAGATTTTTGTATGCAGTCTTTTCCCTTGCTTTTTTGTTCTTTTCAACATGGTAACCATACGCTGAAGTAGTCTTTGCCCCCCCCCTGGAGTAGTCTTTGGCCCCCCTGGAGTAATCTTTGCCCCCCTTGGAGTAGTCTTTGCCCCCCTCCCTGGGAAATATTCTGGCGGCGCCCATGAGTGCACCTGTTCCATTCTTATTTTGTGTCTATTCGTGTCCCTTGCTCATGCATAGTTTATTCTCTAATTTGGCTGGAGGAAAGGGGGGGGAAAACATCAATGGGGGATTCGCTGTGAACTAATAAGCTATGGCGACAGTACAGAAGGCAACTCCAGCAAGGAATCTCGGCTGAACGGAGCGTACAAATGATATTGACATGCTAATATACCTATATACGATGAGCAGTTGCATGAAGGAGGTAACATGTTCACCAATATTGACATATATACCTCCAAAAATCGTGTCGATGAGTGGATGCCTTTCTTGGGAACTGCAAGTTTTGAACTTTCAGAAGTTCACTGTAACTTTCGGGGACACAGGGTACTAGAGATGAGTTCGGGCTCATTTTTTTAAGCCCGAGCCCGCCCGAGCCTGAGGACTTTTAATCCGAGCCCGAGGACTTTTAATCCGAGCCCGAGCAATATTATTTAAGTCGGAGCCCGAGCCCGAAGTTTCAGTTAAAGATAAAAAAAAATCCAATGACTTCATTGATAGAATACAATGAATTTTGTCGTTTGTGCAAATTAAAGACAAATAGAGTTGCAAACTGTCAATGCACTTTCTAATTCTTTATTGATCCATATGTTTATCCAATAATATCGGATCTCATGACTCACTCATGAATAGAAGCCGCCGTTCTGAAATATCCAAAGAGCTTCACGCACCTTCTAGGCGCCAGTGCCGCTATTTTTTTTATAAGTACAGCCAACTCCGGTTATAGTGAACCCGGATAGAGTCAACCATCGGCTATAGTGAACGCAAACCATGAGTCGCGATTCAAACACAGTATCTCTATCCATCATGCAGACACTTGGGTTTTAGTGAACTTCAGATAGAGTGGACGAAATTGGAGGGTCCCCAGAGGCTCACTATAACCGGAGTTGACTGTACTTTTATTTTCCTCATGAATCCCTTTTTAAAATCTGTTTCAAGGAGTATATTCAATAAAGGAGAAATTTTGCCCGAGCCCGGTTCGGGCCCGGGCTTCCGGGCTGAGCCCGTCTCATCTCTACAGGGTACGCGGTAGCCCTTTAGATGAGACATTGTACAACTCTTTTATGGGTGCCAGGACATAAAAGAACTGAAGGTAATAAAAACGTGGACGAACTGGCGAAACAGGGATCGCCCTCTAGTCTTATTCCCTACTAGCAATTTTGCTCGGGCTATCACCGGCCACGCAGCCAGCCGATGACGGCCCGAGCAAAATTGCTAGTAGGGATTGGAGGGAGACGGGATCTTTTTGTGGCATCAATACGAAGACCATAAAAGGCATCCTCTTCAAGTGTTATTGAATTATACTTGCCCATAAAAACTTATATTCTCATATCCTTCTATAGTTAATTAACTTTTTGACTTTGTTTGCGTGGAAGGGAGTTTTTTTTTTTTTAAATGTTTCTATTCTGTTAATAGATTCAAAACATTTTTGATGACATATAACGTTAACGATACGTAAGCAAATACTTGTTAAAACTAATAATCAAATAGTGCCTTTTTGTAAAAATACACTTGTAAATTTGTACGTGAGGAAAACTTTTAGTGTATAATGAAGATTTCTTTAAAGTAAAGTGCAGATGGCTACAAAATACACAGTTCAATGCTATGCTATTAAAGTAACAAAATTAATACTACTAATTTATAAATGTTAATACATTTTTTATTGTAAACTAACGGTTCATTTGTAATATAATTACTAATATCATATTAATAAATAATACTAATCATAATGTCTTTTAAGTAAAAGATGATGATTTTGGTTTTAAACAATAATTGCAGTGAATTAAATGATTTGCTGATTCAAGAAAATTTTGGCTGGATCTATTTCAAAGAAATACTTTTATTGAATCCATAAAATTTTTGTTAATTCTACGAAGTATTTTGTTAATTTAACAAAAATGTAGTTTAAATCAACAAATTTATTCGGTTGAAAGCGCCAGGGGCGTAGCCAGAAATTTTTCATGGGGGGGTTACGACTACTAAAACTCATATATATGTATGCGTGTGTGTGATAATGTAGTGAAGAATATGCATTTTGTAAGGCAAAAAATTTCTCATGGGGGTGGTTATGACCCCCCTAACCCCCCCCCCGTGGCTACGCCCCTGAATAGCACCAACCATAATTTGGTTGAATCAACAAACTTTTGTTCAATTTAACAAAACATTTTTTCTGTGTAATGTATTTAATTATTATTATACGGTGAATTAACTTACTTTTTATCACAAAAATATTAGCATATTAACTGCAGGAATAATCCCAGCCCAACCAGTGTAGTCTTTCCATTAACGATTGACCCGCACGTATACCTATTTATGCAGATTTACTGAAATGCCGTTATAAAAATCGATACTGAAAACGAATGAAAATATTCCAATTTCGAATAAATTCTGCCTAATTTGCACAGAGAGAGCCCATCTTTCCTTTCCTCCCCTTCCCTCCCTATTGATCAAGGGGATGGGAGAGCAAGGGAGGGGGATTAAGATGACTTTGCGCTCTTAAAGGGAGTAAAATGAATTTAAAGGAGCATTGACTCGCAAAAGTAATACATTTACACACTCTTTCAGTGTCATCTGGCCCATAGACAGGGATTAAGATTATAGGCGAGTGATGGTTACTCTATGACACAACGTGTCGTGAGTGACATGGGAAGCCATTTGTATGAATGATCACATAGTATAATGTAAAAATTGCATGATACAAGAAAAATTGCATGCATACCGAAAAATCGCATAAAACAAGAAAATTAGCATAAATTCCAAGAATTGCATGATACAAAAAAAAAGCATGTATACCAGAAATAGCATAAAAAGAAAATTAGCATAAATTCCAAGAATTGCATAATACAAGGAAAAAGCATGTATACCAGAAATAGCATAAAAAGAAAATTAGCGTAAATTCCAAGAATTGCATAATACAAGAAAAATTGCATGTATACCAAAAAATAGCACAAAACAAGAAAATTAGCATAAATTCCAAGAATTGCATGATACAAAAAAAGCATGTATACCAGAAATAGCATAAAAAGAAAATTAGCATAAATTCCAAGAATTGCATAATACAAGAAAATCTGCATGTAATAGCATGAAACAAGAAAATTCGAATAAATTCCAAAAATTGCGTAATACAAACACAAATTGCAAGAATTACAAAAATTCCGTAGAAGTAGAAAATTTGCATGAGTTCCAAACATTCCATATTACAAGAAAATTTGTGTAAATTCCCAAAGCTGCATAATACAATAAACAAATAAATAAATAAAACTGCATAAATACAAAAAGTTGCACAATACAAGAAAAATTTCACGAATTCCAAAAAATGCATAATACAAGATAATTCGCATGAATACTTTACGATGTCTTATTACATTTTGGAGTACATATTCTATATTTTATATGATGTATCTGTGCAGCATGTTCTTATAATACTCACAGTATCATACAAAATATTGGAATGGTCACTTGAGCTTGATACAGATGAATCAAATTTCCAGTACTTTCAGTTGGGAAAATCTCTTCGAGATACGAAAATTTCACTAACAAAATCAGTAAAAGAACGAATTGAACTCATATCCAGCGTACAACAGCAGCTATTAATTTTGAAATGTTTGGTGTGGTTTAAATTATAAGTAGGAAAAAAAAATATTATACAGGCGTTTCAAAAAGTAAATTAACAAGAGCTGTACGGGTGCACATATTCAAGCAGTGAATGAATTTCCATACCTATAGGTACAACAGATGATCACAGCAAACAGATGGCACTAGATGGAGCCACAGAATTCTATACAGTAGAACAGCAATTGCTTTGCTTTCACAGATCAGAGGTTAGGGGTTGAAAAGTGGCATGATGAAGTTAACCGAAAGATGGGGCCGTGTTAACCCTTTAACGCGCAGTGGTTTCGCTCTGAGACCACCAAACTGTTGACGTTTTGACTGTTGAAGGTCACGAAGAATAGATTGGATTTCTATAAAAATAGTTGCGGGTGACCTAGCTCCACGAGAATCCTTTACTTTTTAGCACGTCATTTCCCGTAAAAAAATTGTCACGATTATTTTTTAACAGCACCGACATCTGCTGAAAAGTGGAAGAATGCGAGAACAGCCCCATCGATTGCCCAATGCTGAAAAAAGGGCAGCCGTTGCCATCGCTCGACTTAACTACCAGCAAGATGGCGGACGATCGAAACGTTCATCGCGTGCCACAGATCTAGAGACCTTTTTTTGACGCAGCTGGCTGTGTGCGAGCACAGCCAGCTGTCGTCTAAAAAGGGTCTCTAGATCTGTGGCACGCGATGAACGTTTCGATCGTCCGCCATCTTGCTGGTAGTTAAGTCGAGCGATGGCAACGGCTGCCCTTTTTTCAGCATTGGGAAAGGGTTGCGCCTCAAAGGGTTAATGGGCAGGAAACCCTCTTTACGTTATTTGACTGACAGTAGTGATAGCCACTCAGAACAAGGATTTTCCCTAGAGATGTAACGAATAGTGATTTGGCCGAATACCGAATATTCGGCCAATAGCTCCATTGCGTCCATGGACACACATAAGATGGGGGAAACAGCTATGTTTTAATTTTATCGTAATTGTTGCTGGACAGAGGCGTAGCCAAGGGGGGGGGGGGTTAGGGGGGGGTCATAACTCCCCCATGAGGAATTTTTTGCCATACAAAATGTATTGGGTTGGCAACAAAGTAATTGCGTTTTTCCGTATGTCAATATTTCGCCTGGCCAAAACTACTGAAGTTAATTATGCGAAATTTGGCACGTACGTGAGTTCTTCAACATAGGTGCTAGATCAGAGAGCATTTTCCAAAATTCGTAGTCTTAGGGGGGGTAAGGGGCCAAAAAGTTCTTTTCACATATCCCGCGTGATCTCAAATAAAAATAGAGATATCCGTGAAATTCTTTCTGTAAAATGCAGCAGTCACGAATACCTAAAAATTAATTTCAGGACATTTTTAATATTGTCCTCTAAGGAGGATAGAAGCGAAAAAAGGGGGAGGGTGGCCCTCTTTTACGGACGAAAAAAAATACTGCCAGTGAAATTCTTACTTTAAAATGTAACAAATATGAATCGTATGTTCAGGCACAGCTTACCTGTAATTAAAAACTGGCTGAAAACTTATTTGCTTGAATTTTATACAAGAAAACGCAATTACTTTGTTGCCAACCCAATATATTCTTCACTACATTATCACACACACGTATACATATATATGAGTTGCAGTAGTCATAACCCCCCCCCCCATGAAAAATTTCTGGCTACGCCCCTGTCGCTGGATATTTCAGTTTGCTGTACACTCTTTAGGTAATGTTTGCGTATACGCAGACAAAATTCTTCCTGTGTTGATTAACCATTCCCAGCGCTCGCCAGCTACCTATTCCATTATTGTGATGGCAAAGTACACATACATATTTCTTGCCACTTTCGCTTGTGCCCTACCTCATCAGAATGCAATGCTGTGTTCGAAACGGGTGTAATTTTTCTGGTTGTATGAGCTTTTTCCCGGTTCAGTTCACAACTCAGCCGAGCGCGTCTTGCGAGAGCTTGATTCTCACCCCAGATTTGCTGAATGTTAAGATCACACTCGAGTTTTGCGAAATCCCCTTTCGGTGCTGAAATAACTTTAATTGTTCTTAGAACAATGAGCACTTTTCAAGAAATGTCTCCACTGAAAATAAAACAATTTAATTAAACACAGCCTAATGAGAAATTGAATGTAAGGAACTTAATGGAAAGTACGTTTTGGTGAATAGGAATTTATTAATACAGTCGCGAACACGCTTAACCCTTTCCCAATGCTGAAAAAAGGGCAGCTGTTGCCATCGCTCGACTTCACTACCAGCAAGATGGCGGACGATCGAAACGTTCATCGCGTGTCACAGATCTAGAGACCCTTTTTTTTCTTGACGCAGCTGGCTGTAGCCAGCTGCGTCAAAAAAAGGGTTTAAATTCGCAAAAAAATTTCGTTTAAATTCGCATCTATTTCGTAAAAATGAAAATTCCATACCTCTACTAATGAATCAATTGTCTTACAAATGTTATTTATCTGTTAGTTTATATGTGAAAACCCATCATCCCAGCCATAAACACCATATGGTTATATATTGAGGTTATATACATATGGTTATATACATTGTTTTTGTTTTTTAGTATGCCAATATTTTACTGCAGCTAAAAATAAGAAATTCAGCATGCTGTGAAGTTTGTAACGTATTTGTTCGATAAAATAGGACTTTCCAAAATTCGTAACCTATGGAGAGTAGAGGACAGAGACGTTCTTTTTACATACTCGTATCTCACAAGGGGGGGGAGGGGAGGATTGAAATGTGTCTAGGGGTCGAATGTTTCGAGTTTCTCTAAATGGCGGAAATGGGCATTATTTAATTTCTTTCTACGTTCATTGTGGGCTACAATTTTTGGACCATAATTTTCAAATATTCCATTGTTGCCAAAATTATTCGTGACACTCTTTTATTTTAAAATTTTCACAAAATAAATCACGTATACTAATTGATTGTAAAACTTATTTTATTTCATTATGTATAGTCATAATTACTTTTATTATTTTTATGATAAAAATCCTTACAATTTCTTTTAAATGAAGAATCATTTCGCCCTTTGGCGTTGGTAAAACGATCCTTTGGACACTTTTTCAAAATTATATTTCTTTCATTACTTAAGTATGGTTTAACATATTACTGAAATATTTTTATAGTGCAAAATGTAGCGTAAAACACTACCAAAGAGAGAAAGTTTTATTTAAACAGTTATGCTAGAGGTGGCTGAAAAACTGACTATTGAAAAAAAAAATTAATCGTTAAACAATCTATGGGAACATTACTTTAACCATTACAATTCGAATTATGAAGTGATAAATCATATTTTGAGGTGTATAATGAACTCTAATTTTCCCAAGTAAGAATTGCAGAACATTCTTTTTTTAATAATTACATTATCAAATTAAACTATTTCTGTTGATTATTATATATTTAATAATAAAATTTTACTTTATCCTTTCCAGCTCCTCTTGGTTACGTTTTTAAATCTCTATATAATAAATTTCCAGCTATTCGCAGTACAGTTGTACAAACTTATTGAAAAAAAAAACTATTAAAACAATTTTTAAGAAAATTGTTTTGAAAATTATAATTCCAATTATCGAATGATAAATTATATTTTGACATGTGCAATAAACACTAATTTTCCCAAATAAGATTTGACGCAATTTTCTTCCCAAACACTATTATTCAGTTGAAGTATTTCTATTGATTGTTATATTTAATAATTAAATTTTTCTTTCTACTCTTGTTCACGTCACGTCCCCAAATTCCATACTGCAAATTTCAAACTAATAAAAATAGTAAAGCTCCCCCCCCCGTCCCCGCCATCACTTAATAACTTTTAGTCAAACACTCCGCTCAAACAGTTTAAGAGGATATTTTCATTCTGCAATCTATTTATTTATGTCAGATAAACTTTACGAAATTTCCCCTAAGGTTTGAAAGCATTTCAAAAACTTATGGAAAGAAAAAGAAAGCAAAATAACCTAAAATTTATTATTTATTGTTAGAATGTAGCATTTTTTATTATTTGTTTTTTTAAATCAACCACTTGTGACGTGCCACCATTTTGTAAAGATAATGTCTTTGTGCAATATTAAAGAGAAGGTATGAGAATAACAATGAAGAAAGAACACGCCCGTTGATCTGTGACGTGAATGCATTAGGGGAAAGCCCCGAAAAAAGCGAACCGTTCCGTGAACTGCCATGTTGGTGCGGGGAATTTAAAAAAAAAAAAAAAATGTATATTTTAGTAAATTTATTTTGAGTAAACAATATAAATATTTTGAAGAATTGAAAACTTCATTAAAAAAAATTGTTTTTACCCTAGCCTAAATTTTAAAATTGAAGCTATTCTGTATTTAAACATATATGAGACGTCAGATATTTCAAGTAAAGTTTCGTAAAGAGTTAAGGCAGGTAATATGGTTTATTGAACATTACATTTAAGTTACAATTTAGAATGAGAAGAGGGGAGGGGAGACGGGTACAAGAATCAGCGTGGACTCATTAAGCAGTTCCAGTGGCAGAAGTCTCTCGATTTTCGATGTGCGGGAGTATTTACGCTCACCACACCACGTGGTTTGCGAAGACAGAACTCCGCCTCTTTCTTATCTCTGATCGAACCACACACATTTACCAACATGACCCGCATCCGTGGCTACAAGGGCGTGGGGACACGTGTACATCTGAAGAATTCAGAATCGACGGCCTGATGTCTGGCAAATAACAAAATAAATAAAACATAGCTCCAGAGCGCGCGTGGCAAGTATGAAAGGAAAGCAAAACTTACAGTGAAAGTACCGGTTTGAACAATACCCAAACTAGTAAAACCCAAATTACCTTTTTATACATTACATATATACACATCTAGTGTTAACCTTTTGCAGACCGAATTCAGATTCAGGCATAATTGAAATTAGTTTTTTGCATATTTTGCCTTCTAATGCGTTATTCAAAGGATGTCATTTAAATGGGGGGTAAAATTGGCCCTCCCCCCCGAATTTTCACTATGTTCCAGGAACATTGGTCATTTCTTACTATACTTTTAGGGGCTATACTTTGACTATACTTTTATGGGTAGTTTAAATAGTCAGTGAAACATTAAGAATAAATGAGATAAAGACTTGTTTAAAGATATAAATTAAGTTTGAAGGGGGAGTGGGGTGTATCAAGATAGCTCAGTAAAAATTTATGAAAATGGCTATATTTATGATTTTTTTTATCCAGTTTCCCAGTAACGATAGAAATACAAATTTTATTTTTAAAAAATCGAGTCATCTTTTAATTATGTCTGCTAATTGTTGCAAGTCAATATTGATAAAATTTAATTTTTCATCAAATTTTTAATTTGATTGGGAACATTGTTTAGTTATCTAATTGGGGATTTGTTTTGATTGGGAACATTGTTTAGTTATCTAATTGGGGATTTGTTTTAATTGGGAACATTGGCCTGTAAAAAGTTACGATGAGAAATTTCTGAAAGTTAAAAAGGTGTAATTACAGTATAGATATATATCTATGTAAATAAAACTAGGCTTTAGTCTGTATATTGCTTGGAATTCAAAAATTTTGCGAATTTTATCAGTTTTCAATCACCTGGAAACCCAATATACAACCTATAAAAAATATGTGTGTCTGTCTGTCTTTCGGTCTCTGATGTTTTAAGTTGTTCACGTATCACGTAAAAATGGCAGAAGCAAATGAAATGAAATTTTGTGGCATGTCATTTGGTCACTCAACATAATCTATAGGCGTCAACTTAAAAAAAAAAATCTGATTAGAATTTGAGATTTTGCGAAAATTGTTCCCAAAAGGTACAAAATTTTTTTCGCGCATCACGTAATAACGAATAAAGCGAATGAAATGAATTTCGGTGACATGATCGGTGGTCACTCAACATAAAGTATAGCCGTCGATTTTTTTTTTTTTCAAAATTTCGATTAGATTTTGAGATTTTGCGAAAATTTATTCAAATTGTGTAAATATTTGTTTGTCCAATACCTATGAAACCACTGAGGCGAATGAAATAAAATTTAGCATCATTATACGTAGGTGGTCACTTAAACTATAGGCGTCAAAATAAAAAATTTCTCAAAATTTAAATAAATAGAAAATTAATTTAGTGTTTGGGCAACCAAAAAAGGAAAACTGTTTAACAGCTGACAGATTGGGGATAGTAAAAAAAAAAAAAAAAAAAAAAAAACCATTGTACGAAAGAACAACGCCTTTACATTCTTGAACAATATTTTAAAAATAATGGAAGTTTGATTCGTGGTGATTTTGATAATGAATGATGAGAATGATAATGTGATTTAACACCATTGGATTTCTTTCTTTGGGGTTATTTGCAGTCAAAGGTCCAAGTCAACAAGCTCACATCCACCCGTACATTGAAGCTGAAGGGAGATGTGCAGAGGGTTCGACGCTGCATCAACGAAATTCAGCCACATTTATTCGAAAAGGTCTTTTTTTTTTTTAATGAAAAGACAACTTTTTATTCGGAAAAAAAAAATATTCGGCAAAAGAGTGCTTATGTGCCAGCAAAGCTTTTCCCGATGTGCTGTTTCATACATAACACTATCCCATGTACTTTATGCTTCAATTAAAAAAAATACAATTGGGAAAAAAAAAACTTTTTTTCACACATAATTCAAATGTCACGTAAATTTTGGGACATCTTTTATTGCAAATTTTTTTCTTATAAATTTTAAGATTTTGTGAAAATATAGTAAATGTTTCTTCCACATTCCTGAAAAATGGCAGTGGAATAGGATGAAATTTAGAATTATGTTAGATGGCAAGTTAATTTAAACTATAAATGCCTCAAAATTGTTTTAAATATTTCATACATTTTGAGATTTTGTGAAAATCGTGTAACTATTTATTCTCCCTTACAAAGTGCTAAAGAGAATGGAATGAAATTTGGTAACGAGATTGGCCACGACTGAAACAATAAATGTCTAATTTTTTTTTCTTTTCTTTTTTTCTTTTTTTTTTTTTCTTTTTTTTTTTTTTTTTTTTCAAAAATTAGAGTGTCCACCAATGTCAGGAAGCAAAAATGGTATCATTAGTAGCCTCACTGACATAAAAAAAAGTAGCCAGTTTAGTATCTATAATGGTTGTTTAAGCCATTTAGCTGCCAGAATAGTAGCATTTTCGTCCGATTTTGCAGTTCAGAAATAAATATACGTCGTTTAGCTTCATGTAAGAAAGAATGAATAAAAGGCTAAATTAAAAAAACTTCATGCATTTATATAACAGAGCATATAGTGCATTTATTTTTATAACACGATTACAAAAAATAGATTAGAATGTTTGATGAAAGCTCAATAGCAACTTTAAAAAGAAAACGGAGTTGACAAAAAACGAAATCTGATTTTCAAATGGGTCGCCTGGAGTAAAGTGCAAGTAGCCAAAAATTTTTAAATAGTATGAAAATGTCGGATCAAAAAGTCGGCCAAATAGCCTAATCTTTAAATTAGTAGCAAAAGACGCCTTTTTAGTCGCCAGTAGACACCCTGAAAAATGTGAAAAATGTTTAAAATTTTGCAAAAATTGCCTTTTAAGAGGGGCAGGGGGGGCATCACATTAAGGTATCAAGAGGTATTGGTACAGTTGGTTGTTCGATTTAACCCTTTGAGGCGCAACCCTTTCCCAATGCTGAAAAAAGGGCAGCCTTTGCCATCGCTCGACTGAACGACCCGCAAGATGGCGGACGATCGAAACGTTCATCGCGTGCCACAGATCGAGAGACCCTTTTTTGACGACAGCTGGCTGTGCGAGTCGAGCGATGTGCACAGCTGCCCTTTTTTCAGCACTGGGCAATCTATCCAGCTGTTCTCGCATTCTTCTATTTTTCAGCAGATGTCAGTGCTGTTAGAATCGTGACCATTTTTTACGGGAAATGACGTGCTAAAAAGTAAAGGATTCGCGTGGAGCTATGTCACCCGCAACTATCTTTATAAAAATCAAATCTATTCTTCGTGACTGGTAACAGTCAAAACGTCAGACTTTGGTGTTCCCAGAGCGGGAACACTGCGCGTTAAAGGGTTAAACCACTTTCGTCATTTTTGTGAAAACTATGCTAACTTTTCTGGAAGATTTTTAAAATATGTACAATGAATCAAACAAAATTTAGTTGCTTTTCGAGAAATGACCTCTTGACTTTTAAAAGTTCATTCGCCACTAAAATAAAACGTAAATTTTGAAAATAAAATGTTTTCTCTGTTGTCAGTTTCACCCAGTTACTCTTTAACTTGCGTTCTATACTTTTGCCAATATACTAATTACATTTTCTTTATTCCAATAATAAAAAAAAAAAAAAATATTCAGGCAGTCTGAAAAATCTGCATTACATACTGGCCCGTCAACGACGGTTACTTCAAGTGGAATAATATATAAATGTGAAAGTTTGTTTCTTTTTCTAGAGTATCAGTCCCCGCCGCTCAACCGACAGGCTTCAAATTGTTTTTCATATGTGTAAAATGATGCAAGATAATGATCCAAACAGCTTCTCCAAAATGGTGGTGAAAAGTTGATTTAGAGTTTAAAAAAAATAAAGTTTTGATCTGGCCGTGTCAGTTCACCTTACCTCAATCTTATTGAACACCTTTGGGATCGTATAGGAAAGAAAAGTCGTGACACAAACACATTTTTTCGGATGCAGAAATCCCGACGGACCTTTTTCAGGCTACGCAAAACTCCCTTTCTAAAGGTCCACTTTAGAAATCCGTGATAATTCTATGCACAGATGATGTGCTGCAATTCTAGAAGCAAAAGGATATGCAACTACATGCTAAAATATCGCTGTTTTTCGTTACGCTCATAGGCGAATAATTTCAAAAAAGGTTTTTAAAAAAAATGAATAGTTTCAAAAATTCTGCTTTCCACTTTTCTAATTCATGCCTGGTACTTTTTTAAATTAACAATTTTCACACATATTTGTTGCGCGCCACGTAGAAGGTCTAAAACTACAAATTACTAACTATCATCATTACAAAATTTTGCCTACACAAAAACATATTGTGTCAAAACTTTGTTGTTTACGCATACGGTATAAAGTAATTGCGTTTTTCCGTATGTCAATATTTCGCCTGGCTAAAACTACTGAAGTTAATTATGCGAAATTTGCCACGTACGTGAGTTCTTCAACATAGGTGCTAGATCAGAGAGCATTTTCCAAAAATCGTAATCTTAAGGGGGTAAGGGGCCAAAAAGTTCCTTTCACATATCCCGCGTGATCTCAAATAAAAATAGAGATATCCGTGAAATTCTTTCTGTAAAATACAGCAGTCACGTATACCTAAAAATTAATTTCAGGACATTTTTAATAGTGTCCTCTAAGGAGGATAGAAGCGAAAAAAGAGGGAGGGTGGCCATCTTTTACGGACGAAAAAAAATACTGCCAGTGAAATTCTTACTTTAAAATGTAACAAATATGAATCGTATGTTCAGGCACAGCTTACCTGTAATTAAAAACTGGTTGAAAACTTATTTGCTTGAATTTTATACCAGAAAACGCAATTACATTGTTGCCAACCCAATATTTTTTGGCGAGATATTTGAAATTAACGGAATATTTAAAAATGATTTGTTTTTAACTGCAAAACCAACTGCAAAAAATGTTGTTAGGTGAATATTTACGACTCCAAATTTCTTTGTCTAAACATTGTTGCCACTCACCGAGAAAGGTTATCAGACAAGCAAACGCCGAGTTCTTTGTGGTTCTAAACAGATTTAATCGTTTTTCTTTTTTTAAAGGAGAGACTTCAAATCTGTTCCATGAAAATAAGTCATGCACAGTTACAGTGTCTTCCGTTATGCAAATCATGAAAATGTCTCTTGATTACGATAAGCGGAACTACGTACATGCTACCTAACACAGCACTTGCGGAATTGGAATTAACTTTCGGACGAGCTTGCGGTATTCAAGATATAATCCACACTCCAGGCATTACGTTTAGGTGCGGAGCATGAAGTATAGTAATCGATCTCGCGTATCATCAAGGAGAGAGGCAGGACTGAAGGCCAAGTCGTCATAGATCACGCCGAGACAAACTGCTTTTGTTAGACTCAACGAGAAAGGTAAATCATGGTCAACGCATCCAGTGTAAAACATTTTCCAATGGATTTTTTTTTTAAAGCACTACTGTGCTATTAAAATAAAGCAGCTTTTTTTCAGCCCCGGCATAACTTGTTTACTCACTTGTCACGGAGAAGATTTTTTCAAATGTGCTTGCTAGATAATACGAAAGGAGGGGGGGGGGGGAGGATAAAATGTTGAAAGTCGCACAAGGTTTGCAATTTTTGATAATGGATCGGCAAATTTGGTGCCAAAATATAAGTCTTCAAAACCGAACCAAGCGTGGCGATATCCTCCTAATTTGGCAAGAAACTGGCAAACGCGACAGTTTGTTTGTATGGACTGGTATGGAAACGGAAAAGTTTAGTTAGAATGTACCTGGTGACGATTGTAAAACAGTTGTAGTAGACGATTTTAATTCTGAAGAAGTGTTTTATGGAACAAGGGAGAAAAATACGGTGTACTCATAGATTATGATACACTTTCACTTTCCAAATGGTATTTATAAACGACGAGTAGAATATGCTTGGCGAAGATTGTAAAATAGTTTTCGTAGGCAATTTTACAATAGATTTCGATTCCTAAGACGTATTTCAAGGAACAAGGAAGAAAAATACGGCATACTCATGAATGATGATACACTTTCCAACTTAATGGAATAAGGGCATAAAAACAGGGACGACGCATGGATTATGATACCCTTCTAAGCACTTTAGTGCGTATTTAAAATCTGAAAGTGTTTCCAATTTTATGGTTATTTTTATGCAAATTTTGGTGGTGATGTACCGATACGTAACCGTGTATCACTGCCCAAACTCAGCGAGATTTTGGGCCAGACACTGTATCACTGATAATGTTATCGAGACTCTGTAAAAGAACTTTAACTATTATGTCCATCCTTAAGAGAAAGGTATTCTATGAAAACAATTTTGGGACTCCCCTCGTCCCATCTTTTTAATCTAATCGAGTCTAAAATTGTAGGCATAATACTCAATTTTAGAGTGTTTGAGATTCGTTAACGTCTTTAAAGCGCAATTCAAACAACGGCTGCAAATGGATCGTATGGTATCTGAATCTTTTGGGAGTTTCTGTAAAATAATAATAATAATTATTTAAAAAACTATAAAAATTTAAAGAAAAGCATTCAGTTTTCTGACGTGGTTAATACTAAGAAATAACCCAAATGCTGTATATATATATTTTTAAAATTTGTAAACAAGGTTTGCAGACTACAAGATATTGTGAAATCGTTCAAGGAAAACATTTTTGACTATGCGTGCGTGTGACACTTTATGTATCTTTTTTAAATTTTTGTACTTTATTTTACTTATTTATTTTTCTCTGTATAGTTCTTACAGTAGAATCAATGCTCTCTTTTTTTAGGGGTGGGTTGGGGTGGGAGAGACCCAGGGTATCTCTCTTGGAAAAAAAGAAAGGAAAAACTTTTTCTTTTCTAATTACTGTGATTACTTCTGAATATTTAAAAGAGAACCGTTTATTATAGTTTAAATAATAACTGATCATTTATTTATTGTTCCTTAAATGTTTTGGTGTGAAAAATGTATGGAATCAACTCGCGCTAAAATTCTATACGTTTAAAGTTTTAATAGTCGTTTCAGATTGAATGGTGCATGAACTCGAAATAGTTGCGGCAACCATACAGTTGCAGTACAGTACTGTACAGTTAACAGTTCTAATGGCAAATTCAGGTGAGAGTACTTAAAAGTTGAATATTTGAGTGTTTATTTCTATCGCAAGTGTATTTTAAGGTAACATATGAAATTGCGGAACGTTTACAAAAATTTAAATAAAAATGGTAAAGCTATGTTTTTTGTTCATTTTATTGCTTTATTAATTCGATTTTTTGAAAGTTAAGAGGGAAAAAAATATAAACCATAAATTTTTTGTTGGGGGAGTTCATTTTTGCTGTAAAATTTCATTCAGAGCAAATTACTATAAATATTTTTTTTTTTTAATTTCAAAAGCACTCAAGTTTTAAAAATATTTTTGTAGTAAATTGCCTTTGATATTCAATGAATTAAAAAATTAATGAAATTATTAAATTACTGTAACATTTTCAAAATTTATATAGAACTTAATTTTTTATTTTATTTATTTATTTATTTACCGTGTATTATTTTCAGCGATGGATACAAAAGATAGATAGTCGGCTGCAATAAACGATTATGCGTAGGCAAATGGGGGTGTTCAGACCCCCCGAACCCTCGGCTATAAATAAACAATAAATCAATATTTTCAAGAAAAATAAATAAATAAATAAATAAATGCGCGTGGCCAAACATGTCTACCGTATTACCTATTCCACCCTTTTCTGTAACGGATTTTTTTGTTTCCTTTTTAATGAATTTTATCACTTATTTTTTTCTCCTTTTTTATGCTGGGAGTTATGCCTGCCAAAGGAGTTATTTATTTTTATTTATTTACTACTTTTTTTTTCTCGAAGTCGTTGACTGGAGGGCACTATCCAATGTAGCACATCTACATCGCGAGCATTTGCATCCAGAGAAAGAGAGAGATAGAATTTATCCCCCTGTACAACGCGAAAACGCAAGAGATAAAATGAACGGTGTCATAGTTTTTCTCCTCTCCTCTGAACACTTATTTAATTTCGCACGTTCAAAGGAGAGTAGTGATTGGAGAAAAACCTTTTTGTGAACTTTCTCACTCTCTCTTGACTGAACCATTTTGTGCCTTGTTCGTGTGCAGATAGTTCTCTGTCCTGGGGGCTCCTGCGCGTGTTTAATTTGCGACAAACGGCAATTAATTGCGCATTTATACTGTTTGAGAAGTTTTTTTTTTTTCGCCAAGGTCGTTGACTGTGTAATCGGTTATTGAAATCGAAAACTGTGGGAACAAGGAAGATGGATCGTGTTGAACGCGTTTGAAATAGAGCGCTTTCCAAGCAAATTGTTTTGTTGAACTTTATTTTAGCATGTATACCGTGTATACAGTACGGGAAGGTCTGGACCGTAGGAAAACAGTACGTCCCGACCAGCATTCGGTCCAACCAGACAAATTAAAAAGTCATCCGATCAAGACACCCCTTCTCATCAAGCTGACAGTTAGCCTTCGTGTAGCTTTGTAGCAACCATAACAACTATCAGATGTTGTGTTAGGCCTATTGTAGCTTTGCCTTAACCAGCATATCTGACTAGGGAAGGGGTGCCTTGCGCGAAGGACCTTTTAACCCTTTGAAGAACAACTATTTACCAATGCTGAAAAAAAAAAAGGCAGCCGTTGCCTTTGCTCGATTTAACTACCAACAAGATGGCGGGCGATCAAATAGTTCATCGCATGCAATAGATCCATGGAACATTTTAGCACAGCCTGCTTTGTCAAAAGTGGTCTATGGCAGGCGCGTAGCCAGGAAAATTTTTCGCGGGGAGATATGCGCCTGAAAAAATTTTCGGGGGTGGGGGATATGAACTTATATGTGTATAAATAGACGGAATTTCATCACTAATCCAAAATTTCGGGGGGGGGATAAATCCCGATATCCCCCCCATGGCTACGTCCCTGGTCTATGGATCTGTGACATGAGATGAACTATTCGATAGACCGCCATCTTGCTGGTAGTAGTTAAATTGAGTGATGGCAACGGCTGCTGTCTTTCCCGCATTGGGCAATCTCTACCCAGTTGTTCCGCAATATCAATGTATTTCCATCGTATTCTCCAGTTTTCAGCAGATACCAGTCATGTGTTAAAAAATATCCTGACAGTTTTACAAATAATCACAATTTTTATGTAAAACTCGAGTATATTTTTTATAGAAATCCAATTTATTCTTCGTAATAGACAGCAGTCAAACCATCAGAGTTTCGTGTGCTCATGGCGAGGACACCGCACTTAAAGTGTTAAGGGGCTCTAGCGCGCATTCACGCTGCATCTGGAGAAAACCGCCCAAAACTCCAGACCGTTCGATCGAGAACCCGCGCAGTAGGCCAAAGCTCTGGACCTTGCACTGGACCAGCGCCTCGTCCGCTCGGCCGTCGCTCGGCGCACAACAGCGATCCGTGAAGACCTCTTTTGCTGCAAACGAGCGGTGTTCAGGCAAAGCTGGTATGTGTAAAAATATTGTAGTAATAATAAGTAAAATCTCTATTCCTAAGAACTTTCTATAAATTCTCAGTAGAAGTGGTTCAGCACGTTATAGCATCCTTCTGGAAGCAGGACACTTGACATTGCCCCCCCCCCCTCTCTGCACATATAACCCGTAAGCAGGCGCGTCTACTTTTGTAACTTAAGCACTCGCATGGGGTAAATCTTACCCCATTTTGTCTTCTTTATATTTTTGACTAAAAGCGTTTTAAAAACAAATTTGTGGACTTATAACGTAAAATACATCAGTTCTGTTACGTTTCATGGGAAGAAATCGTGCTTTTTATATTTATTTAAAAATTTTCTGGCAGTTTCTTTAAATATCATGCTTTCTGAGAAGAAAATCGCATAGGATATGCTTTATACCTAAAAACACTCATTACTTTATTAATAGGATATTAATTTCATTTAATAGCCTTTTGTCAATACATACCAGTAGTGTAACGTCCATTTATAGTTAATTTACATTTAGTTTATACTTAGTTTACGTTAACAATGTAATGAAACGTTGTTAGTCGCACGGGAGTATTGAATCCCAAAGTGGAATTTTCTTCCCTTCCGGATAACAAAGAAACGAAATTCCTTCACCCACCCCAACTAGACCTTGACTTTGAAAGGTAGAAGACGGGGCAAACTTGTTCTCAAAAAATTTCTCCCATTTTACGAAGAAAAAAAGTCGCTGGGGTGAGATTTACCCCAGCGCGCCTGCTTACGGGATAAACAATCAATGGGTGACCATGGCGGCAGCTAGCGTTGCCAGGCGTCCGGATAAAGCCGGACATAGTTAGGCTTTTTGATTGCGTGTCCGGCCAAACTGAACGGTGTCCGCCTTTTGTTAGGCTTTTTACTGGTGACTGGTTGATTACTAATAAAGTACTTGAACTGATTTGGCATTCGATGTTATTTATATTGCATTAGAGTTTAACAAGATTCATGGTAATAATCAAAAAAGCTTGATTTTACATACAATTTTTTTTGTCGTACCTATTAATACTGAGACAAAATCCTCAATATTGTAGGCTGTCCGGCCTTTTTACCCAAATGTCCGGCCAAACTGGCTGGTCTGTCCGGCTATTTGGTTTGGTGACCTGGCAACCCTAGCGGCAGCATCCAGATACAAATCTAAAACACTTAATTTTTTTAAGCGATATTTTAATACTAGACGATAAAGTCCGTTGTGCAGGAGGCAATTATAACGGGCGCTGGGAAAATATGTTTAAACTCAATACATTTAATCTTTTTCCACTTAACCTTTTCGCGCCGACTGTCACGTATACGTGCCAGTAAGAAACGCACTCAGTTCCCGGCCGACACGCTGGCGTGCCAGAGCGTTTCCTCGTTCACCCCCGGACCGTCACACAGTTGTGCCAGTGTCCTGGAACGTTTTAAAAACTATAACTTTTGGCACAAGATGGCATTGTATGCCCATGCGGTTACAGATACATGTAGATTTGACCTTCTACTCAGAATGGGAGTAGCATGACTCACATACACGTGGTTTTTGACAATATCAGGTTGTAACGAAAGTTTTCCGCCCTATCTGCCTGAAATACTAACTTCTAACTCCTTAGATAACTGTTTTTGAACTTTCGGTACCAAGCCTGCACAGTGTCACATGATACAACCATAGTACTTAAAGCTGTACTCATAATTCTTTGATATTCTGTAGCTGACTTTTTGCAACACAACTGGAAGTAAAGGATGGTTCTAATCCTCTAGAGTGATAGTTCCATTTGAGACACCTTATACTTAATGATAACTCTATTTTTTACAGATTTCACAACACAGTGTTATAAAGTAAGCCTCTTTCTTTCAAATGCCAAAAATCGTTTGACAAAATAGGAGCCAATACGCCAACGAGAACTGTGTGCTGACGAAGTATGCATGGCGGGAAACTTTCGTTACAACCTAATATCAACGTAAGTTGAAAGGAATGTTTCTGAATGGTATACTTTATGACGGCTCTATAAATTCGTACGTGGCATTTCTTTATAGTAAGCAGGGAGTTTTATTTTCGCTACAGCGTTGGGTATTACGGTTTGCAGTCCAGTTTTTAGTGGATAATTAGATCTAGTGGACGTGGATTTTTTCTCATTTTACAGTTAGAATGTCGAAGCTTCGAAAGTGTTAGAGCTTGAAATAGCAGAAATGGCGCAAATTATTTGAAATGATGAGATATTGATTCTGAAGCAGATTCGGATAGCAGTGAGAGTGACACTATAATATATTCTGATTGTTCTGTTCATGGATTTAGGCTTAATCGCGAAAAACTCTCCGGCCCTGGACAGACACTTGCGAAAGAGACAGCCGGACTCAGCGATAAGCGCGCGTTTGCGCTTCCCGTCGCGAAAGGGTTAATATAAATAACTTCATATTCAATTTTTATTATATGCCGAAATCGGAATTGCATTTTCTTCTAAAAAAGTGCGAATACTTTTAGCATTCGAAAGTCTTCGTTTCGCTGGAAACATCCCTTGGTATATCAATGTTTCACGCAGAGGAATCGATGTTTCACGCAGAGGAAATCATGAAAAAATTAAACTCGCTAATCTAGAAAAACTATTTTAAACGAAATCAATCGCAATTTTCCCTTAAAAGCCTGATAACCTTGACGCTTAAACCCAACACGCTTAAACCCAAAGAGCGAAAAAAAGAAGATACATCGCGGAGCAATCCGTTTCCATGGAAACCGACCGGTTTTTCCGCGAAAGGGCTCTTTAAGTAGTCTTTTTTTCTGAGAATCTTCCCTTCCTGTTTTTTCCGAGAAATTCCGTCCTCGCTTATTGTTATATTCCGCTCCGCTCTTGTGATGGAAAAACGCTCCTAAAGGAGAAGCTCACTTTCGAAAACTGGCTCACTTTTCGCTCCGACTGATCGAATTTCGCTCGTTTGGTTTAATCGTGTATGGCGTCTTAATCACTTGAGACACCTAATTTTGTCATGCAAATGGTTTACTCTTTCGACTCTCGGAAATAAAATAGAACTAAAAAATAGCGAAAAATCGCGTGAAAATAAGGAAAATTGTGGATTTTTAGATTTTTAAAGTAGCGCAGATTGTTTTCTATATTTTTATGCATAATTATGAGAAATTTCAAGCGGATCATACAAACGGTGTAGATATTAACACGCTTTTTGTGCTTAACTTTTTAATCTTTATGGAGTAATGGTAGTAAAAGTTTTATCTTCGAGTGGTTATCCGGAATTGTTACAGAGTCAGGGATCAGCGTAACTGTATAGTAGGATATATTTTTTACCCAATCACAATACCTTTCTGATCACGTGAACACATTAGATTTTTTTATTTCCAAACGATGCTAAGTTTTGGCAACTCTGACCCAATTTCATCATTGTTTTACTCCCAACCTAACGAAGTTTGACAGCTAATTGTCAGCTTATATAAATTTGAATCTGACGTCTCCTAACACCTGCAGAACGTTTCGAATCTAGCCAGCAAACATATCCCTGTATAATGTCCTTCGAGAACTCTCAATAGTTACGCAAACAAATAAACTACTACAGCAAAAATTAATAGTTTACTGTTGCTTTAACAAAAAAAGATATTTTGTAGCTAAAGTAAATTATTAACTTTCACCGCACTAAAAAAAAAAAAAAATAAGAAGATAATAAAATGTATTTTGCATTATCTATAAACCACACTCCTGCATGTAACATAACAATGGATTGCATAACATTTGGGACGTAAACGTAACATTTTAAATGGAACAATGAAACGCTTTTATCTCTCTCTCTCTCTCTGTATCATGTGACTTGATTACATAATTCTAACAAGGATAGACGTCACAGATGTCAAATAAAGCCAGAATGAAAATAAAAGTCGCTTTAAGAATTTTTAGTTTCCCAACTTTTATTAACGTGGAATTATTTCCTACTGTAGAAATGTGCCGTTCTAAATCTATTAACCCTTTAACGCGCAGTGTTCCCGCTCTGGGAACACCCAACTCTGTCGTTTTGACTGTTGCCAGTCACGAAGAATCGATTGGATTTCTATAAAAATAGTTGCGAGTGACAGAGCTCCACGGGAGACCTTTACTTTTTAGCACGTCGTTTCCCGTAAAAAAAATGGTCGCGATTTTTTTTAACAGCACTGACATCTTCTGAAAAATGGAAGCATGCGAGAGCAGCTAGATAGATAGCCCAGGGCGACCCTTTTTTGACGCACAGCCGGCCGTCGTCAAAAAAGGGTCCTCTCGATCTGTGGCACGCGATGAACGTTTCGATCGTCCGCCCTCTTGCGGGTCGTTAAGTCGAGCGATGGCAACGGCTGTCCTTTTTTTCAGCATTGGGAAAGGGTTGCGCCTCAAAGAGTTAAACTAATAACAGAATGGTAGAAGCTGAGATTAGAGAACTGCTTTACCAAGTTAGTTTTTTTTTTTTACATACAAAGAATGTTTATTTTTTTACAAAAATAAGTTAAAAATTTTTTGCAAGGGCTGTATTTTGGGGGCAATAGTCAAGCAGTCAAGGGATTCGTTCTTAGTTACCACAGGGTTGGTTGTGTGTTCGATATCCGGCTCACCGCCAAAATCCTCCGTGTACGCGAAAACTGCTGAATTCTTGGTTCCAAAAACCCTCTCGGGGATTGTTAGCAGTTTCTCGAAACAGGCCGCAAAGTTGAAGGTCACGTTCCTTCTGATGAGGATCCAAATTGACGAGGGAGTCTTCGGAATGGGCAAAGATATGCATTTTATGACGTCAAATGCTTTCTTCGGAGATAACAAGTAGGGCCATCTGTCTAGCTAGGACTTTTCAAGCGATTCTAAAGCGTATTTGCGTTACATCTGGAGAAAACCTCTCGAAACGACAGTCCGTTAGATCTACAGCCACGCGGAAGGCCAGAAACCTGGACTTTCACACTTCAGCTACTACTGTGTTTGATAGTGGCGTAGCCAGAAATTTTTCATGGGGGGGGGTTACGGCTACTTCAACTCATATATATGTATAGGTGTGTGTGATAAGGGAGTGAAGAATATACATTTTGTATGGCAAAAAATTCTGCATGGGGGTGTTATCACCCCCTAACCCCCCCCCCTTGGCTACGCCACTGATGTTTGAGCATCTTATATCCGCTCCACCATTGTGAGCACAAGAGAAAACAAGATCTTAACTTTTTCTAGGTTGTTTTTTTAAGTGAATCGATAATGCACTTATTAATTAAATTTAAATAATATTGATCAAAAATTTATTGCAGAAGGATACTTCTAAGAAAATGTAAATAAACGCAGATGAAAAAAATGATAGCAAGATAAGATGAACTGTTTTTGATCTTTTATATATCACAAACAGTAAATGGTAAAAATACTGCAGTATAAATTTCAGAAATAATTTTATTGATTTTCATCTTTTATATATCACAAAAAGTGTAAACTGTTAAAGTACCGCAATATAAATTTTAGAAATAAATTTATTGTTTTGACTGCAATTACTTATACGAGTGCGTAAATACATATATATATATACATATATATATATTCCTGTAGTTATAGTGTTGGCTTTTGCAATTAGTTTTAGCAGGAAAAACTTCCGGCTTATTAGAGCTTTATTTATTCGTAAAGTTACACATCTAGAATACCTTGCATTAAAAAGTATTTAGACTTAAAAATAAAGAACTTCAAAAATTAACGGAATATTGTGAAAGTAAAATAAATTAAAAAATGAAATGAAATAAATCATAATAAAGCAACTGGTCCACAACGCTAAAAATGTTGGGAGGCTAAATCTACTTCAGAGCTTCATTTAAACATCTTCAATATATGGTGTACATAAAGTATTTTAGACATTTTCGACTAAAACGTGAGCAGTATGATACACATATTTTCTTTTACATCTTCTTTTAAAACGCATAAAAAGTCTGTCAGTGTAATTTCGTAGTTTACACAAATAAATCAAAATGTTACAATATCTATCAGCTCTTAAGTACTGCCAACTGACACCCCCAAAAAATAAAAATAAAAAAGTAGCATGTTTAACTAACTAAAGAATTAATAAATAATTCATCTTAGGCAACAAATTTTAAAGAAAAACGATAATTAATAACTTGTATTCTTATGAGGAAAGCGGGGGGGGGGGGGAAGCAAAAATCCCTCTTGCAAACTAGAAAAAATTAACGAGATAATCAAAAGCGAAAAGAAACTTCGGAATATTCAACAGCTTTTACCATCGCACTAAAAAAAAATTATCCCCTATCACTTAGCGACCTCTGGCGGCGAGGAACTCCACCATGGAAGTTGCAATCCGTCGTCTGCTCTCACTAGAGATCGGAGTACGAAAGAACGCGGTAGTGAGCAAGTACTTTCGCTATGCATTGGTTCGAAAGCTCCAACCACATGGACTGGAATAGCGGCATCATCCAGACTTAGTGTGATCTGTTTCTAATTTTTTGGGAAGAGAAAAGGATTTATTTAAGTGTTTGTGGAAGAGAAGATTCTTTTTTCCCTTTTTTTTGTACATTGTTGTTTGTAAGAGTTGTGTACTTTACTTGCTGGAGAAAATAATAATTTAAAATATGGCGGATTTGGAAATATTGTCACCTGTGGGACAGAGTATTTTGCAGTGGAATAAAGCATGCTCTGATGAGGTATGTCGAAGTTTTGTTTATCTTTCGCTTAATTCATTGCATTTTTAAAGGTTTCCGCTTGCTTTTATTACTTTAATTTTAGAAATTTATTATTTACTCGTACTGCAGGCATAACATTTCTCGTTTTAATGCGTAGTGATAAAAAACAAGAATCTTTTCTACACGCACACACACGAACGCATTAAAAAAAAACTACAAATTATTAGTTTTTTTTCTGTTTTAAGGATAAATCTGATTTATGAAATTTAACATCGCAAAAAGATGTTGAACCTTTTATTTGATTATTTAAGCACGGCATTAGAGTTATCAAAATTCTTCTTTGGAATAAAATATTGTTGCTGCATTGCATTGAATGTGCAGGAAAAATTTTAAGTTTTGGTATATTTGTACAAAATACTTTTTAGTTGTCAAATACAGAATATTAAACAATCTTAAAATCAGTAATTAAATCAATGCAATTTAGTTGTCCGAATTAAATTTTTCAGTTTTATACTAAATGATAATAGTAAGACTAATACTGACCAAAAAAAGTCTAATTAAAAAGTTAATGATAAATTAAAACTCATAACTTATGATAACTTAAATTTCCTGCTTTTAAATCTTATCTGTTTAAATAGTAATTTTGTAATGATTAGTGGTTTATTTATTTATTTATTTATTTGTTGCACGCTACATTATTTTAAAATACGAAGACTAGAAACAAAAAAAAATAATAATAATAAATGTGTTTTATTTCCCCCTCTCTTTATTTTTAATGTAAAGAGAAAAAAATGAAATGCATAATTTTCACAATTTAAACTCTTTACTTAAGTTACAACAATTTTATAGTATTTTTTTTCTTAAAATTTTCATTCAGTAGATATCGCATGAACAATTTCATCTCGTCATACACCCAATACTTTTACATTAATAATGTTTGATAGAGAAATGAGACGGGAGCATTCAAAATTTGTTTGGACTATAGCTTAGGATCGAAGATACCACTATTCCTTGTTTTAAAAATCGTGAATATATTTTTAAAAAATTAGTAGGCTTATGCATTAAAAATTACATTAAATAATTGTACTAAATAAATGCTACACCTTAGATAATTTGTAATCTTGACTTGTGCATTAAGTATCATGTTAATCTAATTTTTTTTTAATTAAACGCAAGATAAAAACAGTTTGGTTATCTGAACCCAATTTATATGCTAAATATAATTTATAATATTAATTAGTTTCAGGGATTAAAATGCTGTTATTTGTCGAATGAAACATTTATTTAAAGTAACTATAAGAATTTATATTAAGCATTGCTTGCATTCAGTGGCAGGCGACAATCGCAAATGTATTGTAGTTTTTAGTAACCGGCACTCATCAATCACTGTGATTATTAGGTGGTGAATGCGTTTAATATAATGTGTTTATCATTTAACCTTTTAACGGACATGATCGTACACTTATAATCACTAACCTCTGTTTTCTCTGCAATGCATGTAAATTTTATATTAGCAAAAATGCTCATTTAAAAAAATATATATTTATTGATTGATTCATTTGCCCCCTTACGGTGTGCAAATTCTAAGGCAATTAAATTCTGCTTATGTAAAATGTTGTCAAAATGAATGTTGGAAGCTGCGAAAACTACTGCTGGGAAACTAACTTTACAGATTTTCGCAGTTTAGTGAAAGAGTGTAATGTTTTTTTTTTTTTTTTTTTTTTTTTTTTTTTTTCCCCACATTTACAAGGTTTTAACTGGTTACAAATTATTTTGCTTTGCATGCCATTCCATAGAATTTGACCTCATATTTTTTCCCTAACTGCGCATTTATAATCACTACTCTAATTTTTTTTTTTTTTTTTTTTTTTTTTTTTCAGCAATGCACCGTAATTTAAAGTTGCTCATATTTTCTCTATTTTTTTTTTTTCACAAAAAATAATCGTTTTTTTTTCTCTTCTTACGATAGTAAATTCCAAGCTGACGAATGTTGTTTATCCAAAGTGTTAAAAATGAATGTATGCTTGAGTGGTCAGATTAAAACAATAAACTATCAGCGCACGTAATCCAAACTATTCGCTAACTCATAATAGGCCTTGATAACAAGAATGCGTAGTGGGTATGAACACTTGCAGTACGTATAAGTACACGCATATATGCAAGGCGCTTTCGCTATAATGACTTAAAAAATATTTCTTCTAGGTAACTATCCATCTTTTGGGAGGAAAAAAAAAACTTCACAAAATCTCTGAATCACGGCAAAACTATCCGCAAGACCTTCGCGTGCGTCTATATTATCTAACTAGGGGTTAGAGAAGCTGTGAAATGTAATGCTGGGAAACTAACTTGACTCATTTTCACTGCCTAGCCCTAGTCGAAGAGCGAGATGCTTTCTCATTTTGGTTTATGCGCATGAACACTGTATGAACTAGTTTCAGTTTATTACTGAATTCTTTAGGAAATTCAGAGATTTTACAACAAATACCTTGGTAAGCAATACTAAATACGCCGTGATATCAATATAGTGTTTATTTTATTTCGTACGTTTTCCCTGAAAAGCAATTAGTGCATTATTTTTCAGTATGTTTTGGTACTTGGTTTTTTTTCTTTTCTTTTAAATGTTCAGTTCTAAATTCAGGAATGGGATTGTAAGGTAAACATACCTTGTTATCTGTGTTCTAAATTCCGAAAAAATACCACTTTGTCATTCTGACGATATTCACGTGACTTTAAGTGACTTACACTTTTTTTTTCAATATTTACAGTTACAACACTCTGTATTGAGTATCGGTACATTCCGTTCCTATTTACATTGAATATTCTCCATATTTGCAGTTCCCACACTCTGATCCTGTATTGCGTATCAGTACATTTGATTCCTATTTGCACACTGAATTTTCTCCATACTTGCAGTTCCGACACTCTGATCCTGTATTGAGTATCAGTACATTCGGTTCCAATTTACATTGAATTTTCTCCATATTTGCAGATCTGACAATCGGATCCTGTATTGAGGATATGTACATCCGGTTTCCAGGTGGTGTAGGGGCTTAAGAACCGTTCTATCAAGGCTTGGGTACGGGTTCAAATCCCGCCTTGGGCATGTATGTTAACTTGTCCGTCCCTTCAGAGTGGGTAATGATGGCCGCCCACTGGGTGCCTCCTTGATAAAATTGCCACAATCAGTGGCGTAGCCAAGGGGGGGGGGAAAGGGGGGTCACCCCCATGAGAATTTTTTTGCCGTACTAAATGTATATTCTTCAATCCCTTATCACACACACGTATGCATTTATGTGAGTTGCAGTAGTCGTAACCCCTCCCCATAAAAAATTTCTGGCTACGCCACTGGCCACAATGCATTCGGGCAGGCGTAGTGAACAAATTGCCTAATAGGCAATTGCCCGCCCGTTAAAAAAAATAAAGAAAGAAAAGGAAAAGAAAAAAAGGAAATTGGTTCCTATTACACTGAATATTCTCCATATTTACAGTTCTGACACTCTCATATTGTGTTCACTATTAATACATTCCATTCCTACTTAGATTGAATTTTCTCCATAAATACAGCTTCGACGCTCTGATACTGTAATGAGTATCAGTACATTTGATCCCAATTTACATTCAATTTTCTCCATATTTGCAGTTCCCACCCTCTGATCCTGTAATGAGTATCAGTGCATTCAGTGCATATTACATTGAGTTTTCTTATAATTTCGACAATTTGAGTTTGTGAGTACTTTACGCGTGTGTACTAGTACTAGCACTGAATGAAAGCATACGCATGCAGTACTTAGCATTATTTTGTATAATAAATTATGTTTTGCAAAAGATAATTTGACACAGCAATGATTGAAAAACCACCTCAATAAAGCGAACACTTCCGATTACGACCAATCTATGATAGAACGATTTTTTCTCTATGCTAATTTTCTCTCTATTAAACGGCTCCATCTCAAAACGAAAAATTTTTATATGACCATGACTGCTATTAAACTCGCCTATAACGGTTTTTCCCTATAACGAAGTATCTTTTCAACAAATTCTCGCTACAATTACTAATATTGTTGTAAAATCATTTCGTGTAATAGTCTCCCTATCGCAGGTTTTTCTTACAACTAAGTCTCTTATAACGAATTTACTAAAGTATTCCTGTTTCTATAAGAATACTCTCCCATAATTACTTCCTATCAGTTTCCCTACAAATGAAGTCTCCCTATAGAAATTTTTCTCTAACGAAGTTTTCTTATAGCCAATTCTTCATATAACAAAATCGCGGATTTCAAATTATTAAATTGGGACGCTAAAAAGCGAACGTCGAAGGCTTAAGCTTTTTAATAACATCTTAACTACTTTTAAATAACCAAAAATGGCCCAATATGGAATTTTTCTGAGCATTTTCTTTTCGATATTTTATTAATTTTTGAAGAAATTTATTGATTTTTACAAAGTCAGTTCATCTACTCGTGCTCAGTTTTGGATCTGAAAAAAAATGTTTATATATATATATTATTTTTTAAATGGCCATGCTCGACTTTATTTCCTGATTTCTTAAAGGAATTTTTAAATGAAAATGAAACAACAATTAATTCGAAACAATATAAAATAACGGAATTTTTCTGTTAGACGACGACTGCAGAAATCGATGTTGGATGTTTCAATGATCCTGAATTCAAAATTCCTACACTCTATGTCCAATCGCTTTTGAGTTATGCGAGAAATACACATGCGTAGAGGAAACATTGTATACATGTTCTGAATCTTAATAGTTAGTAACTACCTAGATAATATACTATTAATGTATTAAGAATAATACACAATTAACCTGCACAATAATGATTCAAATTTGCCATTTACAGGCACACTGCAATTTAACCAGTTAATTACCTTGCGCTTATTTCTAAAATGCATGCATTAAGCTGCTTAATTTCCTCAAGGAATTAAAATGCTACTTGAAGAATGAGAGTTACATTCGTTGTAAGTATTAATGCGTTGTGCATTTTATTAAAAATTTTAATTTAAATAAAATGCTTAGAAAATTTCGGATTATTTCATCTCTTTTTTTTTCTACTTCTCTGTCTACTTTATTTTTTACATCTGACAGAAGAGTATTTATCCCGATATTCTTCATTCATTCTAAATTTGCCATAAATAAAATCTGCTTGCTTTAAAGTTTTCGTTTTAATTTCCCTCAACCCAAAATTGCCGCCAACTTTGTCTTCGAATTTCCTTCTACGTGTGACAAGATCACAGCAAATACGTTGCTCCACCAGCGGTAAAAATCCCTCGTTTCTATACAGGGTTTCTACAGACATGGAAAATCGGGGAATATCAGGGAAAGTCGGGGAAATGAGTTTTGTGGGGAAAAAGTCAGGGAAATTAGTAGAAATTGAAGGGAGGTCAGGGAAATGCAAGAAAAATTGAATTTTGTGGTAAAATCAAGAAAATATTTGCTGTTTGAACCTAAGTATAGAAATTGTTTTATTTTCATTTTCTCATCGAACCTTATAAATAATTTTAAAATGTGTCCTTTATGAGCCTATCTTGTGCAGTTGAAATATGCTTAATTTTATCCTAAATTATTATCAAACAGGGTTTTTGTTAGAATCCAGTGATGTCAAATAAAATTCTTGTATATATTAATTTTATTATTATTTGTAAAAAAAAGGGCAAAATATATAAAAAAAAATATTAATTAAAAGATGTAATGTTAAAAATAGAAACACAAAATTCGGTTAAGCACGCTAGATAAAGTCAAGGAAAAGTGAAGGAAGCAAAAGCTGTGAAATCAGTAGAAACCCTGAAATGGTACCAGGCCATCCAAGAATGTATTTCCATTTTATTTACTGTGGTGTATTGCTCTGGGGTTTTTGCGACTTAGTCTGGATTGTGCTAATTTATACCTTTATAAATGAAGAAATCTTGTAACTATTTTAAATTAGTTTATTGTTTATTAAACATATCGATATTATGAATTAAAAATAAAATTCAGGGTTCCCCCATTGATTTAGCGTTGTAGTTAGTTAAAATGTTATAACCCTTAATACTCACTTTTTGCCATAACTGTATTTTACTTTGAAGGCATGTTTAAATACAATTAAATTAAAATTATTAAATGAAAATCAAAAATATAACCGACCTCCTGACCCCAGATTGGGCGCGGTAAAATTATCAAACGTTGACCGGTCCGCGGCTATAAAAAGCTTGGGAATCACTGCTTTAAAACATAGTCTAACACTCTAACTGATATATCGACTGCCACGAACAGAGAAAATGTACATCTTATCACTTTTAAACGTGCTCTGAGGAATAAAATTCTCGAAACATTGATGAATCCCAACCTCCTGTCCCAAATGGTCGCTCCCAGCTCCCCGCTTCAAACATTTTTCGATGCTTCTCCATCTCTGAGAATAGCTTTCCACCTCATAACAAAAACAATAATTAATTGAGTCGTACTTTGCATTCATCCCCCCTAGAATATGCGTATATGATTTCCCTGAGCACTATCGAAAAGCTTAGCTGGGAATAAATCGCTGAGAGATAAATCTCTGTGCAAAGAAGACACACGCCGCGTATATATATGTATATATTTCTCTCTCTCTCTCTCTGTTGCTAGGCATTAAAATTCTCATCATTTATTGATGGGCGAAAACCCACGAGAAGCTTTCCCCTCTGAAAATAGCCATCTATTCGTTGTTTGATTAAGGTAATTGAAAGTTATTGGAGCTTTCCGTTTGTGCTTTATGTGATTAGGACTTGAAGCCTCTCCCGGATAATGATTTCTGTCATATCCTTGGCGGAATCGGCGTATCAGGCAGCCCAGGACCCGTTTATATGTCTCAGACATTAACTACACTGCCGATGTAAATAGATAGTGAAGCCGTTATTAATATATATAGTATATATTTAGTTTCGGACACCGGTCTCTGGAAGGATTCTGTGTCTTGGGTTGTTGTTTATTTTATTGCCGAATAAAATGATCTTCTTACTGCAGTGGTTATGTCACTGAAAATGGTAGACCGCCGAAGTGTGAAAGTCCCGGGTCCCCATCGCGCGGCTGTCGACCTAACCGTTCGGAGTATTACGTGGTTTTCTCCGACATACGGCAGGGTTTCTACAGACAGGGAAAGTCAGGGAAATGCGTTTTGGTCAGGGATTTGGAAAAAAAAGTCAGGGAAATTAGCAGAAATTGAAGAAAGGTCAGGGAAATGCAAGAAAAATCGAATTTTGCGGTAAAATCAAGAAAATATTGGCTGCTTGAACCTAAGTATAGAAATTGTTTTATTTTCATTTTCTCATTGAACCTTATAAATAATTTTAAAATGTGTTCTTTATGGGAATATCTTATGCAGTTGAAATAGGCTTAGTTTTATCCTAAATTATGATCAAACGTGGTTTTTGTTAGAATCCAGTTAGAATGTCCAATAAGATTCTTGTATATATTAATTTTATTATTATTATTTCTAAAAAAAGGGTCAAAATATAAAAAAATTATTAGCTATAGGATGTAATGTTAAAAATAGAAACTCAAAATTCGGGAAAACATGCTAGATAAAGTCAGGGAAGAGCGTGATAGATGTCAGGGAAGCAAAAGCTGTGAAATCTGTAGAAACCCTGTACGGGTTAGGACCCCTTAGAAAGACTCCCACGGAGGTCACCCTCCCTTGTGTCGTATTTCTGACGTGGATTTATAAGCGGGTTCCGGGCCTAGCGCACAAATCCGAAATGCATGTTACGCAAACAAATAAATACTGCAGTGGCGCACACAGAATTTTCTCTAAGAGGTGGTACAACCCATGAAGCTATGACTGCAACCATTTGAAAAAAACACACATTTGGGTGTACGTACTGGTGAACAGCTTTTATAGAGCACTTTAACATACTTGCGTCTTTTTTAAATATGTTTTTATTTATTTATCTTAACAACTAAATTGTATTGTATGTATTAAAGCAAACCTGCACGAGGACTTATCTGCCTAGGATGGAGGGGTGCCTTGTTCGGAGAACTTTCTAAGGGGTTCTAACGCGTATTCACGTTACATCTGGAGAAAGTCGACCAAAACTCCAGACCGTTGGATCGACAGCCGCGCGACGAGGCCCGAACCCTAGACCTACACACTTCAGCCGTCTATTACTTTGGCTGTCTTATCCACTCGGCCATGGAGGGGCTAAACTACTAAGAATTTGATAAAGTCTTACAAGACATTAAAATGTCAAAAAATATATCTTGATTTAATGCAGCTAAGTTGATAGCTCTTTTGGGAGAGGTCCAAGACCCCCTAGAACCCTTGCCTTGTGTACGCCCCTCTTTTACTGTGAAGAATGAAGACGAAGTTACTTTGTTGGAAAGAGGGGCAGGTAGGAGGGGAAAGTTGTTTTTTTTTATTTACCAAAATTCTGATTATTCTTTGGTTGACGTTGTTCTAACAGAATAAATTTGTTAACCTTTAGACGACGGGAGAGATTTTGGTCCTGTTTCTTTAAAACGACGGGAATATCTCGAGCATGCTTTCCTTCTTTCAGTTCAGTGATTCCTCAGATAAAACTGCTCTTTGTTTAATAATAGTTGACGGATTACTCTTTTACTTCCACGAAGTAGAACAGCCTTCTTGAACTAGGGTATCCTTTTACATGTACAGGTTGTACGAAATTAAGCGACCCTATTTTAAAGTTGTCTGCAGGCGAAACTGTTGCTTAGAAAGTTATGAAGGACATAATGAAGGTATGGGAATTAGTTTGAGCGAATAAAAAATAAATAGTTCAAATGTTCTCCACCAGGTTTTTTTAAAAATGAATTACACCTTTAGCATGTATTTATGATAGTTTAGAAACATTGTTATACAACAACCCTTGTAGCATACCTAGTTCAGAAGACGTCCTGAACACGATTTTTGAACGTTAGAAAACGTGATTTAAACGTACTTTGAAAATTTTTAGAGCTGGTGCTATTAGGGAAAGCATGGTCAACCCGATGGCATTCATTGTTAACTACCAACTGGAATCATAAATGAACATGTTCCACAGCTGACTGCAGTGTGTTCTGGGAAATGCTACGAACATGTGAAATGTTGCCTGTAAGATCAGGCAAACTTCTTGAATTATCACGACTTGCCAAATGTTTCAAACTCCACCAAAGCCAAACGTTGGAGGTATGGGGAGCGGGGAGGAGGACATGGATCAGGACAGTGGCTCCCCTGGTAGCGAATATTTGAGCTAATTTCTTTTTATTCGCTCAAACAAATTTCCATACCTTCACTATGTTCAACACAAATCTCTCAACAATAGTTTCGTCTGTAGACCACTTTAAAATAGGGTCGTTCAATTTCGGACATTTCTGTACATTTCCCTTTTTTTGAAATGGAGTGCAACTGGATTGATGAATGACTGTTGACATCTCTCTCCCCGTCCGTCCGATAGCAGGTGAACAATAACAGAGGGGGAAAGCATTACTTGGCCGAAATATATACCGCGCCCGATCTTAAAGCGATGTACTGCGGCTGTGTTGAAAGATCCACCACCCGTCTTCAAAGGGTTAAAGAAACATGACTGAGGCCCGGACTGGCCTGGTCGGTTGATCGACGATTGCCGAGGCGCCCTACATAAAGAATCGGAGGCCCCCAACAGCTTTAAATTACTTAAATATGGTTTTTAGACACGTAAGCGTATTTTCACGTATTTTCAAGTATTTCACGTATTTCAAGTTATTCACGTACACACGTATTTTCAAGTATTACATATCCTAAAATTGTACTCCCTCTAAATTCCCCAGTAAGGGGGCCCCCTTTCAATCTCTAGACAAGGGCCCCCAAAAGAGCCAATGCGGGTCTGACATGACTTTTGCTTTCCTTATCCGAGAGAATGTTTTGTCAAATCGAAAGCTTTTCTTTATTTCAAAGCTTTGTCAATCAAGGCTCCTGCAGTAAGTACATCCCGAGAACATCCAGTAAACATTTCATCCATTAAATGTCATAATGAGAATTCGAACGCCATGCTAATTCGTCTTCCTTTTGCCTCCCCTCTTATTAGTATATTTGTTCCATTTTTTTGAAACAACGTTTCACTTTGAAGGCGTTGGCCTCCTTTTCATCTTACAGTTAAGTTCCACATCCCGAAACTGCCGATGGATGATTTTTTGACACCTCCCTGTCACAAAGTTTAAGTGGTTCGCTCTTTGCGAATGTTCCGCTAAGAAAAGACTACAATTAGTGTGTTTGTTAACGCTTAACTTCCTCGATTTTTTTTTTCCCTTATTTCTTTTTTTCTCACGAGCGATTTTTTTTTCTGCAATGACGTTAAAAAAAAAACTGAGTCAAACAAAAAGCTTGCCCTTCTCTGTCACGCTATTTAGACATAGATTCTTTATTTAATTCTTTCTTTTTACCTTAAATGATGGTTCTATTAAATGAAACGGAAAGGTGAAAACGTATGACAATAGAGTGTTTAATTTCTTTGCGCATTTCTGAGCGTTTGTGCATTAATGATGAGTTCGGACCAGTGGCGTAGCCAAGGGTCCCCCCCCTGGAGGAATTTTTTTTTTGGCATACAAATTGTATATTCTTCAGTCCCTCATCACCCTCACGTATACATATATATGGGCTTCAGTAACCGTAACCTCCCCCCCCCCCAATGAAAAAATTTCTGGCTACACCACTGGTTCGGGCTCATTATTTAAAGTCCGAGCCCGAGGACTTTTAATTCGAGCCCACCCGAGCGATATTATTTAAGTCGGAGCCCGAGCTCTTCAGCTAACAGATAAATAAAAGTCAATTATGTAAATTTTGCTGTTTGTGCACATTTAAGACAAATACAGTAGCGAAGTCTTAATGCACTTTCTAATTTTTTATATTCAAGTTTATCAAATAATAAGAATAAAAATGTTTAAATTTCTCACCGAGCCCGAGCCCACCCAAACCCGAACACAGGCTTGAATTACACTGCCCGAGCCTGGTTCGGGCCCTGACTCGAGCTCGGGCTTTAGAGAAAATTATTACTTTATAAAATGTAGCAGAAAAAAAAATATATTTACAGTCAAACCCGTTTAATAGAATACCACTCTGCCCCAAATATGTATTCTAATAAGCGGGGTATTCCATTATCCGGAGTCAAAGTGATTAATTATTACAACTTGGTACATTAAAAATGTATTACAAGAAGCGGGGTAAAGTGATTAATTATTACAGCTTGGAACATTATAAATGTATTACAATGTATTACAATTTATACGAGATATTCCTTTAACCGATATTCTATTAAGCGGGTTTGACTATACTTGTATCCCAAGATTACTACAGGTGTCGGTGGAGACGAAAATTGGGTCCGTTTTGCGGCCCCTTCACAAAATTACAATCTAGTAAAACGCCCTTCACAAAAATGCAATTGATTAAAACGGCCTCTTCACACGAATGCAACCGATTACAACGGCCCTTCAATGGCATTTTACCCTACATTTTAATCTACTTTATCAATTTTTTTAACAACAAAAAAAAGGCTTATCATTAAAAATTGGTATGAAAATTCAATAAAATAATTAAAATTCCCAAAATTAAGTATTGAAATTCGAAAAAAAAACAATTTTCACAAAAATGGGACCGTGGATAAAATTCTTGGGTCGACCCCAGTTACACGTCATTCAATTGCATTGGGGGAAAAAAAAACGTACGTACAACCTCATACGGCAAAATCATTCTTTTTTTTTTTTTTTTTTATTAAATCAATTCCGAACGTTACTTTTCCATTGTCAAAAGGCAATTGTACCAGTACTGCCTTTTTTTTCCGCATACAAATGACTCCCATAAACCTTGCCAGTAGAAAAATAAAACAAAAAACCATATTATTCTTCACCTGTCCTTTTTGACATGTTAAGGGGCTAAAACCATTTGATGCGCATTGTTTCTTAACTACGCGAATCATGAAATGTACTCGAAATTTATGCCCCCCCCCGTACCTGTACAACTAACTCCGCGGCCTTTCGTGTCCCGTGTTGAAATATTCGAGGATTGGCATTTTTTTTTTAAATATTATTATTGGGCTGAGGAAGGATTTCTTTCTTTTTCGATGTTAGTGTTTTGTTTTTCCTTCCAATGACACGACGTCCTTGTGTTTTCATGTTTTTTTTTTGTTTTTTGTTTTTCTGACGTTGTCACTTTAGTGAGGTACGGGTATCAATGTGCAACAATGGATTCGACAGCGTGGCTTATGCGTTTAGGTATGGTATACGTCTGCCGGTACATGCTATAACGATGTACTTCGCGCATAAGCGTAAAGTTTTCAAAATTATTGGGGGGGGCTGGGCCCCACATCCACATATATTCACGTCAGTGGCGTAGCCAAGGGGGGCGGTTAGGGGGGTCATAACCCCCTATGAGGAATTTTTGCAATACAAAATGTATATTCTTCACTCCCTTATTATACACCCGTATACATATATGTGAGTTTTAGAAGTCGTACCCCCCCCTCATGAAAAATTTCTGATTACGCCACTGATTCACGTACATGTAACTTACTCATAGCTGCCAACTAGTACGGAATAGAATTAACCACTTTTTCTACATGATTTTTTGGCTTAAAATATAGCAACATTTTTCTGCTGCGGGCGTGAGCTGGATACTATTTTGAAAAAAAATAATTAAAAAATAGACTGTTTACAAAAAGTGGTTAATTATATTCCGTAGCAGTTGGCAGCTATGACTTACTATATATAAGTGTCAATTATTGGAGGCGCTCGAGCTCTACCGGTCCATAGAATTCTATAATGTAAGATAAGTATCCATGTTAGTATCTTCCTACCATGTTATAAGTTAACAATAGAAGCAAAGTAAAAAATCCAAAGGAGGAAAAAAAAACATTTTCGATGAGATAGTGCATTTTAGACACATCTGAACTTTTCTTCATTTCATACTTTACATTGCATAATCTGATTTTAATGAACCAGAGCCTGGCGAGGGCAACTTATAGTAACATTGTGTGTTACGGGGCGTCACAATGAATACTCAATCATGATTGAAATCAAAAGAAGGAAATTTTTAAAAGTACAAGTAAAGGTTTTTTTAAACGTTTGTAAATGGCGTGAAATACTTTTTTTGTTAGTATAAATTAGTTTTCTGTATTGAGTGGTAAATTATTGGGTGGGCTCAGCCCCTAGTCACAATTTATTGGGGGGGCTCGAGCCCCACGGGCCCATATAAGTCTACGCCTATGACTTCGCGGCGTTTGCAGTTGATTCGCAGTAGTTAACCCTTTTGTGAACGCAGCCGTTTCGTGGCATTCTCCTGTCTTGGAGTAGGGTTCGGGTTCAGGCTTTAACCCTTTGAGGAGCAACTCTTTCCCAATGCTGAAAAAAGGGCAGCCGTTGCCATCGCTCGACTTAACTACCAGCAAGAGGACGGACGATCGAAACGTTCGTCGCGTGCCACAGATCTAGAGAACCTTTTTTGACGACAGCTGGCTGTGCCGGCACAGCCAGCTGTCGTTTAATCTCAATGCAATATTTGTCAGCAGAACGAATCATTATATTTTCGATGGTGATCTAAAATTATTTTTTTTAAGCCAGAAATAATGTTTTATGAATTTAGTTACATCGTTTACATGCACGTACAGGATTCTCTCTCTCTCTTTTTTTTTTTTTTTTTACAAACCTTAGCATTCATGGATGTGTTTTTTAATTTGCTTAAAACATCTTCTCTGTCTATTTAAAAAGAATATGAATAAAGTAGTATTTCTGGATGAGCAATTTGTGCCCTTCTTTCAGACACTTAGTTTTATTTTTCTAATATGAACCCGCGTTAAACAATGCTGCTTTTGCATTAAATATAAAAGTTAGTATTTCTGAATACAACACATGACTTATTGTGAATTTTTGTTAGCATAGTTTTTTTTTCAGCTATCTAGTACTTATTTAATGGAGCATATAAATTTAAACAATTGCAACCGTAGAATTGAAAGCTATTTTGAAATAGTTTCTATCATCTACTTTATGCTTTTCATTGCTGGTAATTTAGGGGGGGAAAAAAAAGGGAAATAAATTTTATCCGTTTGTTGTTGATATGACAAGGGAAAAATCCAATACGGTTTTCATACTCGGAAGCGTATTATCCATTTCCCATTATAAGAAGTAGTCATTTCTATTTTAATGGAATATTTTTTAACTCAATTTATCTACATCAAAATTAACTCGCAAATCAATCGGGCATAATCATAAATTTCACAAAATACTTAAAAATCTCTTGGAAAAATACACTATAATGCTTTCGTGATTGTTAAAAGCGCCTTAAAACTTGCATCTAATCCCCCACCCACCCACCACCACCACTTCACCCGCTCCCGAATCGATATGCGTAAAAACGATTTTTAGTATCGAATTTTCATTTGCATCGATCTTTGTCGTTTCTTCCCTTTTTTATTATTATTTTAAAAATCGATTTACCTGCTGCCGAATTGACTGTTGCAGAAAATCTCGAACCTTCCCGTTTCGCTGCAAAACCTTAAAACATCGTCTTCTGCTCTCCCTTCCCCCTTCCCACCCCTCGTCTTTCCTTCTCCCCTGTCCCCCTACTCCCCACACGTTTTTCAAGTCCTCCACTACTATATATCTTTTTATTTATTTATTTTTTTAAACAAATTCGTCTTTCCATTAGTAAATTGTATTTGCATATAGGTATATAGAGGGTTTTTTTATTCTGCGAGACAGAGTGGGTTGTGTGTGCGTATGTATTTTCTTGTTTTTGATGGAAAATGCCGTTGTTATATGCTACCCGCTCCCGTCCCCTCCTCTTTGCATTTGAAATGTATAAATTTATGTAGAAAATGTCGAATTCATGACGTAAAGGCAAAAAATAAAATAAATAAATAAATAAAAATATAGTAATGAAAATGGAAGCTTTTAGCTGAGATTTCGCTGAAGGAAAGGAAAAAAAAAAATAATAATAGGATGTTAGTTTTTAACTTTGACAAAAAGCTCCCTTTCTCTGAATATTTATGGTTGCCAATAATCCTATTCGTGTTCGTTAATATTGAATTTTTTCTTCTATCAAGTATCCCCACATAGCCGATAATTTTTGTGCACGGTAATGTAGAAGAGGCGTGTGTTGTGTTGACAAAGACAACAAAACTGTTAAAAAGTTGAATCAGATGTTGTATAAGAGATTACAGATGTTTGTTAGTGGGATGTTTGCATAAATTTAACTTACATCTTTTGCATTTCCTTTTCCCTTTTGTTACAATGGTGATGTATAGCGTTTTTTTCCCCTCCAAAAATGCAATGTAATGCGTGAATGCACGGTTCTTTTTAACCCTTTAACACGCAGTGTTCCCGCTCTGGAAACACACCCAACTCTAACGTTTTGACTGTTCCCAGTCACGAAGAATAGATTGGATTTCTATAAAAAACAGTTGCGGGTGACATGGCTCCACGAGAATCCTTTACTTTTTAGCACGTCCTTTCCCGTAAACAAAAAGGGTCACGATTCTTTTTAACAGCACTGACATCTGCTGAAAAATGGAAGAAAGCGAGAACAGCTGGACAGATGGCCCAATGCTGAAAAAAGGGCAGCCGTTGCCATCGCTCGACTGAACGACCAGCAAGATGGCGGACGATCGAAACGTTCATCGCGTGCCACAGATCTAGAGACCCCTTTTCTGACGACAGCTGGCTGTGCGGCACGCCAGCTGTCGCCAGAAAAGGGGTCTGTAGATCTGTGGCACGCGATGAACGTTTCGATCGTCCGCCCTCTTGCTGGTCGTTAAGTCGAGCGATGGCAACGACTGCCCTTTTTTCAGCATTGGGAAAGGATTGCGCCTTAAAGGGTTAAGCTAAAGAAGCTGTTAAAGTAAAGCGGAAAAAATACTGAAGCGTTTTAAGTATTGACTCGTATGTATGAAATGCTACACCCAATTACACCTTGCATGTACTTTATAGTATATGTGGACAAACTCCGATCCGCGGCCGAATATGGCCCGCCGCGGCTGTTGATCCGGCCAGCGAGACATTTCAAATTCGCATAGAAAAACCATATAAATTATTCAGAATTCCATATTCATCCCGTATAAATCCCATAGCTATAATCCATAGGAGTCCACGATATTGCTCACATCCTAAAGTTTTCATTCCTGCTTTATTTATAGTAGCGATGATCAAAAAGTTTCAATAGAAACAGAAACACTTTTAGTTAGTTTAAGGGGATCGGGAGACAATGAAATTGCCGCAAACTAGAGACGAGTTCAATGCTTGCAGTTTTAATTAAGAGTTATTGACCGTAGAATCCAACATTTTCTTAAACTCATTCTATTCTTTGTTAGACACGAATTTAACTCTTTTAGAAAAGCCATTTAGATTATTTTAAAAAAAGTTCTTTCTATAAATAAATAATTATATTTTTTTAATATTTAAAATAATAATTTACATTGAATTGTTAAAAAAAAATTATTATTATTTAATTTATTACATAAAATATGGTAAAAATGCTGAAATACTGATGCAGTTTATGAACTCCGCATGGCTTACATTATTTCTATAAATTATTTTTAATGAGTTGAACGATGAAAACACGCAATTAGTTTTCGGTTATTAAAATTATGTACCCAATATGTATATTTTACTTGATTTTATCTTGAGAAATAACGATATTTTTAAAACTTTCAAAAAATTTCGAAGGAGTAATTATTTAAGATTATATGTATTAATATACTCTAAAATTATTTTGAAATGAGAAATGAATCAAATTGTCTCATGTCTATTATGAATAGAAAATTATAAAGTTATAGAGTAGTGCGCAAACTTACTTTAAAAAATAAGATAACAAACATTAAGGCGTGCCTTAATTGTTTTTTAACAGAGGATCCACTCAAAAAGGCTTACCATTTTAAACGCAAGTATAAATTGATCGAACATTTAAAAAACATTGTCAATTTTTTTCGGGTCTCAGTCAAAGCAGGACAAAGTGGTGTGTTTTCCAGTGTTTTGTTTGGGCTTAATACAGTGATAAAACAAAGTGTGTGATACATTTAGAATGAGCATACAGTACTGTCGGATTATTGGACTCGCTTGAACTAAAATGATGCTTCCTTGTTTAGACACACAATTTTAATTAAATTAATCTGGTTTAAATTTTTTATTGAATGAAACTGACTTTTTCAAAGATTTCTATATCAAGTACTGACATTACAAAAATGTGTGAAAACAAACACATAACTGTGTGTCATTTATTTTCAAAAAAATAATTTATTCTAGAAATAAAATTTCGTATTTCATTTTTGCACAATGAGTCCCATAAACTTTTCCAATACCATTAGAGTTCATGGTCCTAAAGGTGGGGGGGGGAGGATAGAGCGGGTCCCTCCCTCTCCTACATGGACCCAAGGGCGCACCCCCACGAAATTTCGGTTTTTGTGAACAAAACGACAACGATTAGATCTTTTTCTGAAAAATTCTACCTTTTACACAGCAGGACCGCTGCTCGTTCAACCAGTGTTCCCCCTCTGGGAACACCCAACTCTGACCTTTGCTAGTCACGAAGAATAGATTGGATGTCTACAAAAATAGTTGCGGGTGACATAGCTCCACGAGAATCCTTTACCTTTTGACACGTCATTTCCCGTCAAAAAAATGGTCACGATTATTTTTCACAGCTCGGACATCTGCTGAAAAATGAAAGAATGCGAAGACAGCTGGATAGATTGCGAAGTGCTGAAAAAAGGGCAGTCGTTGCCATCGCTCCACTTTAACTACCAGCAAGATGGCGGACGATCGAAACGTTCATCGCGTGCCACAGATCTAGAGACCCTATTTTTGACGCAGCTGGCTGTTAGGGTCTCTAGATCTGTGGCACGCGATGAACGTTTCGATCGTCCGCCATCTTGCTGGCAGTTAAAGTCGAGCGATGGCAACGGCTGCCCTTTTTTCAGCATTGGGAAAGGGTTAATCAGGGTTTTGCAGAGTAACTTAGATGAAAATTTACAAGAAGCAGAAAAATGTGCAGGGGGAAAATACACAGGAGAAAAATACACTCAAGGAGTAGCAATGCCAATCCATATTTTGAATTCGCGAAAGAGGTAGATACCTTTAACCAAGCAGAGCAAGGCACTGCAGGCGGAAATCTGTGCGGCATAATAGAGCCTTGAAGTAGCCTCCGGGCGAAATCTGTTCTCCTATTAACGAGGGAGAAAGGCAGATCAACCGTGTCCAAGAACACTTCCTCCAAATTCCAGACGAACAAGATAACGAAGTTACGCATATTATTTTTCTTTTTTTTTTTTTTTTATCTCGCTCTCTTCCCGGTGTGTATGTGTGCAGTAAAAACATTAATTAAAAATATACTTAATTTAGAATCTTGTTCCTTTTCAAATAAATCAAGAAGTTTTGGGGAGCCGCGGTTAGAAAGCGTAAATATAACATGAGCAGAGCGCCGTTGCTTTGACATTTTTAGGAGGGAGGTGTCCTTAAATTGCCAAGTCAAACATTGGTTTTGTTTATACTAACTTATTTAAAAATTTTTCTAACTGCGTTTGTGCATATTTCGTCAAGTCTACCTGGCAGAGAAACGACGTCATAGTTTTTATTTTAAAATTTCGCAACTAAGTTCTTAATTTTCCAAACCTACTAGTTTTCGTCGAAAGAAAAGAAAGATTTACAAGTTTATGGGCTATTTTTATAGCTCTTTCTAGTCATCACAATTAAAAATTTACAAAACAAATTAAAATATACAAGGTTGTTTTAATCGATTTATTTTTCTGAAAGGGCCGTTTTAATCGATTATAATTTCGTGAAAGGTCCGTTTTAATGGATAATAATTTTGTGAAGGGGGCCGTTTTAATCGATTGAATTTTGTGAAGGGGCCGTTAAACGCAAATTTCGCCTTCATGGATCCCTGTATCTGTGTTCCTATATTTACTGAATGTATTGTTATTATTATGGTGTATTGAGCATCAATTTTAAGTAACCTAATTCTGTAATTTTCCAATAATAATGTCATACGAACATTTAAATCGATAGATTTTTGTTGTCTCTTTAACTGCATAATTGTCGGGAAGGAAAGGGAGGGGAGTATGGGGGGGGGGAATAAATAAACAAACAAACAAACATTTATATTTTAAAAAAGCTGTATTTATCATAAAAGCTGTATTTCGTGAAGTGAAAGAAATTTCGCTTCGACTAAAAAAAACTTATGTTTTGTTTAAATTAAACCGTTTATTTATTTTTTTAGATTATACAATTGCTATGGTGTATTTCCGTAATAAAAGAAAACGAGATCACACACAGATTATTCAGAAAAACAACGCACCGTGTGAAAAAATATAAAGACATAAATTACAAAGTTACAACTCCTATTTTCTTGACATCTTTACCAAAACGGGAAAAAAAAAATAAAGAAAAGAAAAGAAAAAAATACCTCCCCTGTGTGTTTGTGTATTACCTGATTAATCTGCCGTCTCACATTTTTTCTGTAACCGAAGGTATTAGGGGGAAAAAAAAAAAAAAAAAAAAAAAAAAAAAAGCACCTCACCACCCCCACCCCTTTCCCATTCTTGTCGCACTATGGACTGTTGGTCAGCTGACGAATCGTGATGTCATGTGACCGTGACGTCACGCGAGCGGCACGTGCGTGAAACACAACACGCAACAGCACACCGAGGCTGGTTGTGTCCCGTTAAAGTGGCCTGTAAAAGTGTTTTTGCGGCGGAGCGCCGCCGCAGAGAAGTGAATTTTCGGAGTCACTATTAGGAGCGGAACAACTTGAAAACATTTATTATGTATTTATACTTGTGTTTATTGTTTTTTTTTTTGGACAATTTATCTTATAACAATTCCCATGTATGTAAATTACGAAAATATTGGTTTTGTCTGTAAGAAATAGTTTTATTTTTTTCCCACATTCAGGCGCGTAGCCAGGAAAATTTTTCGGGGGGGGGGATATGCGCTTAGGAAAAAATTTCGGGGGGGGGGGGATATGAACTTATATCTGTATAAATAAACGGAATTTCATCACTAATCCAAAAATTTCGGGGGGGGATATATCCCGATATCCCCCCCCCTGGCTACGCCCCTGCACATTGAATAAATGCTCCAAAACTCATAGTCATGGAATTTCAATATTTGATCTATATTTCCCCAGCAACTGGGAATTATACATTTCAGTGACAGAAAAGTTTATTGCTGAATTGCTTTAATAAAAACCAATGTAATAATGTAAAATTTCAAAATAATAGTTACAGAATCAACTGTATACATGCACAAATTATTTAAGACTCTACTTCACAAAATCATGTAATTTTGGTACATAAATACAAATACACTAATTATGTCACAGAAACTCGAAAATTTTTCAGGATGCCTATTACCAAATTGGAGCCAGAAATTTTGAAAAATGTGTTACTGTTTGAAATATTCCATTCATTTCATTGTGTTGCGAAGCATATGGGGAATCATTCAGGGTTTTTTTTTTTGGTTGTGTGTTTGTTTTTTGTTCCCTTGCGCAATTAGTTTATTTTAATTTGTGCTCTGAGACCGCGAAGGGGGGGGGAGGGAGGGAGGGAAAATGCCTGCCTTTTATTGTAGAATAAGTATTTTAATAATTTGATAAATTATAATGATCTGAGAAGAGATTTTAAACATTAAGTTTCTTTCCTAAATAAACAGGAACTCAGCAGAAGTGACTGCATACTTCAAGTTGCTTTTCTTCTAAATAAGTAGTATACTATTTTCAGTAAAAGTGGTTTAAGATATCTTATAATCCCTATAGAGGTTTTTTTTTTAATAATTAATTCTCATAATCTCAGAAGATGTGATTATACCAAAGTAGTAAGCATAATATTCAATAAAACTATTTAAAGTGTAAAAATGAAATCAGAATTTTAATTGTGTTTCTCGCGCCTTCCTGTAATAACTAAGCTGGATCCCGCCTTTTTAGGCATGGCCCACATTTTTAATCGCGGAATTCCCGTAAATCCGTGTTGTAAAAAAAAAAGTTGGCAAGCCTAGGCCTTTGTGTCTCGAAACTACAGTCTTTTAAAACAATTTCTTCGAAGTGGATTTGCCATACTTGTAATGACAATAGTTAACAGCCATTGTGAATTATTATTTACCTAGAACTATCCTCCCTTAAAAAAAAAAGGGAAAAAAAAAGCGTTAACCGGAACTTTGCACTGGATGATAAACCTAACACTTATGTAAAACGTGACCGTCTATTAAGCTAAAACCCCTAATTCTTCGCGAATTCCTCGAATTACACCCGGACGGACAAAAACTAAAGACACCCCCCAAAACACAACGCAAGCACGCTTTTGTAATCGAAAACAAAAAAGAAACTCTTTTCGTTTTATTTTTATTATTATTGTTTTTGTTTTGTTTTTTCTTCCAGCGATCCCCCCCCCCCTCTCACTGCTTTTATCTTCTTCAGCAAGCGCTGTGTGTGTATAGCGCGTCAAATGAAGTGAAACCACATTTGCACTTCCGTAACTTGGCTCTTGTTTTCTCAGATCTTCTATTCTTTTTTTTTTATTATTCTTTCTTTTCTCTTGTTTTCTTGTATACCGTCTTTTATGGTTTTTTATTGGTATTTGGGAAAGACAGAGCAATGCTTATATAGTACTTACATAATCTTTCATCGCGTGTGTTCCCAAAGGACAGTGGTGCGCAAACCCGGGGGTCGCGAGAAAATTTTGGGGGGGTCGCCCAAATTCAAAGAGATCCAAATTTATGAAAAATCTACAATTATTCATTTCAAAGACCTGAAATAATACAAGAGAAAGAATCTGACAATTATTATTTTACGAGCGCGATATTCGCGATTGCTATCAGAGGGCTTCAAAACCACGTTATCATGCATAGTGATCTTCAAAATTATTTTCCATTAAAACAAAACATCGATCTCGATTGGATCCAGAGGATGACTTACGACTTGCGATTTCCAATACAGATCCGAACATAGAAACAATCACGAGTTCTTTGCAAGCACATATTTCACATTGACTTTTTATGATGTAAAAAATTTTAAAGTATTTTTCATTAAAAAATATTTATATCCATATGCATAAATAAAGCATTGTTTTATAAAATTATGTGTTGATTTATTAACTGATTTTTATGATGTTACAACTTTGATAACATTTTTATGGTGATTTATAGCTTTCCCATAGTAGGGCTCCAGCTATGAGCGAAGGGTCCATTTTTACTCTCACGTGTGATTGACAGTAAATTTTACTATAAATATTTTGTGAACATTTTCAATGACATTACAAATTTTTAATCCTATTTGTAATAATTTTTTTTAAATTATTCATTAAATTTATAAAGCTCACAAAATTATTGTGAATTTTTAAATATAAATAAATATTTAATACAATTTAAAGATATTTTTGTCGTGCATTTTGAGGCACTGGTGTATAAGCAAGGTTTTTGGCCAAAATTAGCATTTTTTGCTTTGCACTATGGGGGTATTTCAGACACCCTAAGTTAAATCTCCTCCGCGTTATATCCGTACGCATATAGTAACAGACTTACTCTACGTTAAATTGCACAGAACTGAATCCCTCATATAACTGCAGCAATAGACTTTTAGAGTGGCATGTTAGTTTGCGAACACAAGTTTGCATATATACTAATAAGCGTCCAATCGAATCTCCACAATCGTGTATTGCGCTCGCGAAGTAAACTAACTTTCAAGTTCGGCATTTAGTTTGCAACTAATTGCGTCCAGTTTTGAGTATGGGAACTGGAAAATGAACTAGTTTTCATCATCGTCCAGTTTCCGAGTTGGTAGTATAGTAAGTTATACATGTTCACTTTCTCGACTTACGTTAAATTTATATTTCGTTCTGCGAGAGTATGACAACGGGTTTGTTGCTGGAAGCCACCACGGACGTATATAAAGGGGGGGGGGGGATTTGGGGGTCTGGACACCCCCATTATTCTAGGTACCTTTGGAATTCATCGCTGAAAGCAGTATACGATACAAAAATTAAATTTTATATAGATTTTAAGACTTTTATATTAAAATTAAATATATATATATTAATTTTTTGTAAATTTTTGTAATTCAGTGCATAAAAGAAAATTTGCAACAAAGAATTAAAAAATTTTTACTGCTATTGAAAATCTTTACTATACATTAATAGGAAAATTTTCTGTCAATCTAATTTTATAGTAAGAATGCCCCCCCCCCTGCCATGAGAAAGCTATAGCTACGTCGTGGTTGGTACCCTCATTAACTAGTACATTAATTTTAAACTATTATTTATACTTCAGATGGATAAACAGAAGCTCTAGTTACTGTAAAATGTATACTTCTTATTTAACTTAATTGCCGTCTTATGTGTATGTGTGTTTTTTTTTTTCTAATTTGCCGTTTGCTGCATCGAAACGGAAAACAATCGCAGCTCTCTGGCTTAAAAATAGTCCTTTTTCCGTGCAGCTGTTTGGCTTCTTTTATTGGTCGGCGTTAGGGCCAATTAGCTATCGCCGGACGATCTGTTACGTCACACGTGGTGACCACGTGCCTCCATTGTTTGTCGAGTTCTGGGCTTACGAATACTGTCAAGTGTCTTTTTCTCTAATGCATCACCCTGTTACGGCTTAATTCTTTCTTGGAATTTTTCAATTTAACCTGGGAGAATGTAGAGGCAGTTTATTTTCCTTTTCTGTTATCCTTTTTCATTAATTCGTATTTCCAATAATTCGCACGGATTCCAATGGTTGATGAAATTATATTTAAAAGTGTAGATTGTGTCTGAAAAAAATAAGAGAATTAAATAATTTATAAATTCATAACGATGTTAAAAGGTTGGGAACTGCTGGCTATAGATGCGTGGAAAATCAATTTCGACAGCAAGCAACGTAACAGTTTAGTCTTTCTTCAGGGATCGAAGCAGACCAAAATTGAGTCCGTTTTACTGCCCCTTCGCAAAATTACAAATGATTAAAGCGGCCCCTTCACAAAAGTACAGTCGATTGAAACGGCCCCTTCACAAAAGTACAGTTGATTAAAACAGTCCCTTCACAGAAGTACAATTAATTAAAACGGACCCTTTACAAAATGACAATCGATTAAAACGGCCCCTTTACAAAAATACAATCGATTAAAACGGCCCTTCATTGGCATTTTACCCAGCATTTTAATATATTTTATCAACTATTTTTTAACAAAAAAAGTGATTTTTATTAAAAATTGGTTTGAAAATTCACAAAAATAAGTGTTGAAATTCACAAATTAACCCTTTAACGCGCAGTGTGTTCCCGCTCTGAGAATACCAAACTCTGACGTTTTGACTGTTGCCAGTCACGAAGAATAGATTGGATTTCTATAAAAATAGTTGCGGGTGACATAGCTCCACGTGAAGCCTTTACATTTTAGCACGTCATTTCCCGTCAAAAAAGGGTCACGATTCTTTTTAACAGAACTGACATCTACTGAAAAATGGAAGAATGCGAGAACAGCTGGATAGATGGCCCCATGCTGAAAAAAGGGCGGACATTGCCATCGCTCGACTTCACTACCAGCAAGATGGCGGACGATCGAAACGTTCATCGCGTGTCACAGATCTAGAGACCCTTATTTATTTATTTATTTGCCAGGAGAGGACAGCTCGCGTCACTGAATGTGTCACTTAGAGCTACATAACCGTCCTTCTCGGAATTTCCCGCCACAATTTGGAACCTCATCAGAAGGTGGGGGACTTCTGAATATTGGCACCCCTCGGAAACTGCTAGCGACCGCCGAGAGGACTTTCGGAACCACAGATTTAACGTGCACGTACACCGCATGTACACGGTGGTCTTTAGTGGTACGCCGGTATCGAACCCACAACCTTCCGGTTACGAGTCCAACGCCTTAACCACTGGGCTACCACGGCCCAGAGAGAGATCCTTTTTTGACGCAGCTGGCTGTGCTGCACAGCCAGCTGTCGTCAAAAAAGGGTCTCTCGATCTGTGGCACGCGATTAACGTTTCGATCGTCCGCCCTCTTGCTGGTAGTTCAGTCGAGCGATGGCAACGGCTGCCCTTTTTTCAGTATTAGGAAAGGGTTGCGCCTCAAAGGGTTAAGTATTGAAACTCACAAAATTAAGCAATTTTGACCAAAAAAGGGACCGTAGAAAAAAAATTCCTGGTCGATCTCTGCTTTCTCGTCAACGCCATCCTGCGATCCTTGATCGCGGGCTGCAGAACTGTACATTCGACTGGGAAGCCAGCCGTACAGTGCAAGTTCGCCCAAAATCGAGCGATCGCTCCCTTTTCCATGCGCGAATTGGCGCCCCAACCTTTTAACTGTTGCTCGCAACCGTACAAGCCCCTGGGCAACGATCGCTCAAGCTCGACGAGACAAGCGGAGAGAGAGAAAATTGAAAAAAAAAAAAAAAAAAAAAAAAAAAAAAGAATGAAAAGTACAAAGAGGTCTGAGAGATTTTTTGTTGTTTATTCGTTTGTTTGTGAATCTTCCAGATATAAAACAGCAGTTTTTCTCTCATCTCAGGAGTCGCGTGAACACTGCCGTACTACACACGCGACGGTGTGTGGGAAGTTGGAAAGTTTTTTTTTTTATTTATTTTATTTAGAAAGTTTTTTATTTTACTTTTATTTTTATTTTTTTTTACATATCATTTTTCTCGCGTGGACTCAACAAGTGCACTGACTCTCACTCCGCCTGGCTTTCTCTCATAACGTGCGGAATTCCGTTTTTCCGCCGCGATTTTCCCAACGCAAAAAGTTCGGAAAGTGTATGGTTACATGATTTCGATTTGTCTTGTCGGCAGGGGGCATGGTCAGGAAATTATTTCGGGGGGAGGGCTGTGATGTGAAACACGACGTAAATAAAACAATAAAATTTCTGCTCGTTATAAAGCATCGGAAATTTTCTCTGGGGGGGGGGGGGGAGTATATGTCCCGATATCCCCTTGACTACGCCCCCCTACTTCGCGGCCCCTTCTGGCGTTATATTCCATGTAAGCAGCGTACGCGGGCGGCCGATATAAAGGGACGGCCAAAATCAAATTAGATTTTTAAAAATTTTTACTGACCGTGTCATTTATACTTTTGTTTTAGATCACTAAAAACTTATTTTTATATTTCTTGATTTTTATAATTCTTTGATTTTTGTTTTACAAACGTCAATTGTCGTTACATTAAAGAAGACATAATTATATTTCTTTGAGCTCCATTTACGAAGTTTTAAATTTTACTGGAGTTAATCTTCTTCAAAATGACAAAATTAGTATGTGTTAAAAATTTAAAATAACAGCAATCGTCACTATCTTGCCCTTGTGGAGATTTAAAAAAAAAAAAAAAACTCAAATATTTAATGGCTGTTTGAGAGAGAAATAAATTAGGGATTTTTCGCATGTTCAAGGGTAAACGGGTAAAAAAAACCAAAGAAAGTATTTATGAACTATACCTGCGCAGATCGGGTGCATTAGATGTTAGCGCATAATTTGTTGGTGGGGGGGATGTCAGCTTATGTCGATCACTGCACTGTTTTTTTTTTTTTCTCTCTCTCCCCATGAATGCGTGTATTTTTAATATGTAAGCATTTTTCCTATTTCTAACCGCATATGAATGTATGCATTTGAAATTAACTTTTCACTAATTAATGATTCACATTATATAACCATCACAGTATGATTATTTATATATTTGTATTTTATTTGCCCTCGGCTCTGACATTTGGTTCTCCTTCATGCTTTGAAATCTGCCTAAAATTTAGAAATGTATGAAAATCAGGAAAAGTGTGTGTGTGATTTGGGGAGGGGGGGGGATAAAAGGTACTTAGGGGTTGATCCATTTTTCCAGGGTTCCATTTTTGTGAAGTTCAGCATTTATTTTTGTGAATTTCAACTTACTTTTACGAATTTTCATACCAATTTTCGTAAAAGTAACTCTTTTTTTCAGTAAAATAATTTAGAAAACAAATTAAAATATAAAGTAAAATGCCACTGATGGGTTCTTCCAATTAGCTGTATTTTTGTGAAGGGGCTGCCTCAATCGATTAAAACTTTGTGAAGGTGCCGTTTTAATTGATTGCAATGTAACGAAGTGGCTGTAAAACAGGCCCAAATTTTTTCTGCATCGATTCCTGGTAGTGTATGTGTTAATTCGGGGTACAAGCAATCTCCATTTCCAAATTTCATCCAAGTACGTTCAGCCAGGGGCGTAGCCTAGGGGGGTCATAACGCCCCCCCCCATGAGGAATTTTTTGACATACAAAATGTATATTCTTCACTACATTATCCCACACACGTATACATATAGATGAGTTGTAGTAGTCGTAACACCCCCCCCCCTTGAAAAATTTCTGGCTACGCCCCTGCGTCCAGCCGTTTCAGGATGAATGATTGACAAGCATATAAACTTCTGCATTTATAACATTTAGAATTACGTTTGCGTGTTTGGTATCGTCATTCGCTCTTATTAAATGTGTTTCTTTCTCTGACACTCCTCTTCTTGTGTGATGTCACTCTACTTCATTTGTTGCCACTTCGTGGGAGAGTAACTCTACTTCCCATGTGTCTGCATGTAGCATCGCCTATTGAATAATAATCTAACCCATTCGCCAACCTAAACCACTTGAACACAGAAGATTAGTCTTGAATGTTGCCGGAATTTTGCCTCTGAATTAACAATTTACAACTCCATCAAGATTCTTGTAGTCGCACACAGCCGGATTATTCAACAACTTCTTGCATGATTGCTCAAAAAAATCGATTAAGTAAAAAGCGAAATAGATGAATCATGCTGAAATGCAGACTGTAAAACACTTTCCAAATCAACTGTCTTTTATTTATTTACTAGCCGCCTCCGGCAACAAGTTGGTTCGCCATCTTAATAAATCTTGTGTCGCTCACTGGCTTCCTTTGCCACTGAAATATCTTAGATTCTCTGAATGGAATTTAAAATTAAGATGGTTGCAAACAGGGGTGGCCCTAGGGTAAGAGCCGCTCCCTGCTAACGTAAAAAAGACGCCCCTTATATTCTCTACTTAGTTTTTGAGTTCGACAGGCGCCCCGATGCGATGATTACCTTGCTTACCATGTCGAGCCGCCCCTGGTTTACAAAAACGATGGTTTAATGATAAAAACCTTCAAAAAGTTACAAATTATTTTCGTCCAATATTAATTCTGAATAGCTTCTAGATATATCGGCCGCTATCACAAAACGGAAAGGGGGGGAGAAAGTAAGAAAATCTGAAACACTTTCAGATTTTAAGTACGCACTAAAGTGCTATATATTAAAAGCGTATCATATCCATGCGTGTTCCCTATTTTCGTTCCTTATACCATTAAAATGGAAAGTGTATCATTATTCACGAATGTGATTAAACAAAATTAAAATTGATACTTCTAACATCCTTTTTCTGGATGTAATACATTAGAAATAGAAGGGGAAAAGACCCGCAGAAAAATGTATAATTCGAACTGAATGAATTGCCCTCAGTGGGGGACTTTCTACGGGGTCCTAACCCGTATTTACGCGCAGTTTTGGAGAAAACCACGGAAAACTCCGAGCGGTTAGGTCGGCGGACGCGACCTGGGTTTCGAACAAGGCACCTTCCTTCTCCCAGTTCAAAGCGCTAGCTTTATGCCACTGGAGGGGGGCACAGTACATAAGAATGACATACATAAATATCGTAGTATTCTATGATGAGAGTTACAAAACCGAAATTATAGTAAAACCTTTTCAACTTGAACGTGTTAAAATGCCTTTACACTAAAACAAAAAACAATCTGCCGAATCAAAATTCACTGCAACCGCGATTTCACACTCTCGTGAAAAGAAACACCAACAACAAGCTTGACTTTTTAAAACAAACAACGTGGCAACACTCATTTCCTTCCATAAAAACAATTATTAATCAGTTAGTTATATCCCGACCTTTAAAGTGGTTAGTAATGACCGCAAAGAAAAAGGTGTCTCTTTTTTCCGAATTCAAAACATCTCGCTGGCCGGACACCGCCCGAACACCGACAACTGGACCTTGGCTCGCGAGCGCGACGGACTGTTGCCATTCCCAGCCTTGAAAACGCGAAGGAATATATTGACTCGAGGGTCAAAGATATCGGCGAGATTGACCTGTCAAGGGCAAAAGTAAACAAATAAATAAAACTAAAACAAGGCCAGCGGTGCAAATGACCATAGTATTGGAGGGAGGAGTGTTCATGCTTATTTTCATTGATAAGAGTGTTTTTCCTGTCGGGAATCGGTACTGAATGAGAGATTTTTTTAATTTTTTGTGCTTAGATTTCGCCATGAAAAACAACAACAACAAAAAAATATTGTTGTAAAGAGGGTGGTGTATACAGGGTATGTGTCAAAAGTATTTGTTTTAGTGGCACCACACACTTAAAAAGTAATAGTACACCCAGGCCTCAAAATTAAGGGTGGCCCGAGACCACTAAAGCAGAGATGGGCAAACTTTTTCGGTCCCGGGCCAAAAATCGAAAAAAAAAAAAAAAAAAAGTTTGGCGGGCCAAGATAAATTTTTCTAAAATTTTAAAAACAATATACAAGTATTGCAATTCAAATAGGTTAATGAGATGAATGAAATTGCGACTTCATTTTTAAAAGTTCCTTATATTGAGGTTCGAAGTGAGATGCAACGATTCTAAGGAACGAGGCTCAATGCTCATCTGTCAGTCTACTTCTGAAAGAATTTTCTCTAACGTTCATAGTTGAAAACACTTGTTCTCATATATAAGATGAAGCAAACATAGCACTGATTTTCTGGGCGTGAGATATTCAATTTGGGAAACTTACTTTCGATCATGATTTGTAAAACTCTGGCATATTTAGAAACAACTGCTTGAGATGATTGTAAGATTGCAAATCTGACTTCACTGCTTCACAATGGACGTTGAAAGGCATGGTAAAAATATCCAATTCTGTTTGAATGGCACTGAAATCTTGAAATCTGCGATCGAACTCAAAATGCACTTTTTTCAAGCCATCTTCTTAATATGGATATATAATATATAAATATATACATTCTTTCAATTTCCGTCGGACCGGCTCATTAAAATTCCACCCGCTGGCCGGATAAAACCTTCCGGCGGGCCGTAGTTTGCCCATCCCTGCACTAAAGCATATAATCAAAATTTGTTTGTATGCTTTATAATCAAAATACCCTGTACCACTATTATTGGACTATTTCAGTGACATGTCACAATGAGTTCGACTGTATTTCAAATACTAAGCGTAACTAAAGCGGATACCGGCTGCAATGTGATTTAACTTAACGTACTCGCGTAATATCCAATGAGCGTTATCTTCGAGCTAAAACGAACTCCTTGCCCGACGAGAGATTTATCGCCTTCAGTAAGAAGCGCCAGCGTTCATTTATCGTAAGGTGACCATATTTTTTAACGTAAAATTGAGGACATGTACCCAATTTTGAAACAAAATTGAGGACAGTGGCGCACCCAGGATTTTAGTTTAGGGCGGGGGGGGCTACATGCAAATACCGCTGAACTCTGTTATAGTGACCTCGATTAGTTACAACTCTCTTATAACGTCAAAATATTCGGCACCACTTGACTGTCCCATAGAACACAAGCCCACTAGCAATGTAACTCCCCTACTAGCAATTTTGCCCGGGCCATCATCGGCTGGCTACGTGGTCCGGTGGTCAGCCCATACGCAATATTGAATCGGTGAGTGCAGAAACCACCTCAGTCACAAACAGGCAAGTATTTGAGTTCTTCAGGAGAGAGAAAAAACTTTCCTAAATTAGGTAATATTTGGCATGGACAGAAACATCTACATATGCATGTGTGATGACAGAGGAAAAGAAACATAAATCTTGCTTAAAATACTGTGTGCTAAATCGATTTGAGGAGTTATCGAATAGGTTTTCTTCTCTCGGTGGCTGAAAATAATGTGTCCTTTTTTGTTGACTGAGGATGGTTTTCTGCACTCACCGATTCAATTGCTAGTAGGCTCGTTATAGAGTCATAAATAATAATCTGATCTTTTCAGTGACTGAGTTTATCGGTGTTTCATAAACGAACTGTAAGCATTTATTTAAAAACTTAAGAAAGAAAAAAATAATTTTTGGTTAGAATATTAATTCGAAGACAATTAAAAAAAGAAAGAAAGAAAATTAATTCCAAAGTGATTATTAGCAGGTGCATGAAGACATTTCCGACCGCACATTGCTATGTGATTCTGAAACCGTCTTAATTCCCCCTACCTGCCTTTACATTTTTGACACATACTTTAGGACCACCCTGTATTTCTAGGGAATGGTTTAGAACAGTTTGAGGAATGTTTATAAGTATCTAAAATAATTTTTTTTTTGTTTTTTCAAATGTCGTAATTATACCACAGGGGCATTCCAAAGTGACTAATGTAACATTTGGACGAGATTTCATTACATTTTTTGCTTAAAACACAAAAGGTTATGATAATATTTTGTACTAAGTGACTTTTTTAAGTGTAATTATGATTTTTTTATTATTACCATAAAAAAATCTTTAAAAATTAAAGTTTACCGGTATTTATTTTTTTTAAATGTCATTGTGACTAAACTAACGTAGCGTTTTTGCTTCTGGTATATTAAAAAGATAATACTAATCTTAATTCCTGCAAAACTTGAAAAGGCGCAAACAATATGTAAAGATTAATTTCTTATATATAAATAATGAATTTTAAGAACATTCCACAGTTTAAAAAATATATTTGTATTTTTTATGATAAATTAACTCTTTAAACTTATAAGTGTGTGACTAACGTAACAAAATAAAAAACAAGTAGGTAATGACAAAATTATGGCCAAATGTGCTATTTTGTTCTTAAACTAAAATTCCACAGGATTTTTATTTATAGAAATAAAATGTTTATTAATATTTTAATAAATAATATTTTAATAAATATATAATAAAATATTTATTTTTATTTAATTATTAGTCATTAAGTGATAATTTTCTATTTTTTTTAAAAGATTTTCAATTCTAACTTACTTCCTTTACGGAGGAGGGGGGGGGGATAGCTTTAGCCCCCATGCACCCCCTCCTTGGGGTACGCGGCGCGCCCAATGCAACCTACCATAAATCGGTTGTAGTGAGTGTGCTTGCAACATCGTAATAAAAACTACCACTCCATCAGGGACTTAATTAATCAGGCATTATAGGACACCGCGAAAGCAGCATTTAGGACACAATGTAATGAACCGTCAACAGATGATGAATGGATGGGGAGAGATGGGACGCCAGGAAAGGCTTGCACAGGATTGATCGGTCCGAGTGGATTGATTAATTTGTCCACTGATGATGAGTAATGTTAAGACCGGACAGCGGGATGAATTAATTGCAAGATGAGTAACCCAGGATGGATGCGAAATTAAATTTTACTGGAACAGTTGTAAGTACAGGGACGGCCGCAGGTACGTGATTTTGAGGAGCGTTTTATTTTTAAGTGTACAGGGTGTCCCGTAAATAGAACTACAAACTTGAAGGAAAGGGGTGGTATGACACATCAGAGAGATGGAGAATTGTGTGGGAATGCGGGATGAAAACGTTGTCTTGATGCAACAGTTGATAATCATTTTGAATAAAGGTGTTTAAATGTTAGTGAAAATATGTAGTTTTACAAAAGTACGTCTGTGTGTGCGATCCATTTTTACCAACCGTGAATCCAATCAGACCAGCTTTGTGTTGGTGCATAATTATCAGGCGTTTGTGCATTTCTATTTAATTTTTAATTAAATAAATAATTAAATTTTTAAAATATAATTAAATAAATAATTAAATTTTAAAAATTCAATTTCATGAAAATATTGTAATTTTTTATTTAATTAAATAAATAATTAAAATTTAAAAATCTAATTAAAAATTTAATTAAATAAAAATATTGTAAATTTTTATTAAACTATAGCACGTCAAAGAAACGCCTGATAATTATGCACCAACCCAATATATTCATATTGTTTCAAAATTGTATTGTCGTTTTCTCGCATTACTGTGTGTTGCTAGAAAGAGAGTTGTACAGGCATTCTTGCAAGTGAAATGAGTATGTGACCCTTGACATTGGCGGACAAATTGGCGACAAATTTGACGACCAAAAGAAAGTTTTCGAAAGTAGTGGAATTTTGGCTGTAGCTCAATTAGAAAAGAAGTTACGATACATTTTTATTTAATTCGCGGTTTCGATCGAGAATGGGAAAGATCCAGAAATATGACGTCATGTCCTATGTTACGTCACGTCCTGCTTGGAAATGTATGAATATAGGGAGTCTCTCCCGCTGTCGATTCAATTGTAAGAGACCGAAGATATAGAGAGCAGCAGAGCAATACGATTGACATTGCCGTGATAGTTAATGATTCGCCATTGCATGTGTAACAAAATTCTGTATTCTTTGTGAGATATTATTGCTTCGATTGTCGATTAAAGTGTTATATTCGCTTTTCAGGTTTGTTGGACTTTTTAACGCCAGATTTTTGTAAGGGTGTGTACATCGCATAGCAAACTCAAAAACTATAAACTGTAGAATGTCGAAATTTGTATTCAAAACTGTTCTAAATTGCAATAGACTGGGTAGTTTAAGTCACCCGAAATACTACTTTCAATGCATTAAAATCTGCGGAAAGTCTTTGTTTGGGCCATGCCCTAAATATCGCCAAATTCGGCGCGAAAAGTAAGTTTTGAAAACATAGTCCAACTAGGCAAATTTGAATAAATTTGGCGATGTAATCAAAATCGCCAAATTTGATATATTTGGCGAAAAAGCGACAGACCTTGAGGTTATTAAAGTGCGGTACATCACTTTCCAACGAATTAAGTTTAAAAGAAGCGAATTAAGTTTAAAAGAAAAAATGTGTCGATCTAATTTAATAGCCGTACAAGGAGATCAAATTTAAGAATTTATTAAATAATTAATTTTTTTCGTGAGAAATTCTTCTTTTTCTACGCTTCCTTCCTGATCCTCCCCTCGAAATTTTCCTTTCCGGTGTACCATCACCTGCGCTCTGTCAAACGTAATAATTGCCTCAACATATTGAAAGTATCGGCGTTCAAAGGTGTCAAAAAAATTAAACGAAAAAACACGAAAAACAATAAGTCTGCGCCGAAACCAGAGAACTTCTATTACTCCGTTACCTGAACAGCACGAGAACACAACAGTCTTAAACGTTTTAGCCGGGTCTGTCACACCCCAGTAGTTCGAAGAAAGCTTTCCAACGACCTACAAGTGAAACCGTTTTAACCCTTTTAATTCTCCGATAATCATCCGCTTTACCTTTTGGAAAAAGAAGAAAAGAAAAAGTTAATAAATAAAAAACAAAACTTCCACACTCGAGTGGAGTTTAGAGAGAAACTTTTTTTTTTTTTCCCCTCCTTCTGCAATGCTCTGCTGGTCGCTCTAAGTGTTGCCATGTTCTGATGCACAATATTGAAAAGGAAACGTTATAAGCAAGAAAGAAGCGCACGGTCTTTTTTCTTTTCTTTTTGTTTTTTCAACTTGGAAGTTTACCGTTTCAATATATCGTCTGCCTCTTGCCGTAAGTTGCTAAATATCGTTTGGCGTTTCTAATGAGCAATGGCATAGGATAATTATATTTATATAATGAATCATTGTTCCAAAAAAAAAAGAAAAGAAAAAAATATTTATCGGCTCTGATTGGTGGGAACTTTGTTCCGTCGAACGAATGTTAATTTCATGGATCAAAAACACAAAGCCATATATCATAATTAAAAAAGTTTAAAAAGACCCAGTATCAGATTTCCTGGGGGGAACTGACCCCTCCACCCAAAAAATAACGTTCTTTGCGAGTATTCTTTTTTTTTAATAATATGAATGTCCTAAAATACACTTTAAACAATGACTGCCCATAGAGGGTAATGTATTGAATTCTTTTGGATACTCCTGTAAAAGAACTATAAATGCTGCATACACCGTTTTTAATAGCGTGCATGGTACAGTACATAGGAAAAAATTTAAAAATTTCGTAATAGTCATGCATATCTACAGCAGTTCAAGTACTGACGGACAGACAATCAAATCAAAATTATATATTTGAAAAAATCAGCTTAGTCGGAGAGTGTAAAAAGAATAAAGAGACCAGATCCAACTGATTTTTAATGATGAAATTTCCCCTCACCATAAAAGCCCACCTTGAGCTCCCGAAAACCCATTTTCATTCCAATCCCATTTAAATAGGCACACACATATATATACTTCCATAATGGCTTTCTAATGAGACTGTATCATCATCCGGGGGCCCTAAATCGTTAGTTAAAATCATTTGCCGATAGTTGCGGCCGGTCCATGAAAACTTGTGCATGTTATCACTTACATATATCAGGTTAAGGATGGATCTGCTGCAGCCAGATGTTCCCTGCACCCCCACCTCGCACCCCCCTCCACCTCAATGATTGAGGAATTAACTTTGCGGTTACTAAATTGCTGATCTCCTTCGGGCCTATTAAGCAGGGGAGTTAGTGCGTTGAATGAAATTTTCAATATGCGACCCGGTCGAAAGTTAGGATCTATAATGTTGGATTCAGCAACTATTTAAAAAACCTCTTAAAACTGAATGTTAACGACTAAATTGCTAAACCAACGTTTTCCACTCTGTATTGAAATTGTAGTATTTTACCGAATGTAGATTTTGTACACTTAAGTATTTAGGATATAATTTTTACTGGTACGGTCGAACCCGCTTACTAGAATAGCCAACTTGCCACAAAAATTTATTGCAATAAGCGGGATATTCCATTATCCGGGATTACATTGAATAATTATTACGGTTTACTGCATTGAAAATTTATTCCAAACCGGGATATTCCATTACCCGGGATCACATTGAATTATTATTACGGTTTGCTACATTAAAAATTTATTACAATAAGCGGGATGTCCCATTATCCGGGATCCCTTTGAATAATTATTACGGTTTGCTAGATTGATTTTTTTTTTCAATAAGCGGGATATTCCATTATCCGGGGTCACACTGAATAATTATTAGGGTTTGCTACATTGAAAATTTATTGCAATAAGCGGAATATTCCATTATCCGGGATCACATTGAATAATTATTAGGGTTTGCTACATTGAAAATTTATTGCAATAAGCGGAATATTCCATTATCCGGGATCACATTGAATAATTATTACGGTTCACTACATTGAAAATTTATTGCAATAAGCGGGATATTCCATTATCCGGGATCACATCGAATAATTATTACTTTTGATACCTTGAAAATTTATTCCAATAAGTGGGATAGTCCATTATCCGGGATCACATTGAATAATTATTACGGTTTGCTATATTGAAAATTTATTACAATAGGCAGTACATAAAACGGTATCCATTTCAAAAGTGTCAACACATATTGCCAGTACATCTTCCATAGCTATACACCACTCTAGACGGACCTATCTCGCATCTTGTAAAAATGGTTAGATAAATAAATTTTCAACAGATATTTATAACTTGGGTGTTTTTAATTTAAGATAACCAAAAGGTTTTTTTGACAGTTGTCAAACTTTCTTCCCTTTCAAGCAAACTGGTTGTTTAATTCTGAGCTTCCACCAAGCCTTTTGGGAAGGTTTCATTCGTGAAATACAATCGTGCGGAATTAGTATTTAAAGCTATTTCTGTACCGATGGCAGCCGAAGATAAAATAGCATCGGCTGTTGCCATTCTGCAATCATTAAAAATAAAAATTAAAACGGTACGTGCTGAAGATAAACTGTTATTTTTATTCCGTGCATATTTTATTTTAACAGGGACCGTTATTTCCAATTCGAACCAAATGTGGCACAATCGTCTGCCGGACAAAAGTTGAATGACACGAATTGTGAAACATTTTATTTCGTACGCTAATTAAATCAAAACATTCAAAAGGGAATATGTTGTAGAAGAATTTTGACCCAATTTTTCGCTCTCTCTCCTGTACATCTTCCTTCTTCCCAACAACAGGTCGTTGGCTCTTTTTTTTTTCATTATTATCATTTATTCATTCATTCCCTAATAGTAATAATGGGCCTGAACTTGACTTGGAAATGTGGAACAAGATGATTTTTATTGGCCTTCATTCACTTTTCCTCTTTGGCAACAGTGAGATTAAAAACGATTTTTTTTCCTTCTTTTTTTTTTTTTTAACCCTTTTCCAAAGTCGTTTATTTTAACAAGATCGAAAGAAAATCGATGTGTTGTCGCTTTACGGAATCGTTATCGATACATTTTTGCCGTAGCGCTTGCTCCGAACCAGAGCTTGTTTGGGAAAAACTTTCAGAAAAGATCTTTATGGAAACATTTCCTGCAAATAAATTTTTTATTTAATTTTCGTTTATGGGGTCGCGGTATTCGCACATTGGTTTTTCTGTTCCCTTTTTAAGAGGTAGCAGAAGAAGGAATATTTAGCTTTAGCAGAATTGCTAGGTTACCCCATACTTAAACCTTTCACGCGCAGTGTTCCCACTCTGGGAACACCCTGACGTTTTGACTGTTGCCAGTCACGAAGAATAGATTTGATTTCTATAGTAAATTATTAAATAGTTGCGGGTGGTGACATAGCTCCACGAGAATCCTTTACTTTTTAGCACGTCCTTTCCCGTCAAAAGATAATTTTTAACGGCCCTGACATCTGCCGAAAAAGGGAAGAATGCGAGAACAGCTGGATAGATTGCCCAGTGCTGAAAAAAGGGCAGCCGTTGCCATCGCTCGACTTAACGACCAGCAAGATGGCGGATGATCGAAACGTTCATCGCGTGCCACAGATCTAGAGACACAGCCAGCTGTCGTACAAAAAGGGTCTCTAAAAGGGATCTGTGGCCCGCGATGAACGTTTCGATCGTCCGCCATCTTACTGGTAGTTAAGTCGAGCGATGGCAACGGGTGCCCTTTTTTCAGCATTGGGAAAGGGTCGCGCCTCAAAGGGTTAAAAAAGCACTGCTTTTTTTCTCTTTCTTTTTCGAGAGGTTAAATGCAAAACTTATAATCTCAAAAACCAAGATCAATATTTTCATATTTCAACATTTTAAAATTTTCTCTCTTTACATTCACAAAATGTTTAGAAGTACGCAAAAAGCACTACTTACAAGTATTTTATCTTGAGGATTTTCCCTCCTTTTCATTGATAGTAAAAAAGAGGTGGGGATGTAAATTTTTTTTGATACAACATTAAGCTTTGTTGTGGGTTTGGATTTTTTTTTTATCTCTGTGTTTGGTCCTTAAAAATATGGCTGTTTCACTTATCGCAGTACTTTCTTTTATAAAGATAGCAATTGTTTCACAGTCTGAGAAGAAAATTATTTTTATCTACTGTTCAGATATTAATCAATCAAAAAAATAGTATAAATTTCAAAAAGTTCTGTATTGATATGTTATGAGAAAAATTTAAGGCGAGAAAAAAAAGGGGGGGGGGATTTCAGTTTAAACTGTTCTCTTTTGGACTTACGGTTTTTAACACTTAGCAGTTAAGTGTTCCAAATCCCTGACAAATATTTACAAATATACTATATTTTCATTTATAAATATATTCTTAAAAATAAATTATAATGATTTATAGAAATATTTATAAATATATTTTGTCAGTGATAGGGAACAAATGGACAAAATTTTAAGATTCCTTTTGTGTGTGTGTGTGTAATGAGGCAAATCATCTAACCTCCTTTACGTTGATAAACTTACCTCAACTGATATTTGTGCATTCAATGTTTTTTCATGAGTTTAAAGTCTCCTTTGTGTTTTCATTATAAAATATAAAAAGTACTTTATTTCACTGTAGTTTTTATTACAATTTCCCTTTTTATTTCATGAACAACGCACCCCCCAAACGAAAATTTGAACGCAAGCCGGAGTTCTAGATATGTCACTGAAATACGCTGTTTAGAACAAGTTTAATGATTTTTTTTCGATATAACTTTAAATTTTTGAGGATTTATCTACATATGGATCATTTTTTTTTTAAAGTTACAAATCATGTCGTTATATTTATAAAGTTATAAAAATATAAAATGATTTTCTTTTAATGAGACATAAATTATATTTCTACCTTTATTATAAACTATAAATAACTTAATTTATTCAGCAACTTTTTGTTTGCTGCTGCTTGTTAAATTTTGTCCTCCCAAATTTTTGTTTTAATTTAATGCACGATAACAGACATTTTTCATCTTTCTATTAAACAAAACAACCAAGAAATAGTGTTATTTTCAATGAGAAACTGTATGAGGTTTGATGAATTTTATTGAAAGAATCAGTATTTTGGGTAATAAATTGTAAAAGTTGTAGAAAAACGAAGTTTTTTAACACTTTCTTTATATTACATTTTGGGCATAGTTTCGAAATTTCATATGCTAATCTTTACTTATTTTTCTTTTCTTTCTTTTTTTTCCCTCTCAGTCTATTACTTGAAACTCGTTTAACCCTTTGTGCCCGCGCACAGCCAGCTGCGTCAAAAAAGGGTCTCTAGATCTGAGGCACGCGGTGAACGTTTCGACCGTCCGCCATCTTGCTGGTAGTGAAGTCGAGCGATGGCAACGGCTGCCCTTTTTTCAGCATGGGGCAATCTATCCAGCCGTTCTCGCATTCTTCCATTTTTCAGCAGATGTCAGTGCTGTTAAAAATAATCATTTTACGGGAAATGACGTGCTTAAAAAGTAAAGGATTCTCGTGGAGCTATGTCGCCCGCCACTATTTTTATAGAAATCCAATCTATTCTTCGTGACTGGAAAGAGTCAAAACGTCAGAGTTTGGTGTTCCCAGAGCGGGAACACTGCGCGTTGAAGGGTTAATCCAGATGTGCAATTTTATCGCTTTACCGTGAAAATTGAGCAAGTCGGCAGTTCGGGGACTGCGTCAGTATTTAGCTATTTCGAATCTTTAAAAATCTATTTTAAATAAAAATCTATGAGTACCATGCGACTTTTCAGACACATGAATACCTATAACCATGAATAGACACATGAAATGGAAAATGTAATATGTTTTATTATATTTTCCATTTATGTAACCTTAGTAATTTATTTTCAAAGTCATATGTGACAGACACATTTGCAGTATGTCCAAGATTGATGGTATAATGATGTTTTATTTCACATTTTAATAGTTAAAGACGATTTCGTTCGAAAGTACAAGTAACTGAATGACATTGTTGTTTCTGAATATATTTGCATATATATATATATATATATATATATATATTATTTTTATTGTTATTTCTTTGTTTTCTGTGGAAATGCTACGTACTCATTTTTATTTTCTCTCCTTTAGGTAAGAAATGTGACCTTTGTCTTTGCAAACTCTTTTCAGAAAATACGGTATTTGAATGTTTTTTTTTACCTATCATGTTTAACAATTCATCTTATTATAAATGTTTGTGCCGTTTGTTTTTTATAAAGATATAGACAAACTAGTAACAGTCTGAGCGTCATCAAAAAAAGGGCAAAACATGTAAAATTATCTGTATGCCTGCACTTAAGCAAGCCATAAGCAAAGCATCCATTCATTGAATAACATTAAAGATAGGTACCTGCGCGGCTAAAATTTGTTTTTTTTTTTCTTTTCCACAACAGAAGACACTTTCTCTACTGTGTGTGTGTGAGGAGGGGGGGGACGCATAGGCTCAGGCACTGCTCCAAGTTATGTTGCAACATTACTAGAAGTAATAAGTTTCGTTGTTATGCTGTTGCTTCTTCTTCTTCAATGACTCGGCAGTTTGGGTGAGCCTTGTCCTTGTCTAGAAGTCTTTTTCAGGCAATCCTACTGTTGCACCTGCGAAGAAAATAAAATGCTAAATAGCTGTAATAGCATTAAATATTAGAGTCTTTTGAAAAAAGCCAATAAGTTATTATTTGTCATTAATGTGTTTCCATTTTCGGAAACCTAAGGACTCTAGCAATGACTTCAAGTTTCATTGGATTGTTGAATTTCACAACTTAAGTGGCGACAGTGGATTCTGGTACTGCGGAAACTGTAATGTTATTAATATGAAATTAGTAATTATCAGGTTATAACGAAAGTTTTCCGCCAGATTTGCTTGAGTCAGCTCACGCGGTACCCAGCTATTGACCTTATATGTCAAGTTTATGCGATGCTTAGCGCGACTCATGGACATGGCACTAAAGTCTAACTCTTTTAGCTAGCTCTCGAGTGGATGAACATTTTATCTTCTTCCACAGATTGTCGTAGGCGAGCCTCATCAGCATCATTAGGCCGGCCAGAGCACTCTGCTTCTTTAATGTCCTAGTCCTCCTTTTTGAACTTTCGGTACCAAATCTTTACAGTGTCATAGGATACAACAGTAGTACCTTAAGCTGTACACATGATTCGGTGTCATTCTGTAGCTGACTTTTTGTAACAGAACTGAGACTAAATGATGGTTCAATCTGGTAGCGTGATAGTTCCATTTCAGATACCTTATACTTAATCATAACGATATTGTTTTGCAGATTTTACAACTCAGTGCTGTAAAACAAGTCTTTTTCTTTCAAATAACAAAAACCATTTCGCAAAATATTGGCAAAGACACCAACGCGAACTGCTTGTGCAGGCAATACTTGCAGTGGCGGAAAACTTTCGTTACAACCTAATATTTATTTTGAATGGATAGAAATGAAATATATTGAGTATAATTTTCTTTTAATTATTTTGCTGCCAGAAAGAAAACTCTTTTACAGTATTTGTACATTTGGCATGCTTACCTTTCTTGTTTATCGTGATATCTTACTTGAACTTAGCATTCCCATATACTGTTTCTGAACGCGATGAGAACAACGAAAAAAAAAAAAAATTCCGTACGTTCTTTTAAAATATACTTCTCAATTTTCTAATCACGTGACGCATGGATGATTGCATTCTCTCGAGGAGGGGAGGAAAGTGGCTCGGCAGGAAAGCAAAAAAAGAAAGAAAGAAAGAGTTGAGTTGAGAGGTGTTTGAAGTATTTTAAAAGCATAACGCATTTAGTTTTATTGCAAATATTTACTTTATGGTCTGTTAGCGTTAGGAGGTCATATCTTTTATTTTATTTCCATCAGACTTGAAAGTTTGTTGCTGTGGAAATAGACACGTAAAAAGTTTGCTCAAAAATTTATGGACTGTGTATAGTAGATTGTAAATTGTTAAAATGATTTGGCAATATTATTTTTATAAAGTTTTCTTCTGATATTTCAGTAGACTGTATTAGTGTCATTAACCCCGGAAATTTTATACGTTCTTTTAAAATGTCTGCAAATAATAAGAGTTTTACTAAAATAAATAGATAGTTAGTATTTAAAAACTCAAAGAATGCTGGACTCAAAGAATGCAGATTAGAATAAATAACTTTGTACAATACACATATATTAGTAATAATTATAATTTTATTTTATATTACTGATTTACGTTGAATATTATTGTTTTAATATTTATTATATTTTTTATTACATAATATTGTTATTTTAAGCCGAAGAAAAATCAGTCTTGTAATGTCTAGGGGGTGGGGGAAGTAATTTTTTTTGTTTTAATTATAACTTGTTTTATACTGTAATTACTTCATTTTTTATTTTCTGAGTAAAATTGTGGCGATTTGCATTACAGATTATTTGACATTAATTTTTAATACCTAATTAACCTAAAAAGAACTACGAACAAATTATTCAATATTAATTTTTTGAATTTCAAAATATGCTAACAGAAATTAAGTGTCTTTGCGAATATACTTAATTTTTCTTTATTATTTTACTACCATATTTTATCTGTGCCGAAGTTTGTTTTTGAAAATAGCATAAAGTAATTTTTTAAAAATCAGTTCGATAATAGTATTAATCTATCGCACATTAAACTGAGACTGCAAATCATTGCCATTGAGAAAACTAAATTAAATATTTCTAGAATATATATATTTTCTTCTGCTTTAAATAATAAATGAACAAAAGGTTTTAATATGCATTCATACAATAGAACAAATTGCTGAAATTAATAAATACGCATAAACTAATAAGTGCCTTAAATAGATGACTAAATAATATAGCTATAAAATGAATGGATAAAATGACTATAAAAGATAATAAGAAGAGAGTATACAATAACGAGATTGTAAAATGATACTGCAGGTTCATAGTCTTACACAGCAGTATTCCTAATATAATGAACGAGAAAATAATTACTGACTCACTGTAAAATTGCAATATTCTGAAAGCTGTTTCAAGACTGAAAAACGAGAAATCATCATCTTTAATTGTTGGAGCGCTTTAAGTTTTAACCCTTTAAGGCGTAGTGTTCCCGCTCTGGGAACACCAAACTCTGACTTTTTGACTGTTGCCAGTCACGAAGAATAGATTTGATTTCTATAAAAATACTTGCGGGTGACATAGCTCCACGAGAATTCTTTACTTTTTAGCACGTCATTTCCCGTAAAAAAATTGTCACGATTATTTTTAACAGCACTGACATCTGCTGAAAAATGGAAGAATACGAGAACAGCTGGATAGATTGTCTGTGCGGCACAGCCAGCTGTCGTCAAAAAAAGGGTCTCTAGATCTGTGACACGCGATGAATGTTTCGATCGTACGCCATCTTGCTGGTAGATAAGTCGAGCGATGGCAACGGCTGCCCTTTTTTCAGCATTGGGAAAGGGTTGCGCCTCAAAGGGTTAAAGTTGTACGCATAATGTCTGTCAACGATTTATAAAAATAAATGTTTGGTTAATGTAATGTAGTGTGTCATACTAGAACATGCTTCTGAATGAATTATACAATTAACGAAATCTGTCACGACTAATTCAGAATGTTTCTTTATATTTAAGAAGGGGGGAGGGATATTTGTTTGTTCATATCTTCTTTACATTATAGAAAACTCTAAATTTCCCCCCCCTAAACTAAACGATGCACCATTAAAGCTATTTTTGCACATTAATATTCGGACATAACAAATAACAGCAAGCAATAATAATCATTACCGAAGACAGGGCTTAAAAAAAGATGATGAACTCTAATAACCAGCGATTTAAATGGGTTTTTCCCTTTAATAATATTTAACGAAAACGCAAAACTGAAAATTCGGAAATTACTATGTTCTTGGGGAAGTAGGGGGAGAGGAATCACTCATTGTTAAAAATGCCTTTCTAAATTGCTTAGATTTACCACTTAGCAGCTATGTTTTCCTCTAGGGTGCAACATTAAAGAAGACCCAAGACAGCTCACGAGAAAAAAAAAAAATGGAAAGCAAAGTTTAGATATTACTTTCCTTCTTATTTATATCTTTATTTTTCGGCGTCACTTTCTTTCTTCATTTTCAGAACATTAGGGCTGTACAACAAAATTGTTAAAAGCTTTTGACGTCGGAATATTTCATTTTCCTTTCATTCGATTCCCCCCCCCCCCTGCATCCACCCGCTTCCTCTTTTCATATCGTCTGCCCTCTTGATTATGCTATTAGTTTTTGCTTTGACAATGTGTTGTTGTTTTTTCTTTTAGTTGTATTGCTTTATTTTATTTTTTTCGTTGGCAATGCACGTGTCTTGAAATGTATTAGAGGTAGATGGAAAATAAATAAAACAACGTGAAAATAATAATTAGTAAATAAATAATACAGGGGGTTAATCTGGTGCTAAATCAATTACTAATATTTCTAGTAGAGTTCGGAAAGCCTTGTGGTTAAATGTATTTGCTCTGGGTATTTTAAATTGGAACTCATTTTGCAAAAAGATTGATGAGGCATGTGAATATGGTGAAACCTCGAAAAGATCGGTAAAATGGATTGCTCTTTTTGTTTCTGAATGCACTGCTTTCTTTTCGTATATTAATCGACTTTATTTCTTTTGTCGCATAATTATTCTGTTAATTTATGCAATTTGTAAAGATAATAATCTCATAACGAATTGCTCATCGAACAAAATCGTGATAAAGATTAAAGCGGGCTTTTAGAAACATGCTTATAAATCATGCTGAAATTTACTCGACATTTTTAATTAGATTTTCCCAAATAAAGTCGCGTTCTGAAAAGAAAACGGGAAAGATAAATACGCAGAAAACATGGATTATAAAATATTTTCCAACACGATCTTATATGTGCGCGAAACTTTAGTGCGCGAAACTTTAGTGCGCCGCTTTAAATAAAAAACTATAAATGATCTGTAGGGAGGGTGGGCCATAATGAGACGCAAAAACACTTAAAACGTTTTATAACTATTTTATCATAGTGTACGTCACACAAAATATATCAGAAACAATATTTCATTTCGTACCTATACATTACACAAGTTTTTAACCTCATATATGTGAAAACAAGTACTTTACTGCACTTTTAAAAAAAGATAAATTGATGTCTCATTCTGGCCCAGGCGCGGGCCACTATGAAATTGTTCTATGGGCCACGATGAAACAAGTAAAAAAAATCTTAAAATTTTGCATTTAACTTACATAGAATTGTTGGTTTTAAAAATACTAGCAGTCGGTATGAATTTAGTACAGTAATTTTTTTTTTAAATCTTCTGTTTTTTCGATAAACAAATGCAATACCCTTGGAAAGATAAAATTTTTAAGAATTTAATGCAATAGAAAAAGTAAAAAATCTATTTTTTGGAAGAATTTCACTTATCTGGTCTCCAAGGAACCCGATAATATCTATCTGCTAGTTGTTATTAATCTTAACAAGTAGCCTGATTATTAATCTCAATAAGTTTTCTCTGCTTAGAGTCACGACGAGATTTCTCATAGTGGCCCAAAAGAACAAAATTGTAAAAATATTCTTAAGTTAAAAAATATACTATAATTTAACAAAACTATACGTTATAATACCGAGCTATATTAATAAATTTGAATAAACTGCATAACACTTACCTCTATTATGCAAAGGAAACTAGATGATAGTAGATGTGTGAAAACTTCTCTAAAAGTAACTTTGTGAGTAAATATAGCCAAAAGTTTGAGTTTATGCTTTACATGAGCTAGCAACAATTTGCAACGTGAATTCTATGTCACATAGTCTATGTAGCATGTAACTTCTACTTATCAAAGGTAAAAAGGCAATAGTTGTCATTAAAGTAGTTGTTTGTGAAATTGCACTGCCTCATTGTGGCGCACCCTCCCCTACACCATTTCCTAAAAGGGGTGTGATATAGTATACAGGTATAACATATAAAAATTATCATTAAGTTCGGTGTATATTTACGGCAGATCACAGACAAATTGAAATCGTAAATGTTTTTCAACTTTAATGGAAAGTATTAAAAATATAACTGTTTTGAGCAAAGCTACACGAAGGCTATCTGCCTAACGGGGAATGCCTTGTGTCGAGGTCTTTTTAAGGGGCTCTAACGCGTAATCACGTTTCATCTGGAAAAAACTGCCCTAAACTCCATACCGTTAGATCTACAGCTGCGCTGTAGTATTGATAATATTAAAAAACATTCAAATCCCATATTTGTTGTAGATAGCAAGTTATACCATTGTGTATACATAGAAACACCCACAAAGAAATTTCATAAATTATCGCTCTAATCTTTTACACGCGCACTCGTGGAATTACGACTTTCCCCCTAAAAAATAAAAAAGATTCAAAATAGAAACTAAACGTCTTCATCCAGTGTAAAAGCCAGTTTATCTTTTCAGCTCCCGTAATAAAAGAGGCGTAATAAAACATTTTCTTTAACGGTTGCCACACACACAAAAAAGTAAGGACCTAAAAAATAATGAAGTATCCCATATTCTCCACTTATTTCATCAATAACGCTGATTAAATATTCTATGCAAACGATTTCGAGAGCAAACATAACGACCGAACATATTCCTACTATCACATATTCACGACATGGGGTAGTGGGAGCATATATATATTTACATAACAAAAGAATGGAAGGGAATTTTATTTCTGCACTACACTAGTGCATTTAAGATTTAAAAAGGTATTATATCCTGCAACACCGCCCCTCCCCCTACTCTACCACACAGTGCAGACCCATGAAAACTCTTCGATCTCAGAAAATAGGGACTTTTTTTTTTTATTTATTTTATTTTTTTCCGAGGCAAGGAATATTGCTCCTTTCCGTCAAAAGGAATATTGCAATAGGGGGAGAAAATTGTTCTTTATATTATTTTATTTCTGGAGAGTGAAAGAGAGAAAATGGGAGCTTTATACAATCTGACAACCATTTTCAGATCACCCAGAATTAAAGTGTCACATTTTCAATCTTCTTTATTCGTTGCCCTTACTTTATTTTATTCTCAATTTTAAATTTTTGAAAAAGCTTTTCTTGTTTGTTTGTTGTTTGTTCTTTCTTTACGCCATTTTTTTTTACTATCATTGTTTTATTATTCGATGAATATACAAACACATTACCTCAATTTTACTCAAAACTGCTCTCCGTTTCGATCTTAAGTTTTTTTTTTTTATCTGTGTTTTCCCCCCATCTATGAATGTAATACAGTTTACAGTCGCAGTCAGAAAAAGTCAGGGGGTAAAATAAGCAGATGATACAATGAAGCAATTTTTTTATTATAGTTTTTTTTTCCCTTTTTCTCATCTTGCCCATCTTCCGAAAGGATTGATTCGGTATAGGAATAAAAAAAAAAAAATAAAACAACAACAAAGATTTAGATTTCAATCTGAAAGTCAATTACGTGTTAGAATCGAAAACGTGTAGTGCAATTTAAAATGTTTTAAACGAAGCTGAAATTGCACGGAGACGTACTGTTATTTTCTTCCTTTCACCCTGAGTCTTGCTTTATTTTTTAAACAAAGAATAACGCAGGGGATAAAAAGCTTTTGCCTCGTGTATTATCAATAAAAAGAGCAGAGGGTAATTTATTCAGATTTATGGGACTTCGCTGCAGAATAAACAAAGTCGCAGCTATATATATACATAAGAAAATAATATATTATTTATTCCGAGTAATAAATAACTATGTAATCTAATATAAAAGTGTACTATATATCAAGGCATATTTATATACCCAGTGGATTTTTTTTTTCTGATTATGAGGAATAGTAACTTGAAAATATTTTTCTTGGCTGCATAAATAAAATATATTTCATACCCCCTTTTTTTCCGAAACCATTCTTTTTCATAATTTTAAACGTAACTTATGAGGCACCGTTCTATGATATTTTTTTTTTAAAGAAAACTTCGTGGAATATAAATTATGGTGCATTTATTTTGAAACGTGGGCTCCAAGACGGAAAAAAAATATCGCTTGAAGAATTTTTTTAGAAGTTTAACCAAAAAATGAAGGTATCCAAAATATTAATCAGCGATGGTATTTTTTGGATCGAAATTTCTGTTTGTGAATGAGAAAATTGTTTCTACACTGGTATAAGAAGTGCATATTAAGATAGTTTACCGGTTGTTCCAAAAAGTTGGTAGCGCACTTTAATTGTTTATCTGTTAGAGACAAGTGGTTAATGTAAATTCAAAAAATGTTCAAAATAAAGTTTGTCATATGCTTTCTAAAACTGAAATAAATTATGTTTTTAATGTGTGCATAATTTTAAAATTTTAAAGATTAAAAAATTAAAAATACCATTTTTATGAGTAAGGTTATGCTAAAAGAGAAGAGAATCTCAAAGTTGGAAATAGATAATTATTAAATCACGCATCAATTAAGTAATTGACATAAATTATTAATTAATCATCGAACAAGCAAACAGTCGTTCATATCATCTTAATTATTATGCGTTGCAAGTGCTGCGGAAATAAAATTTTAAGTCTGGAAAAGGGTCAAACACTGTAAATTTGAGACAATTTAGGTACAGTTTTATTATTATTATTATTATTATTATTAATAAAACTGTACCTAAGACAATTATGTAAAATGAGCAGGCAATTAATAAAGTTTTAATAATAAAAAACTTTATTTTAATGTTTTAATTATAAAATAATTAATGGTGGATATTTTTTAATATCCACTGTTTGTATCCGTGCCTCAAAATAATATGATAAAGATTCCAGTTTGAATTTCACTAAATTTTGAAAACTTTATATTTAATTAATTTACAAAATATAGTGAAAAAATTACTTTGAATTAAAATTTATTGTAAGAATAAACACACTCCCCCCATACCTCGACTCATCATTCCATGTGAAAGCTATAGATTTAACGACATTTTCATTTGAATTTAGCAACTTTTACCAAAGATTTATCTGGCATCATCAAGACTGGAACACACGCTTTTGTAAGATGTTGTTGTTGTGAACATGTATGTCGGATTTGTGTGCTTGGCTAGAAGCCCGCTTATAAATCCTCGTCAGAAGGACAACACGAGGGGCGGTTGCCCTCCTTGGGGGTCTTTCCAAAGGGTCCTAACCCGTATTTACGCTAAATTTCGGATAAAACCACTGAAAACTCCGAACGGATAGGTCGACGGACGCGCGATGGGACCCGTACCCGGTACCTTTACACTTCGCCCGTCTACCATTTCCAGTGACATAACCACTGTGCCAGGGTGAGGCTCTTTTGCATGATAAATCAGATGTTAATATTGCTTTCAAAATAAAAAATATTTCTAATACTTTTTGAAACACCTGCCCTAGCATTTTTGTTATGAATAGTCATTTATTTTCTAAAGAAAAGAAAAAAAAAGTGCGTGGAATAATGGAAGAAAGGCATAATGTAAAAATGCATTTAAAAAACATTGTTTAAAAAAATCGCATAGCGACCTTTCACAACTGATAAAAAGACAGTAAATGATAAATTTAAGTATTAAGGTCGTAAATGACACATATTTGTATAGCTCTTGCGAAAAAAATAAAAATAAATAAAATGAAATACCACTTAGAAGTTGTTTTCATACGGATAAACGTCAACCAACTCCTAAATTTCCGGAGAGAACTCGTAGCCCAACATCAGATTTGTGTGTAACCACGCCCAAGGAAGAAAAAAAAAAGGTGGGGAGATTTTCGGTTTAACAGAAAATGCATCGCCAGAGAACAACACAACTCCATTTTATGCGCAGTTTTCAAAATGGACAAAAATATATTTTGACGTCGTTTAGAATCAAAGCATTTACATGGGATAGGGGGGAGGGGAAAAGAAATAAAAAGAAATATTACCAAAAAAAAAAAATGTAATGGAATTGGAATTGCTTCGAAACTCATTTTGTATTCATAACCTCTTTTTTTATACATATATTCTGCCCACTCTTTTCTTATGCATTTTAGAATATTTCATTCAAATGGATATATATTCGTACACACAGTCTTTTTTTTTTTTTTTTTCTGTTCGTACAGCTACCTTATATTTCGTATTCCGGGACTTTCCCTTTTATTCTCCGTTTAGGAGCTTCAGTAATGTGTTTTGGGGCCGTCTATTCATTGAGGCAATTCACCGGCCTATTGTTCTTTCTCTCCCTGGGTTCGCGAGTAAAAAAAAAAATAAAAAATAAATCACTAAGCCGATTTATAAAGGTACCTATGTTTCTTTGTATACGTACAGTTACAGAACGTGTGACATTTATTGTTATATATTTTGTTTCATGCTTTTAATCTTTTTTATAAATTATAACTAAACAGGTACAGAATAACAAGAATAGTTAAAATAACCGGCGTTTAAAGGATAAATTAATTCAGAGATTAAGAAATCAAAAATTAATTATGAAATACATAAAAAAAACACCGGACGTTCGTTTCGATTAGTACAAAATGTACATTCTTTCCCAGCTGCGAACTGAATTCAGTTCTGAAACATCTTGCCTGTGTGGAAGATGAAATATATTTTCCAACTGATGAAGAATGGACTTTTAGTACCAGCCGAAACGATCGTCCTGCGGTATATTATCTACTTATGTGTATTGTTTTACGGTCTTAATTAGTTTAGTTAAAGAGTGAAGATAACAGTTACCAATTAATTATCGAACAAGGAAATAATATCGTATGTACATGCACAACTTTGGAAAAAGAGGTCCCCATACATTACAAATATTAATTCCTAAGAGAGGTTAATAGGCACTGTTTAAATGAGCCACAATTACAGCTTCTTTTAACCCTTTAACGCGCTGTGTTCCCGCTCTGGGAACACCCAACTCTGACGTTTTGACTGTTGCCAGTCCCGAAGAATAGATTGGATTTCTATAAAAAATAGTTGCGGGTGACCTATCTCCACGAGAACCCTTTACTTTTTTAGCACGTCATTTCCCGTAACAGAAAGGGTCACGATTATTTTTAACAGCACGACAGGTGGCTGTGTCGGGCACAGCCAGCTGTCGTGAAAAAAGGGTCTCTCGATCTCTGACACGCGATGGACGTTTCGATCGTCCGCCCTCTTGCTGGTCGTTGAGTCGAGCGATGGCAACGGCTGCTCTTTTTTCAGCATTGGGAAAGGGTTGCGCCTCAAAGGGTTAATGCAGCAGTTCCCAACGGTCAGTTATGCTTTGTTAGGGGGGAGGCACAGTGTTAAATGTATTTAAAAAATATGGCGCACATTGAGAAAGAAGCTCCTCCATCGGAAAATTTATTCCTACCCCAACATAACTTTTTATCCCTACATGCATCTGTTATTTTCTTCATAAAAGTTTTTTTTTTCATATTATATAGGGCATAGGTTCCCAACCTTTTTTGAACTGGCGCCCCCTTTTCTAGTGAATATTTCAATACCGCCCCCCCCTCCCACTCCAGAGAAATAAGAGCGCACATAATGCATGGTGAAAACAAGAATTAAATTTAAAAAAAATTACTAATAGATAGAATATTGTTGGAATTGAAACTCTACTGAATTTCTTCTTCATTTAAAAAAGAGGAATAAAAGTTTCAGAGAGGTATCTCTTTCTCTCAACAGCGAAGTCTCCTATCGAAATAGGTGAATTTTCGCAGACGTGATAGAAATGAATTATCAGAGTGATATTTAAGTCTTTTTTAGACTATATTTGGTTAATCTTCCCACGCCCCTCCGTGCCATATCAACGCCTCCTAATTTTCTCTCGGTCTTTTACCGCACCCCTGAAAGCCTCAAACGCCCACAGGGGGGCGTTATCGCCCACGTTGGGAACCTATGATATAGGGTGTCCACCAGCAACTAAAAAGGAGACTTTTGCTACTGAATTAGAGATAAAGCAAGATGGGATACTTTTTCGATACTTCTAAAAATGCCGCTTTCGTGCTATATTCAAATGTTCGGCAACTTTCCAATCTAGCCAACTAATTTGAGCAAAACTAGATTCAAAACGGATCGCAGCTTGGTGAAATCTTTAATTTGGTCAAGAAATCATCAAACCTTAATATTGAAATATCGTATTGCAATTTCAACTAAATAAATTCGAATTGCATCAAAAATTTTAAATAATTTAATAGGCTTACCGTCTTTTTGTGTGCACACCAGGTTGTTAGGTTTCAGCAACAGAAAAAATGCTATTATTTTGACCACTAAAACTGAGAAAAAGTATGCTATTTTGGCTACTTTTTTAATGCTACTATTCTCACCTCCTGGTAGTGGTGGACACTCTGCATTATCAGAGGCCGATCCAGGAATTTTTTCCAGGGTCCGATTTTTGTGAAAATTGCTTATTTTTATGAATTCCAATATTTAATTTTGTGAATTCCATTACTTATTTTTGTGAATTTCCGTACTAATTTTTTTTAAATAAAAGTCACTATTTTTTTTTGTTAAAATAATTGATAGATTAAAATGCAAGGTAAAATGCGAATGAATGGCCGTTTTAATCGACTGTAATTTTGTGATGGGGCCAGCAAAATGGACAGTTTTCGTCTACATTGGCCCCTGATTGTGTTCTAGCAACGATTAATGTTTGCCTGTTTATTCATTTCTATTCACGGAATCCATTCCAAAATTCATCTAATACGATCCACGAAAACAAAGCAACCCGGATGGTTGAAAACTATAATAATGAAATCCCTTGTACGACGTTCTTTACAAATTCTAGTTTTCTTTTTCAGCGCAAGTCTTCCAAATTCATTGTTAGGCATATTTCGTATTTAGCTACACCGTGTTTAGTCTACCTCCTTTTTCACACCTACCCGTGATTTCCTTGTTATTAAATTTAAATTGCATGCTCTGTTGCATTGCACCAACAAAACATACCATTACGGAAAGTTTTTTTTTTTGTTTTTTTTTCATCACATACCATCTTTTGTGTGAATTTATTTTACTTCGGTGTTTTTGCGTGTAGGTTTCTGTTGATGTTAGATTATGAATTATAGTATGAGAATTTTGTTTTTTCAAACTGTTAAAACGCTTTGAAATAGAATGACAAATAGTTCTGTGCCATTTAATGCGGCTCCTTTTACGTTTTGTAAAAGACTTTCTGGAAACTCACTCTTTATTCTAATAAAAGAAAAGAAAAAAAAAATGATAACAAGAACAACGAATCGGTCATTTGAAGAACAACTTATGTCATGGACACCCGCTCAAAAAAGTATTCGAGTAAAAGTCAAACTTTCTATAGGTGGGTTTCGTATATTAAAAATTATTTATCATAAAATATGAATTAAGTTTTGCGTAACTACAGTTTTTTCATATTAATGTCCATTTTCTTATTAATTTCCATTTTTTAAAAAACTAATCAATTGTTCGCGAAGCCATAAGACACGAAATTTTGAATACTTTCTTTAGAAGGTATACAACTTAATAAAAAAGAATAGGTATATAAACAGGAGTCTTGGCTATACCCACTTAAAAAAAAGTTTCGAACGTAAGCCCAAATTTCCAATTTTCCTTTCATAAATTAGTTTCGTTACTGATTAATAATTTAAAAAAATTAATTGAGAAGAAATATGAGAAGATGTAATCATATTCTGCAATTTTTTAATTTTGTTTTAATAAAGAACGATATCTAGTGTATAAAACAGCCATAGGGAATTTGATTTCTACTCAAATAATTTTATGACAGAAGATACATGTTGTTGTAGTTGCACTTCGAACATTTACTTGCGTACTTGTTTACAAGAATCTGCTTACGAATGCTCTGCGTGTAGAGTCGACAACATGGTTAACCCTTTGAGGCGCAACCCTTTCCCAATGCTGAAAAAAGGGCAGCCGTTGCCATCGCTCAACTTACCTACCAGCAAGATGGCGGGCTGTCACAGCCAGCTGCGTCAAAAAAGGTTCTCTAGATCTGTGGCACGCGATGAACGTTTCGATCGTCCGCCTTCTTGCTGGTCGTTCAGTCGAGCGATGGCAACGGCTGCCCTTTTTTCAGCATGGGGCAATCTATCCAGCCGTTCTCGCATTCTTCCATTTTTCAGCAGATGTCAGTGCTGTTAAAAAGAATCGTGATCATTTCTTGACGGGAAATGACGTGCTACAAAGTAAAGGATTCTCGTGGAGCTCTGTCACCCGCCACTATTTTTATAGAAATCCAATCTATTCTTCGTGACTGGCAACAGTCCAAACGTCAGAGTTGGTGTTCCCAGAGCGGGAACACTGCGCGTTAAAGGGTTAAAGACGTTTGCCTTCCATAATCCAGATAAATTCCATTTAAAAATACCATCCTTATTTATTTTCAGTTGCTTACTGATACCATTAAAAAAATACTAATAACATTTCCCCCCCCGTCTCTTCCAGTGTAATGTGTGTGTGTGTGTTTGGTGCAGGGGGGAGGGGGGAGGAGAGAGGAAGTCATAGCTCTTCTGATATCGTATCACCCTCCAGCCCCCCTGCATGTAATACACCAGCTCTGAATGTCACACATGCCCATACACACGCATACATGAAGACCTGCACACACACATATGCATTCACATAATAAAATTCCAAAATTGTTTTTCTCTCTTTTTCTGAAAGTAAATTCTGTTTATTTTTCATGTTCCTAGATATGTACTATTTGCATTTTTGAAATTCTTTCAGAAGAGTAAGGAAAAAAAAGAAAGCAAAAATATATATTTCCATTCCAATTTCTAGTTACATCGAATTTTTCTTCTTCTTCTTTTTTTTTTTTTTCCTTTGAATTTTATTCCTCCATCGTGATGTGTTTTCGACTTTCTCTCGAGAAACTTTTTATTTTTGTTCGATATGAGTTTATATTTTCTGTTTTTGTTAGACTTCTCCCTTCTCCTGAAAATATTTCTTCTATTTAAATAAGATGAAAATGTGTTCCTTGCTCAATATATATGTGTGGTATATAGATATAGAGTTTCATAAATTTGCAAGTAAATAAGTATTTCTGCAATACAATACAAATACTTTCAGCCTCCTGCCTTTCATAGATATTACCTCTTAAAATGCAATACCTGTGTCGTACATTTTATGTGCTCGAGCTGGGAAGTGTACTATTTGTGGAGTAGTTATTTTCTATATATTTAACTGCCTATTTCCTGATCATATAAAAAATAATGCAAGCATTTACAGAGTGATAATTATTAAACTATGCTAAAAAAAAAAAACAACTTGACAAGTTTTTAATTTTTAGCGAGATTGACGTAAAATACGGCGGTTAAATGCGGGATATATTGGAATTTTATTTTATTGTTATTTTTTATCGTATATTGATTGTCAATGTCTACTTACTATTCGAGTAATGACGGTCCGATTGACGCTCAAAGAAAATTTGCGATCTACTATAAGGTGAAGACTATATGTCCAAATGTTACAACCGGTAGAGTAGCTACGGGGGGGGATTAGGGGGGTCATAGCTCTCCCCCCCCATGAGAAACATTTTTGCCATACAAACTGTATATTCTTCACACACACAGCATATATATACATATATATGAGTTGCAGCAGTCGTAACCCCCCTTGAAAAATTTCTCGCTACGCCACTGGTTACAACTACAACGAAAATTTGATTCAAAGTTGATTTTAATTCAAGAAATTGATAAAAAGAGTACTTTTAAAATTTGCATTAAATATTTGAGCTCGGCAGTTTTTGTTAAAAAAATTAATTTTTATTTCAAAAATGCAGCTCAATAATTGTCACTTTGTACGTAATGTTACCTTATTGTTAAAAGTATTATTTAGAAAAGCTGTTCCTTTCCAAAATTTTAAATTGAAAAGTTAACATTCTACGGGTTAAGTAGTTAAGATTTTAAATCTGTCGCATATAAACCATTTTGTTTGCTGGATAAATACCTTTCTCAACATTTTGGAATGGTTATTTCCTGGTCAGTAGGCAAGATATCGCCAAACCAAGATCGATCGGTTTTTGGCACTTTTTTTAATTGGAAATGCATGTTTCAAAGGTACTGGACTTACGTCATTACTACAAAACCGAACTTAGCCTTCACTACGTCAAAGCTGCATAAATTTTTCTTATTTAATATGTCAAAAATTATTCAATTTTTTGTGGAACTTTAAAAATAAAACTGCTATTGTATGGTGGCAGAAAGGCTTCTTTTAACTCAAAGAAATCTAATAATTGCGACTTTGGGAAGTGAGAATAGAGAGAGGTTTTTCTCATTTGTGTTTTAACCTAAAAAAGTTTGACAAGATTCTTCAGCAAAATGCGAAAATACAATATAAAATTGTTATTATACGTTCTGCAACTTGAGATCACCGATAATTCAAATTTGACTAGCGTTCTAAAGTAAATATTTTTTTTAATGCGAACTGCATTATCACTTGTTTTAAAACCACATTTCTCAACCGTTTAAATTTTATTTATTTATTCTGTTTGACAACTTTTTGGTAGTTTCATTAATTAGCACGACTAAATTTTTAAAGGATCACCTTCCCCCTTTCTCGAAGAGGGAAAAACACTTGTGATTTTTTAAATTCATTTCAAAAATTACATAATTTATATTTATTACTTAACTTAAAAAACATTCATCATTTCTAGCTTTTCTAGCTAGGTAATGAGATTGATGAATTTTGTCTTCGTAATTCTGAAGCGAATGCGAGAAAGATAAACAATTTTATCTGTATTTTTCATTAATATTTCACTCATCTTGGTAAAAATCCCCGCGAGGAATTAAAAAAAAACCTGTATAACTTTATTCATCTTAATAAAACTGGTAAGTACTAAGTACTACATTAAAACATTAACGTAAAAGATTGCTTTAACAGGCTCAAAGATGAAGAGAGCGAAAAAAAAAAAAAAATGGCGACTTAATGAAAAAGAATGTTTTGTGGTGCGTTTTCTTAACTTTATCCTCATTAAGCATTTTCCTAATTAAACGATGGAGATGAGTTGAAAAAATCGCTGGGGCAATTAGTGGATTGTAACTTGTTCGTCTTAATAGATGCGAAGTAATCCCCATTAAAAATGACGTTCTCTAGCCGAAAAAAGTAACAAAAAAGAATAAAAAATGTCTGCCATTAGTAAATTCCACTTTTGCGCCTAAAAATTAAATGCGGGCGATAATAAGAGAACAAGACTAAAATAAAGAATAGGGGAGGGGATTGGGGGGAAATTTTCGCTTGTTGCTGTGATAAAATATTCCAAAAGAATGCAGCAAAATTAAAATCACAGATGATTTTGTTTTAATTCTTCCCGTTTAAAATTCTGCCATTAATTTTTTTGCGTTGATATTTTTTTAGGGGTCAATTAAAACAGCGTTAATTTTTGACATTTCTCCATTAAAGGTTTACATAGATCATAATAAGCAATCAGTGGGTTTGTTTGATTAAGATTTTAAGTCCGTAATTACTGAAAAATGGTTATTATTTTCGCCGTCTTTGTCTAATAGAGCCTTATTTTTATTATTCTTTTGTTTTCCTTTCTTCTTATTATTTTTTATTTAACCTCCCCATTTGTACCGATGTGCTTGTCAGCTCTGCATTCTTTCAATGATTAATGTTCTTTTATGGGAAAATGCAAGTCTGCCTTTCCCCTTTCTTTTATTATTTATGTATTCGCGATATTTTCGCTGAGAGTTAATTAAACTTACGCGCCATTATTTACTTCATTAATTATTGCTTTAGAATCCAATCCAAAGAATTTTCTCTGTGTGCGTATGTATGTGTTTTCTTTTTTTTTAAATGCGCCATGTTGGAAAATAATTCTGGAAATTTCGAACATAAAGATTACTGCTCGAAATTTAATTAAAAACAGATCTTTTGCCATAGAATTTCAAAGTAAGTTATTATGTAGTTAAATAAGGCTGAAAACGGATTCTGTAAAAATATATAAATATTTTTTTTCTCTCTTTTATCCAGCTTAAAACTCGAGTAGTAGGTATTATAGAATTTTACTGTTGCATTAAAATTAAAGAACGGAAAAAATTTCTTTCCTTCGCAAACAAGCATTGCAAATCCTTTTAATAGAATAAGGATTTATACGGTAAAATGACGCGGATTCTCGTAGTTAATAAAGGTCTTATTAAAAATTTTGTCCAGCGAAAGAAAAGTTTTATGAAAGCGGAATGCGTTTCTTTCCGCTGAAAATTATTTTAATGTCTTAATTTTTTGTGCGTTACATTTATAAATGTATTCTTGTTATTTTAATTAATTATTATTTTCCGACAAAGTGAAAAAAAGGGAAGAATTTACTCTTTGATATTTCGAATACAGAATTTATGAAACCAGAAAAATCATTCTAACAATTAAAATGAAAAATTGAACATATTTATTTTTCTTTTCCCATTTCTGTTAGAAAGTTACTTTTTATTTTAAAAATAGCTTTGACGTTTACGTTTAAAAATTATTCGCATATTTCGTACTTTAATTTTATCCAGCATTCTAATTGGATACACCCCCCCCCCCCTCATACAGAAAATGTAAGAATAGATGAAATAAGTTTTAACAATTAATGCAAAAAATTAAAATGTAGTTGTATACAATCGAATTTACGGTAGATGATTTAAAATGTTGTACAAAATGGAAAAATCTATACATTTTTCTTTATTTGTTTTCTTCCAACGATGCGATGTGACAAAATGAAAAATATTTGGAGATTTGAGTTTTGCTAGCATGTTCTTGCTTTTCAGATTATAATTCTGGGCTTAAATACAATAAAAATGTTTAAATATACGTAGCCCAATTAGAGAAAAACAGTTTAGAAAATGATTTAGGAATAGCGCATTTTCTTTTAATATATTAATATTTCTATTCCAAAGTATTTTTGTACACACTTTGACTTAGCACTAGTCTATTCATTTCAATGCTTGTCTAAACCTTTCAATGCTTGTTTAAACTTTAAAATGTTGTTAACATTTCCGCCATTTTTTTCGCTGTAAAATCATTGCTCGTCGAATTAAAAATTGTAGCAGGTAAAACATGCTCTTTTAGAAAGTACAGTTGCCGACAGAGAGCAACAGTCTTTACAATCAATTGATAGTAGCATAAGTTTATGATCTAGTACTGTTGTTTTTGATTATTTAGATAATGCTAATACTCTGAGGTTTTATAAAAGCGGACTGTGCAGAAAAGAATGTCCCATTTATTACCTATTTAATTAGCAGTTATTACCTATTTAATTAGCAGTTAGTCCGGTCTGTCAGTTTTATTACCATATTGATAAGACGCCATAAAAAAAGAACCTGTAAAAGAATGAAATATTAATTAGCATTAAATATAAAAAACTAATTGGTAATTAAAAAATATTCTTCAAGGTCAGATCTTGTCTCATCTGACATTCAATACATCAAAAATAGTCGTGCTGCAATCGAACAAAAAATGCCACGTGATTTGCGAGGCATTGCCATTCTCGAAACGAAAAAAAAGATAATAATAATAATAAAAGCATTTGTATGGAAGAATTTACATTCGCACATTTGACTGGTTTTCTTTGGCAGTTTTCCAATCAAATTTCAAAAAAGTCGTTTGGCAACGCATGCTTATTAAATTAAAAACTTTCTTTTTTTCGTATTATCATCATTCGGTATTGCAAGTTATGAAAATATATCAAGTGGTATTTTGGCATTCACAATTGCTGTCGGTATGTTGCAAAGCTCTGTTGTAATTTTCTTCCCTCTCAGTTGTTAGAATTGGATGTTCGTGATTGTTGCATTACCGTTGAGTAATAGCTGGCGTTGTTTTATGTTCGAATGTCATTGAGGTCATTCCATATTCCACATTACTGAAATTTTACCATTAAGAGCCAGCGGTTATTTGAAAACGAGAATAACAATTAGAAAGTGAATTATGTGAGCGCGGCGCCATTTTGCGGCGGTTTAATATCGCCACCATTTAAAATCGTTTTGGAATGGATGAAAACACATGCTATTACCGGGCATAGTTTTCCCTGTGGCAATACAGCCGAATTCTTTTGCTGAAATCCACTGTTGTTGGCTTTATAATTGCTGTTCTGACCGTTAATAATGTTGCCATTCTTACGAAGTAACTTTAAGGACAATGTTAAAAAAATGTCATAAAATTGATATTAGCTAAAATCATAACTCTGCAATCAATAGAGAGGTCCAGATTTTTTTGATTTTTTTTTTTTTTTTTAGAAATTATAATAGTTCAAGAAATTATAGTAGTTTCCGACCACATTTCTTTACATGATTAAAATTTACTCTATTAGCCAGAAAATTTCTACTCTGACAATTATTAAAATAAATTCCAATAACGGTTACAAATTTTCGCCCGAGAAAAGAAAATTAACTAAATTTCGGTTATTTCTCCAGCATAGTTTTAATCAGTTATGCATCTTTTATTTAGATCTCAAAAAGAAATTTTGTGGAATGCCTTAGACAATTTTTGAAAAGCAACTGTCTTCATACTTTTTTTTTGAAAGAATAATATTAACTTGATATGAATGAAAACAGGAAGTTCCTGAATGCGAATCAAAAATATTTTCATTTTCAAAGGTTAAAACTCTTTTTTATAAAAGATAAAATGTTCATGTATTTGAAATGGAAGCTAGCTTGATAAACGTAAATTAAGAGTGTTAGTTAAAAAATTACGTGCAGAGTCAAAACTGGAGGCTGGTAGCAATAGCATAGCGAGGAAAAATTTTCGATTGGCGAGTGTGTATGAAATAAATCGTGCATAAATAAACGGAATTCCTGCACGACATAAAGCTTGTACTAACTATTCCAAAAATTCCTGGATATCGGGATATATATCCCCCCCCCCTCCAGTCTACAACCCTGGATGGCAGTGTAAATAATAATGTTATACAGAATCGATAAAAAAATCGAATGTTAATGCAAGGAAAACTGGATATTAGTGAGCATAATTTCTGCGAGTTCATGACAAAAAAAAAAAAAAAATAAATAAATAAAAAAATAAAATTTGAGTGCAATGCAGTGAAAACTGGAGATTAATGTGTAAGACTACTTTATAATTTTTTTTTTAAAAATTGAATAAATTATCGACTCGATCGATAATTTATTATCGATTATATTTATCTATTTATCGATTTTTTAATTTTATTATCGGATAATATAATTTCGTTGAAAATAGTTTTATGAACGTAAATGAGACAGTTTTTACAGAGTTATAATAATAATAAAGTAGCTTATTAAATTAAATAATATAATGTGTGTGATGCAGTGAAAACTAAAGTCTGGTGAAATGTATTCGTATAACAACTTTTGCAATTTTTAAGAATTAAAATACCATACAAAATTAAAAATCAAGTGCAATGCAGAGAAAACTGTACGACTGTTGAGCTTAAATAAAATAGTTTTTGCAAAGTTTAAATCAATTAAAAAATATAATAAATATAAAATATCGCCTGTAGTGTAGTGAAAACTGAAGGTTGGTAGCTTAATAATTTTTTGCGATGAAATTAATAAAATATCACATTAATGAAAAATCGATAAAAAAAATGTATAAATTATGATGCAGTGAACGCTGAAGTTGGGTAACATATGTGTAATAATTTGTTAAGTTTAAGAATTGAATAAAATATCACATAAACTTAAAAATCGAGTGTGATGCAGTGAAAGCAGGAGGTTAGTGAAGATAATGTATGATAGCTTTCTGCAAAATTAAAGAATTAAAATACCATTTAAAATTAAAATCGAGTATAATGCAGTGAAAACAGGAGGTTTTTTGAATTTGTATATACTAACTTTTGTAAATTTTAGTAACTGAATACAATAGCATGTAAAATTAAAAAGCATGTGTTATCCTGAGAAAACTTAGTTGGGTATGTATGATAACTTTTGAAAAGTTAAAGTATTAAATCACAATTTCAAATTAAAAATAGAGCGTCATGAAGTGAAAACTGGATGTTGATGAACATGCTTATGACAACTATTTCAAAATTTGAAATATATTAAAATTAAAAATAGAGTGTAGTGCAGTGAAAACTGAAAGTCGATGAAAGTAAATAAAAAGTTTAACTTGATTTAGAATGTGAATAAGTTGTAATATCAAATTAAAAGCCGAGTGGCTTGCAATAAAATCTAAAGGTTGATAAATAATAGTAGGTGAATTATTTTTATCTTTTTTTCCGAAAGCTAAAACTTGAATTAAGTATCTAAATTCTTAATTTTTAATATGCTTTCTAAATGTTTTATTAGATAAAAAATCGAATTGTTTGCTCATAAAACTACTGATGGGCATGAATTAATGAAATTATTCGGATTTAATCGATTCTTAAATGCATTTGAGATACTCAATTTTGAAAAACCCATTCGAACACTCCGCGCATAGCATTTGAAATTTTAAATTCTATTCGAATAGTAAAATTGCGAATATTATTCGAATCGTAAAATATTATTCAAATCTTAAAATTACGAATATTATTCAAATAGTAAAATTGCGCATAATATTCGAATAGTAAAATTGCCAGTATTATTCGAATAGTGTAATTGCGATTACTATTCGAATAGTGAAACAGCGAACGCTATGCGAATAAAAATTAAATGCTATTCGAATAATGAAAATCCCAAATATTTACTATTCAGTAAATCGATTATTGATTCTATTCGATTATAGAAATCGTTCGAATGGCTCTCATCACTTGATAAAACTGGAGATTAAAGAAAATAATAGATAATTTATTTAAGAGATTAATTTACTTATTTTTCCAGAGTTGAAATTAGAAAATGAGTATCCTTCTACTTATCGATTCTGGATGCTTTTTTTAAAAATATCACCTAATCATCGAGCGAAAATACCGCTGGGGGAAAAAAAACACCTAACACTTAAATAACTCCCACATAATGTAATCCCGGAATAAGCCCGCTCGCGGAGAAACGTTATCCTGTGCCTCTCCGGTCCCTTTCTGCGTACCCCGCGGACTATTCCAATCCCCTCCGAGCTGTGAGTACGCGAAAAATGGCGGCAAATTTATTGTCGATGTAAACGCAGTTCCTTTTGTGTTCTGAAAGAGAGAGAGAGAAGGGGTTGTGTTGGGAAACAGCAGCACCACGTTACGAAACGAAATGCGAAAATGCATCGCATCATCGGGGGGGGGGGGGGGGATGTGTTTGAGTTCTCCGCGGCCCGTTGTTTGGACATGTTACTATTCCGATGCGTTGGTGTTTGCCACCCGGCAAAAATCTCTTAGGAATGGATTGGCAACAGTGTGTTTGTTAATGATAAACACACACACATCCCAGTAGTAGTGCAAATAAATTAAGAGGGAGTCATTGACGAACCTATTTGGCGATGCTGTTTGGAAGGTGTTTTGTGACGAGGAAACAATGTTATAGAGAGAACAAATGTTTTCTTCGCAGCAGGGGGCAGTTCAGGATGTGATACAGTTTGTCTTTTTACTTATTACAGTAATCATCCTTTTTTTTTTTTTTTTTTTAAGAATTAACTTCTAAGAGTCTTGGAAAATGACCGAAAAAAAAGTATTTATTTATTTTATTTTATTTACTTTTCATCAAGCAGTTGTGCACGTTAAAGGGGGTTGCTATCCTGTTATATCCTGCCACAAACCTAGGTTTAACCTGGTTCCTCCTCAATCGTTTCAAAGCTGTACTGGTGAAGATCTCCTTCTATGCCCGGAGTTGATGATTTCCAGTATGCAGTATATTTGAATGTCCCGGTGAGAACAGAAGGGGGAATGTTCAGTATTGCGCTTTTAGCAAAAATGCATTCTAAAGTTTAAATGTCGGAAAAATTGTGCACACGCTATAAACTTTAGACAATGCTAATAATATACATATTATTTATTTAACAAAATAATTTATATTCAGCAGAAAATTCCTTCACCCACCAAACAACCAATCGAGAGCGACCTCACATATTTAATGTACATATTCTCCTCGTTTTTGTTTTTCTGCACCCCGTGTTGGAACTTGAGTCTTGGAATCACCTATTCAACTCCCCGCCACAAAATAGTTTGACTTGATTTTTGAAAACTATTTTTCAGCTCTTTTGTGTGTGTGTGGAGTTTGGGCTGGCAAACGCAGATCTGGAGAATTTCGGCTCAACAGATTTAACTTTCACTAGTTAAAAGAGTGGACTACAGTGGAGTTCCAAGACCCCCTTGCGCAAGTGAAAATTTTGGGTATTGAAATAGCGTATATTATATATACGACTTATTGAAACATATACACTGTCACTTGAGTTACTTATAAACACTCCTCAAACTGTTTTGAACCAATCCTTAACTATATACTACCATTTCCTACATAATGTAATGAATAAAGCCATGTTTACCCTTGGGGACAGTTCGGGTGCTTCCGCCTTTAGTGGTGGTCCGAGAAAAGAAATACCGTTCACCGATTGGCTCTTTTTTTCAGTAGCCAATCACGAAGCCGGGTCTCCCTCTCACCCCGTACTTCTGGTTTGGGCTTCTTACTGTCGTTGCGAAAAATCTGATGTTGAGGGCGAGGAGTCCGCGTTAGCTCTTAGAGATACGTTACTCGGGAAAAACTCACGTAATGGATCACGTGGTAGCGCGAGTCCATCAGGTTTAAAATTAAACCCCATTCAGCTGATATACTGTTTGTGTGCTTCGATCGAATCCAAACTGCTGCTTTTATAAAATGATTTCATTCAAAATCTTTATTAATGTTAATAAAAAATATACAGCTAAGAGGGGGGGGGATTCTTACGACTATTTTTTTTTTTTTTAATCTTCTCCTCACAAAATGAGCACCGAAAACAACTTCCCAAAACCCTCATAAATTTTGATTAAAACTTTTTCTCCTCAGGAACTACGAGAACTGTGGCTCCTTTTAATTCGAAGTTTCGTGTTCCTTTCTCGTCATTCGCTAGATGGCGCTGAACCAAAAATCGTTTAACTGAAATAAGACGAGAATGGAAGTGGAAGGAGGGGGGAGATGAGGGGGGCAGTTAGAGATAATTTGGTGAAATGGAAAATGATGAATCACGTGTCAACCAATGGGAGAACCAGCATTTGCTCTATCAAATGACGTTTTTTAAAAGAACCATTAATCAAACAAATACGGTGTTTATAGAAAATAAGACTAGAATGTACATGTAGTTTCTTTTCTAATCCGTGGAGTTCTGCCCATAAGCGTAAAGTTTTCAAAATTATTGGGGAGCCCGGGCCCCACAACCACATATATTCACGTCAATGGCGTAGCCAAGGGGGGGGGCGGGGGTTAGGGGGTCATAAACCCCCCTGAGGAATTTTTTGCCATACGAAATGTATATTCTACATTCCCTTATCATACACCCGTATACATTTACTATAGATAAGTGTAAATTATTGGAGGCGCTAGAGCTCTATGGGTCTATAGAATTCTTCACCTATGTAAGGTAAGTATCCATGTTAGTATCTTCCTACCATACCATGTTATAAGTTAAAAATAGAAGCAAAGTAAAAAATCCAAAGGAGGAAAAAAAAACATTTTCGATTAGATAGTGCATTTTAGACACATCTGAACTTTTCTTCATTTCATACTTTACATCGCATAATCTGATTTAATTAACCAGAGCCTGGCGAGGGCAGCTTATAGTAACACTGTGTGTTACGTGGCGTCACAATGAATACTAAATCGTGATTGAAATCAAAAGAAGAAAATTTTTAAAAGTCCAAGTAAAGGTTTTTTTAAACGTTTGTAAATGGCGTGAAATACTTTTTTTATGTTAGTATAAATAAGTTTTCTGTATTTAGTGGTAAATTATTGGGTGGGCTCAGCCCCTATTCACAATTTATTGGGGGGGCTCGAGCCCCACGGGCCCATATAACTCTACGCCTATGGTTCTGCCAATCTTTTGGAGGAATAATTTAACTCTTTTATTTTGAAAAGGGAAGAGGAGAATGAAAGAAAGAAAAAAAAACAAACATAATAATTGCGTTTTTTAATAGTTTTTAATGTTACTTTTATTGTTGTGTAATTTAGAATATTATCCGTCAGTTTTTTTTAAATTTCTTTTTCTCTTAATGTATTACTTGATCGTGACAAAATGGCAACGCTGTGAGATTTTTAGAACACGTTGAGGGCAACTTATGTCTTGCTTTAATTGCCTTTGAGTGATTTGCCATATTCTCAAAATGAAAAAAAAAAAAATAAAATAAAAAGTTAATTTAGAAAAATAAAAGGTTGATTTAGAAAATGCTTATAAGGTTATAGAGTTTGAAGAGGGAATGTTGAGTTAAATATTATCACAGTTGCATAAACATCAAGTGTGAAGTAAAAAAGAAAAAGTAAAAATGTGTAGGAAGAAAAAATAAATAATGCTGAATGCATATATTTGTAAGTACTTTCCAATGTGAATTATTAGACGGCTGGGTATTTAAAAAAAAATGCTCGCGCACATAGCATTGTAAAATATGCATAGCTGTGTAACGGATTCAAACAGATGTGTGCCAGTTATCCGTATTCCTCAGATATTCAAAAGAAAAACAAATCCGTATTCCTAAAAAGAAAAAAAGAAAAATTCTAACATTTTCTTAAAAGTGAAACTGCCAGACTAGAATCGCATTTAAAATTATTAATAAAATCTGAGTAAAAGTTATCTGCGTTGGAAAATGTTAAGGGAATCGTTTTTAAATAATATTCTATTTTTCTTTTTACTTTGTTTTAATAAAAGTCAAATGAAGTTGTCTAAGTGAATAATAAATAAAATTCCTCATTGATTAGAATAACAACGGAGACCTAAAATTAAATTCATTAAATTCCAGGTTTTCCTATATACATTTTATGTTAAATATAACTAACTGTATTATAGCTAAAATATTTTTTCAACATTTAAAAGCTTATTTACTTCTAATCTTCTCTAAATTACACATTCTTCTAATTTCAGCCTTAAATTTATTTTCGTCCTCAGATCAATGCATCCCCCCCCCACACACACACCATAGACAGATGCCCACTCTTGTACTCGCTGGCCATAAAACAAAAACAAAATAAATTTCTTTTATTTTTACATAGTACTAATTAAAACATTAAAACTGCATGAAACTTTTGCACAGTGATTTCCGATTCACATTATGATAAATTTATTTTTAATAATGCTATTCTACTAATTATTAGATTTGTTCTTTCCTTTATTGAATCTAAGTTTAATGGTCTTATCACAAAAGCAATTAAAAAAATAAACAGCCGTGTCAGAAATCATTCTCCCCCCCGCCTTCCCCAACCAAAATCCACTCTCTGCAAAGACAAATGTGTATGATCGATTGCCGCTGATTGCCATGAAAAACCCAATCTGTGAATGCGGGTGCGTTATATTACGAAATTATGCTGGTATAATTCATATTTATGTCCGTTTGCAGGCGTTAAGAGGAGGCACCGACTACAGTGTGTTGTTCGATTTGCTATTTATTTAATAAATAATGCGATCCGCGGGGGGGGGGATGCTGGTTCGGAAATATTTAGTAACAATTCTGTCTTCGAAATGGGGGGAGGGGGGGGGAATTATAGTTATTTTCATTCTGACAAAGCATTAGTTTCGCGGTTGCTTATTTCTATGTATATTTGATAACTTGTAACCTGAACGTGCTTAGTGTGGTTGCACTTTCTGCGGTAGAAGGTAATGTAGTGTTCGTTCATTGTGATCCAAAGATAAAACAGATCTACTTGTGTGTAATAAGGGGCTTAGAAATTCAGTCGCCAAGCAACCGAGATATATTGCCAAGATGGCGCTGTGTCATCGGGAATACGTTCACGTATAAATAAATGCAAGAATGTAATATTGTTCATAAAAAATATTTTTATAATATTTAATGCAATATAATAAAATATATAATGTGTGAATATTATTGCCATTGATTATTTCTGCATTCTCGCTTCACGAGCTTCAGAGAACCTTAGCTGCAATCTTGACTTAATCCTATTGTCGCCAAGCAAACTTTCAATTTTTACATTTCTTGGAAATTTGGAGATTACCTAGCTAGTTTTAAAAAATGAAACAATTTTCGTCACTTTAATAGTTCATCCTAGTTAATCTGCACATTACCTAGATAATCTGTAGAATAAATTATTTCTGCACTTTGGTGGTAACAGATACATGCCAGTCCTGTCGAGTTGCGGATTTCAGATATCCTTGAATGTTCCCATATTCATTTCGGCAAACAGAAAATTGATGGCACATACTTTTCAGTGTTTCGTTGTGTGAAATTTGCGCTTTTTATCAGAAGAAACACATTATGGCATTTTTAACAACTAAACTCAAGATGTATGCCAATCTCCTTGGCACATCTTCCAAATTGTCCCAATCCTTTTCTGTCAGGAGTCATAGTCATCATGGCGCCAACTTTCTGGCGCTTTAAAAGTTTTAATGCAACCCTAAATATTTCTCATTCCTATTTCTTTCGCATGTATGGCAACATTTCCACGGAGCTCATTACTTGCAGTCAGTCGCATGCACGTTATCTTCCTAGCATGGGCCACGTCCGCTATAATGTTGTAAAATTCGGTTATCTGTTAGAGATTTTTAGCACCATAAGATGGCACATTTCCTTAAGAGGAAGTCCTAGTAAGGAATAGCCCCTATACTCCCTATGTTACTATCTTCTTGACTAGTTCATTTAGAAATTTGTATAAAATCTTGAAATTTGGTGAATAGGTATGCAAATTATCATTTAATAAAATGGCATACATTAAAAATATGAAAATAGCTTCTAATACATTTTATTTTTCAGTTGAAATCCTTCCATCAGTACGGGTGCAGTGGCGCCATCTGGAGGATTGGGCGTTGACAGATGTCTTTCAAATGAAAAATAAAATATATGAGGCGTTTTTAATTTACGTTAATTTATTAAAAGATCTTTTACGTTCCTTTTCACCAAACTTCAAGATTTTATACAAAATAGTTTCTAAATGAACTGGTCTAGACGATTATAACAAAGAGGGTGTAGGACAGGGATGGGCAAACTTTTTCGGTCGCGGGCCAAAAATTGAAAAAAAAAGTTTGGCGGGCCAAGATAAATTTTTCTAAAATTTCAAAAACAATATACAAGTATTACAATTTAAATATGTAAATGAGATGAATTTCATTTTTAACATTCGATTTCATTTTTAACAGTTCCTTATATTGAGGTTCGAAGTGAGATGCACTGATTCTAAGGAACGAGGCTCAATGCTCATCTGTCAGTCTACTTCTGAAAGAATTCTCTCAAAGGTTCATAGTTGAAAACACTTGTTCTCATATATAAGATGAAGCAAACGTAGCACTAATTTTCTGGGTGTGAGATATTCAATTTGGGAAACTTACTATCGATCATGATTTGTAAAACTCTAACTTTGGCCTATTTAGAAACAACTGCTTGAGATGATTTTTAGATTGCAACTCAATTCATTCAAGCTGCAAATCTGACCTCACTGCAAGGGCGGTTCCAGTGTGGGGGCCATGGCCCCCTCCGAAATTTTGTTTTACAACTTTAGATTCGCATACTTCACGATTTCACACGTTCAATTTGCATTTTGAACAATTTATAGACCTAAGTAAAAAGTTCTATGGCCCCCTCCGAGAATTCAGTCTGGAGCCGCCCTTGCCTCACTGCTTCACAATTTACGTCGAAAGGCATGATAAACATATCCAATTCTGTTTGAATGGCACTGAAATCTTGAAATCTGCGATCGAACTCAAAATGCACTTTTTACAAGCCATCTTCCTAATTCTGAATATGGATATATAATATATAAATATATACATTCTTTCAATTTCCGTCGGACCGGCTCATTAAAATTCCACCCGCGCGCTGGATGAAACCTTCCGACGGGCCGGATTTGGCCCGCGGGCCGTAGTTTTCCCATCCCTGGTGTATAGGAGCTGTTCTTTACCAGAACTTCCTATTAATATCATCCCATGCTTCGTATCATCGCAGGTCGAAATTACTGTCGTTCTACCCAATATGCAAACACATAAAAAAAAAGGAGAATTCCCTTTGTGACAATTTATCTGTGTGCAGCATCTGTCCGTATGCGATTGCACTGTTTACTAATGTGTGTTTTCAGGTGAGCCCGCAGCGCATTCGCCGTCCGCTTAGTGCGCAGTTGTGTAAGCAGGCATTATGTCACACACACGTCGATGGTATACGTTTATCGTCGAATCAGGCGGATCACTAGCGTGACGTCATAGGATGATCTTCAGAATTCTCGAACGGCAGCTGGAGAAATATTTTTCAAGACTTCATTTTTCCGCAGTTAAGTAGCGATTAGAGATGAGACGGGCTCAGCCCGAGCCCGAAAACCGGAGCCCGGGCCCGAACCGGGCTCGGGCTCTGTCATTCACAATTGCGTTCGGGCTCGGGCTCGTGAAAAATTTCTCCTTTATTGAACACACTCCTTGAAACATATTTTAAAAAGTGATTCACGAGGGAAATAAAAGTACAGTCAACTCCGGTTATAGTGAACCTCTGCGGACCATCCAATTTCGTCCACTCTATCCGAAGTTCACTAAAACCCAAGTGTCTTCATGATGGATAGAGATACTGTATGTGAATCGGCACTAATGGTTTGCGTTCACTATAGCCGATGGTTCACTATATCCGGGTTCACTATGACCGGAGTTGACTGTACTTATAAAAAAAAAATAGCGGCACTGACGCCTAGAAGGTGCGTTAAGCTCTTTGGATATTTCAGAACGGCGCGGCGGCTTATATTGATTAGTTAGTTATGAGATCCGACATTATTTTATAAACAATGGATAAATAAAGAATTAGAAAGTGCATTGAGAGTTTGCAACTCTATTTGTCTTTCATTTGCACAAACGGCAAAATTCATTGTATACTATCAATGAATTAATTGGATTTTTTTATCTTAGCTGAAATTTCGGGCTCGGGCTTCGACTTAAATAATATTGCTCGGGCTCGGGCGGGGCTCGGATTAAAAGTCCTCGGGCTCGGGCTTCAAAAAATGAGCCCGAACTCATCTCTAGTAGCGATAAACGCGTCGGAATTAAAGCCACTGTTCATCGACGAAGGTTGTGAATTACCGTCATTTGAATTACGTGAATGCGTTTTATACTCTACACGTGCTTAATTAGTCCGGTTATAACATATCTATTCTAGGGATGCACCGAATACCTTATTTTGCCGAATACCGAATATTCGGTTAAAATTCTAACCGAATATTCGGCCGAATACCGAATACTTGGTTAACATTTATTAAACTTATCAAACCGTTATTAAACTTTGATTGCAATGATTCATTTAATTAGTTTTTTCTTAAACAATATTTTTCATATGGTGTAAAACTTCAAAAATTAAAATGCTGCAAAAGTTAATATACAAATGTGTTTCCTTTATATATTATTAATAGCTTTTTTAAATATTAGTGAAATGCTGGTAATTTTTTTACCTGCATATTTACCTGCAGCAGTTAATTGACTTTACATATTTATGATCGCTTAACGTTAGAGTAACGAACTGTAATCGTTAATGTAGAGTAACGTTAATGTAAACGAGTTTTTTTTTTTCCTTTTCTGGTTACTGTTTCAAATTTAAATAAGTCATAGCAAGGTTAATGTAATGTGTCATAAGATTTAAGAAAAATTGAAAAGCAACAAAATTCAAATTTAACATCCGAGTGTTTTCTCTCACATTAAAGCTAATTTCATTGTGATAATGGTTCTTGTGTGATTGTGGAACGCTAACATTAGGGCTATCTGCCAAGGATGGGGTGCCTTGGTAGGAGGATTTCGCTTATTCGCATGTGATATTAGTAAGTAACAACTTGAATCATTTAGTACTATGGTACTATACTATATCTTTCATTCATGATATAAAAAAGATCTATTTGTTTACCGATTGGGGAATACTTAAATTTGTTTACTATTTGGTTGCCGAATATTTAAGTATTCGGTTTGTCTGCCGAATAGGCAGTATACCGAATATTCGGTGCATCTCTAATCTATTCTTTTCAGATTTAAACATGAAAGATAAACCTCAGAGAACACCTCGATTATAAAACGCTTTTCAACACTATCTTATTTTCCCTTAGATAATACTATTTAACCCAGGGGAACCTCTGAACCGGTATCCCCAAGAAAGTGAGCCAAGCCGATCACTATAAATGGGCTCAAACAAAAATGTTTCAGTCAAATTCAAGACTGTCCTGTAGCCTCTCTTTTATAGGAACTCCCTGAAAGGGGGGTATTGTCAAAATTCTATATCCCTTTCCCGAGAGAGTACTTTCTTGATAGTTAGCCCTATAAACAAACAAACAAAAAATAACGTAAAATGCATCCAAACTGCTTCATTCGAACCTTCCTATTCATATTGCTTTAAAGGAATTCTGCCGCGGAAGTTTTTATCCTGAAAAGGGCACCGTGAAATATTTTTAGTCTGACAAGGGTGCCGCGAAATGCTTTTAGCCTCACAAGGGTGCCGCGGGTAAAAAAAGTTTGGGAACCCCTGCTCTACACGTACGTAATTAGTCCCGTTATAACACATCTATGCTTTTGAGATTTAAGCACCAAAGATAAACCTCAGAGAACACCTCGATTATAAAACGCTTTACTATTTAACCTATAAATTCCCATCGTCCCTTTTTACTGGCTACGTGCCATTTATGGGGCGTTTCTCTATGATTACCCTTCATCAAAAAATGGAAATAACATTTAATCTTATTTTACTGGGCCTCGTAAAATTACGTAAATAGTGACACTGTTTTTGTGAAATAATGCCTAAAAACTCGCCAAGTTTTGTCAAAATACATCGCCAAATTCAACGAGAAAAAAAAGACCTGTTTGAAAGTTTTTTTGTAATTGATCCTTTTGGTATGATTCTTTGTGATCATTTATATTTCAAACCGTTCGTTTTTAAAAATAAGGATTTATTTTCCATTTCTATTCTATTTTATTTATTTACTTATTTTTTTTTTTTATGTTCCAGTCAACTAGCACTCCGAATTTTTTTTTTAGTCGAAATGCTCGTATTTCACTTATACAGGGTGTCCCTTAAAGGTGGTAACGGGCTCTAATACTTTACTTTTTAGAGATAAGTGGGCAGTGTAAATTGGAAAAAATGCTTAACCCTTTAACGCGCAGTGTTCCCGCTCTGGGAACACCAAACTCTGACGGTTTGACTGTTGCCAGTCACGAAGAATAGATTGGATTTCTATAAAAATAGTTTCGTGTAACATAGCTCCACGAGAATATTTTACTTTTCAGCACGTCATTTCCAGTAAAAAAAAAACAACACTGACATCTGTTGAAAAATGGAAGAATGCGAGAACAGATGGATACATTGCCCAATGCTGAAAAAAGGGCAGCCGTTGCCATCGCTCGACTTAACGACCAGCAAGATGGCGGACGATCGAAACGTTCATCGCGTGCCACATATCTAGAGACCCTTTTTTGACGACAGCTGGCTGCGAAAGTGACGACAGCCGCACTGCCAGCTGTCGTCAAAAAAGGGTCTCTAGATATGTGGCACGCGATGAACGTTTCGATCGTCCGCCATCTTGCTGGTCGTTAAGTCGAGCGATGGCAACGGCTGCCCTTTTTCAGCCCTGAGCAATCTATCAATCTATTCTCGCATTCTTCCATTTTTCAGCAGATTCCAGTGCTGTTAAAAAGAATTATGACCATTTTTTGACGGGAAATGACGTGCTAAAAAGTAAAGGGGATTCTCGCGGAGCTCTGTCACCCGCAACTATTTTTATAGAAATCCAATCTATTCTTCGTGACTGGCAACAATCAAAACGTCAGAGTTTGGTGTTCCCTGAGCGGGAACACTGCGCGTTAAAGGGTTAAGGTCTGATTCTCGAATTTTATATGTCACTTCTTGGGTGTATGGAGCACATTTTACTCATTGGGACTTGCTCCGTACGGGGGTTGTATACAAATTTAAAAAGTATAACTTTTTGAAAATTGTCTTATTTCCGAAGTTATTTTGAACATTTTAATTTTTATTTTTTTTTCAATTTACACTGTGCACTTATCTCTAATAGATAAAGAAATACACGCCTGTTACCATCTTTTTGCGGTATGCCGTGTAACTGTCGACGGAAAACTTGCGCTTTTCAAAATACATCTCTTTCTCCGAAATTCACGTATACATTTTGGCTTGCCCCAGCAATAAATCAAACTCAGAAATTAAAAAAAAAAAAACAGAAAAGAAAATAATACGTCAGCTAATGTTTTACGATGCTGATGAATGTACACCGAAGTAGGGTGGGTGTGCCCCCCCTCCTTTTATTTTAAATTCTTCCATGAGTCAGTCACATGACGTATTTAGTTAAAGAAAGAGGGGGAGAGAATGAATGTAAGTCAGTCCCCCATCCTTATATTTTCTAATCACCATTCGTCTTTCCACCCCTTGACACAATAATGGAAGAGCACTAAGGGGGGGAAGATATATGTTAATGGCAATATTGTATATACCTTCTTTTTTTATGATTTTAGGGGGGAGTGATTTGTTGGAGAAGTGCGTATGAGGGGGTGATGCAGGAATGACGTCATTTGTCAATATTTATTCGGAGTGCATGCCGGGCGAAAATTTGGTTCTATGATACTTTCATACTGAAAGAATGATGAAATTGAACGAAAGACGTGCAATTAAAGTGATTACGTTTTCAAATAATTATTTTTTGTTATTAATTCGTGGATTTTTCTTCTTTTTACTTTCCGAACATGTACCATGTAAGGAAAGTATTGTAATCATGAAAAAATTCGAATTCGAGATTTTGGTGTTTTTACACGTCTTAAGAACTTCTGAATCCATTTATGCTATTTTTACGAGATGTATGTATGTGTGTATGTGTGTGTGTATGTGTGTTTGTGTGTTTGTGTGTATGTGAGTGAACACGATAGCTCCTAAACGAGGCATTCGATTGAGCTCCAATTGGGTCTATATGTTATAAACCACCGTCGCAAGACCGGTATTGATTTGGGTGTGTATAGGACTTATAGTTTTTCTACAGGGCTACGACAAAGATTTCTTTTACATTATGGCCTATGGGGGGAAATTCTTGAAAGTGCGCTAGCATTTAAACAGTAGATCCGATTGAGTTCAAATTGGGTATATATGTTATAAACCACCGTCGCAAGACCGGTATTGATTTTGGTGTGTATAGGACTTATAGTTTTTCTACAGGGCTACGACAAAGATTTCTTTTACATTATGGCCTATGGGGGGAAATTCTTGAAAGTGCGCTAGCATTTAAACTGTAGATCCGATTGAGCTCAAATTGGGTACATATGTTATAAACCACCGTCGCAAGACCGGCATTGATTTTGGTGTGTATAGGACTTATAGTTTTTCTACAGGGCTACGACAAAGATTTCTTTTACATTATGGCCTATGGGGGGAAATTCTTGAAAGTGCGCTAGCATTTAAACAGTAGATCCGATTGAGCTCAAATTGGGTATATATGTTATAAACCACCGTCGCAAGACCGGTATTGATTTTGGTGTGTATAGGACTTATAGTTTTTCTACAGGGCTACGACAAAGATTTCTTTTACATTATGGCCTATGGGGGGAAATTCTTGAAAGTGCGCTAGCATTTAAACGGTAGATCCGATTGAGCTCAAATTGGGTATATATGTTATAAACCACCGTCGCAAGACCGGCATTGATTTTGGTGTGTATAGGACTTATAGTTTTTCTACAGGGCTACGACAAAGATTTCTTTTACATTATGGCCTATGGGAGGAAATTCTTGAAAGTGCGCTAGCGTTTAAACGGTAGATCCGATTGAACTCAAATTGGGTATACATTTTATAAACCACTATCGTAAGACCGGTATTGATTTTGGTGTGTATAGGACTTATAGTTTTTCTACAGGGCTACGACCAAGATTTCTTTTACATTATGGCCTATGAGGGGGGGGGGGGAATTATTGAAAGTGCGCTAGCGTTTAAACGGCGCATTCAATTGAGCTTCAGTTTGGTATATATGTTTGAATTATTCATCGATTAAAATGCTTGGTAATGATCTTAATTGTAAGTGTTCGGAAAGTCGAGTGGAGTCACTCCAGATTTTTTTTTCCATCTGTACTTCGTGGCAAGCGAAAACTGAGAGTGTGGTGGTAGTCAGAGCCTGATTATCACACGGGCATATGGGGCAATAGCCCGGGGCCTCGGAAAAATAAGGGCCCCCCCACATCTCCCGATTTATTGTTATCACGATTTATTAAATGTTCATATAAGGATTCATATATGTTGCAATAAACTTTTTGCAACTAAATTTGCTTTGTAACATCTATAGCATAATTTTTAACAATAAATGGACTTCGAGATTTATTTTCTGTTCTAATTCAATGGTCTTTAAGACTCATGGATCCATAAACAAGAAGTTAGGAGTTTTTGAAAACGTATGGTATGGCCCTATATATGCTTATCACAAAATATCCATTAGTTAACATTCTTTTATTTCGTGATGAAAGAAAGAAAATTTCGAACATTTTGGTGTATCAAGAATATTTTTTGGAGTGAGAAACTTTGCGCCCGTGCCTCGTAATTGCCATTCCTGGAATCAGGCGCGTAGTCAGGAAATTTTTTCGGGGGGGGGGGATATGCGCCTGGAAAAAATTTCGGGGGGGAATATAAACTTATATCTGCATAAATAGACGGAATTTCATCACTAATCCAAAAATTTCGGGGGGGGATATATCCCGATATCCCCCCCCCTGGCTACGCCCCTGCCTGGAATTCGGGCATCCATGCACTAATAATACAAATGGACTAAAAAATATTAAAATCACTTTTAAATATATAGTCTTATTCTAAATAAGTATAAATAAATAGGTAATTTTTAATTCAATTTTAGTATTCTTTAAAAATGTTTCATTTTTATGTCGGGAAAATGCAACAGCCAACAAAAATAAGTTAAAATGCTTGTGATAGTATAGGGTCCCCAAAATAACCTCTTGCCCCAGGGCCCCGACCACCTATGATCAGGCTCTCGTGGTAGTTGGAGGAACTAACCGTCTCGGCGATGCGAAATAGTGCTATGTGGAATTGGTAGAAATACCTTGTAAACCAAATTTTTTTTTTATGATTTCTATTGCGAGCGAAAAGTATGAATAATTTAAATAGATTTAAAGTATAAAATGGATCTATTCCCCCCCCCATCCCAGAATATTGTGAAAATCTGCATAGATATATCCTTTGACAAAATTACACTGCAAATGACCAAGGCTTTACTGCTAATTAGCAATTAATATTAAAGTACTGATTACTAATAAACTACCAATAGCAATAATCTGTTACCATTGGCGTTAAAACGATCTATTAATTTAAACTATTACTACTGCTTTACTACTAGTAATTATTAATATACTAACATTAATACTAAACTACTTATAGCATTAATCTATTACCAATGGCGTTAAAACGACCCTTCCCCTCCTCCCTCTAAATATTTTTCCTTATTAAAACAGACCGACTAATGATATCATATTTCCCCCCCTCCTCCCCAACCCATATTAAAAATTCTTCATTGCGCAGGCAATATAAAGGACAATTTGAATGATAATGACCGGTCGTAAAATCCCAAAAATGCTTCCGCACAAGTCATAAATATTGTAACTGCAACTGCATGGGTATGTTCATTTGCATGAACACACCTACATTGTTATTGAGATCGTGTGCTTGTAGTTTGCCTTTTTCTTTTTAATGCGAATAATAAGGGAGAAAGTTTCGTTTAGGGATTCGTGAAAGAATGAACTTGGAAGATGAATGTTATATATCGTTATCAGACTTCGTGCAATCGTAATCGGTTATAGCCGATTACACTTTTTTTGTGTAATCGTAATCTAGAAATTTAGTTTTACAAATATTCTAACGTAATCGTAATCTGATAAGTTAATTCCGAGTGGAATCGTAATCTAGAAAATTAAAATTTTTAGATTTTGATTAAATAATCATAGTGTAGTCGTAATCTAAGCATATCGTAATCGTAATCACTTGAGACGATTACAGGATTACATTCGCTCAGATTTAGTTTTTACGTTAAATGAAGGTAACAGAAAAAACTCGTTATACTGTGTGTGAAGTCTTTGTTAAATTTCTCGGGGCTCCTGCTTTTGACAGTCTATTCAAAATGCTGGAAAAATCTTGCACCCCGGTACAACATGTTCATTCATGTGTGTTACAAAGACTTAAAGCCTAAAGTTATCCTTCCTGTGGCCAGCGTTACTTCCTCGCATCGGTTCTCTCCGGGCCCTGTAAGACATTCCAAGATCTGAGGGAAGGAAAGCTACGATGGCGACAGAAAGGAGAAAATTTCAGCTGTTGTATCATTTAGGGGCATTGCTTAGGTAGGTTAAACCTATATTCAACGAGCCTTTTATGTGTGTTATTTTACACATTTTTATTATTTTATCTTTTGCCACTTTTCGTCTTTTAACTGGACACGATTGTCTCAATGCGCACCATTTTAGAATTGGACTGAGGGATTCTCCAGTTTGCTGCCTGTGTGACTCTAGATCCTCTATGGACAGTTTATATATTGACACGTGTTTTGCACTTGAAAGTTTTAAATGCGTTGTTCAAAAAAATACTGGGAAGCCAGAAGGCTAAGAACTTGATTGTTAAAGCCTGGCATTTGTCATAAATAAATAAATTATTTTAACTTTTAAGCGCCAGTTTATTTTGGGTATTTTTTGTTCCTTAGTTCTGTCCTCTACGTAAAAATTGTACAATTAAGAAGATATGGATGCTTACAAAAATATTTTGCAATCGTAATTTAATCGTAATCTCGCAATACGTGTATCGTAATCGAAAGTTTTTATTGGTTTGATTATTGTAATCTAATCGTAATCGACACAATTCATGTTTGGGATTACCTTAATCTAATCGTTAGGCTTCCACCTGAAAAAGAAAAGAAATCGTAATCTAATCGATTACGCATCCGCGTAATAGTGTAGAAGTCTGCATCGTGCAACAAGGCAGTCGGATCATGCCAAATGCATAGATTAGAGAAGCACTTTCCAGCACAAGCCTTTTATTTCTCCATATGCAGATGCATAACGAGTCATTATGTAAATGAAATTTAAAACCCCCCACTAACGCATTTTTAGATAAAGTTTTCATTGGTCAACCAACTTTCCTACCTTCGTGGAAGTAAGAACTTTTTACAAATTGAGAAAGATGAACTAAGAATATGCATTTTTAGTAAATTCTATAACCGATTTCTACTATTCGAATAGAGGAAATAATCGATTAATCGGATAGTGAATATTTACGATTTCTACTATTCGAATACTATTCGCGATTTTTATTTGAATGCTATTGTGATTTATATTAGCTTACAGCTTGAATAGTATATGTACTTTTTATTCGAATGTACTATTCGTATAGTAATAGTTAGAAGTTAATGCGGGAATATTGTGTTTTGTACATTCTATTTCATAAAAAAATATTTAAATAAACCTATATATTGCATATATTGTGAATTAAACGATATAGGTGCAATAATAGTGTACTTTCCTTATACATTGTGCTTAGGTATACTTTTGTCAAATAGTATATTATAATAACATTTAACATCAGAACTTTGGCAACACCATTACCGAGTGGATAAGACACTCAAAATGGTAAATGGCTTAAGTGTGAAGGTCCGGCGTTTTGGTCTATCGTGCGGCTGTCTATCTAACGGTGTGGAGTTTTGGTCTGTCTTCTCCAGATGTAACTTGAATACGCGTTAGAACTCCCTAAAAAGTTCTCCTTCTAAGGCACCCCCATCCTTGGCAGATAGACCTTGCGTAGCTTTGCCATACACAACATTAACATGAGAGCGTTATTTTCTCGCATTTTATTGTCCCTTTATCATTAAGTAATATCACGTTATTTCAGCTTTTAAACCAAAATATATGCAATATATGACGAATAGATTTTAAATAACGTAAACTCCAAAATATAATAAAATGCTGCCATTTTTCCTCTTTCCTTCATGACGTAAATCGACTTTTGTCAAGAGTAAATATGTCAGTTCTATACAATTTAACATCGGGATACAGTTTACATGCATTTGTTCGTAACTGAAAATTTTAAACTTCTGAATACAAATTTGCCATTTTTGCGGGGATTTATTTAATTTTTTTTTTCAATTATTTATTCCAAAGAAGTAACTACAGATTGTCTTCTCTGCTGTTCCTAACAAAAACAATTTATTATCTCTTAGAACGATGATGATATTTTGTTTAATTTTTCCCACTGAACCAGTTCTTCAAACGGTTTAAATTCTATCGCTGTATCAGAAGGATTACATAATGTTTTATTTGATAGTAAAAGAGAAATATTATTTTGTAAAAAGAATATAATAATGAAAAATACCTGTTAAGAATGTTAGTGAAAGAATTTTTTCTCGAATTTCGGCATGAATTTCTCGTATGTATTCGGGTCACTGAAAAAGAAAGAAAGAAAGATTAAGAAAAAAAGAAAGAAAAAGAAAGTATGAGACCTCATTGACATTTTATCTCTATAGATATGACGTGTTTTTATTGGGTCATAAAAATACAGCTTCATTATAAAACTCGGGTAAATATTTTTCTTTCGATAAGAAAGGAGGAAATCAACTCAACGCCACTTCGCGGTCGCCATTTTCATTGTAAATTGAGTTCTCAAAATTTTGATATATTTTTTCTTCTTGTTCCTTTTAACGTGCTTGTTAATGAACTTTGGAAATCCTAAACAATTATCGTGAATTGTTTCGCAGCGGCCATTTGCTATTATTACAATACAATGCAACTATTATAATTTTTATTTGTTAATTTATTTTTTGCTGTATAAAATTATTTTGAGAATAATCTTTAATGCTTTTTCTCCCCAAGATTATCTTGATGAAGGAAATTCTTTTGCTTTCTTTAATTTGAAACTTTTCTCTACTGGAACAGGTAATTCTTATAGATAATATTTTTTTAATTTCACTTACTGGAATCTTGCAACAACTTGAACTTGCAATTATGTCGTCAGTGGTTATTGCTAGCACAGTGACAACACAATCATAAGCATAGAGCTGTATGGGAGCACTCCTTGGGGTTCCACCATACGTTTTCAATAGTCTTCCCATATCTATCTATACCCTATGTAAAACAGGGTGATTTAAAACTCTCGGGGCAGGGCCGTAGCTAAACGAAAAGTATAAAGGGCGCTTAAACTTCTGCTGAGGGTGCCCATAGACGGGGGGGGTGCGTGTGTATACACACGCACCCCCCCCCCCCTGTGATGCAGATCACATATTTATTTTTAATAATAATTTATTTTGGCTTTCTTTAATGTAATCTATCCAAATTCAAGAATTCTAAATCACTTCTGTTTTCATTTTTCTGCCATTCCAGCTTTTAAATCTGTATTTTCGCTTTTCCCGCATGCATTATTCTTTTTGTTTGTTTCTTGAAATGAGACCCGGTGGCGGCGTTATGAGCTAAAAATAGATTATGTTACGTCCGTTTGCAAAATCAACGTACTTTCTGCTTCCCCTCTTGGCATCCTGCTGGCGTAAGTTTTTATTTGTTGCCCTGCGACATCTTTAAAATTATTTGCTCGCGATTACGTCATTTTAATTTTATTGGATTAACTGTTAGGGTTGCTTTGGAATTGGCGTTATTAGTCTCAGCCAGGTGTTTGTTTTCGCCAATGTGTAATTCTCTGCTGGCGTAATTTTTAATTCATTCCATCTTAATTTCACTGTCTAAATAGGACGTATTTTTATTTCGCTGGGTCACCACCATCCGTTGTAATAAGTTTATATTTCAATAGTATCTTTTTAATAAAATAGTTTTTTTAGTATTTAACGTCTTTTTATTATATTGCAACTAAGTGTATCGAACCCGGATTTTCATGTGTCACAACGCAACTTAATAATTTAAAACACATATTTAATTTACAAAACAAACAGCAGGAATAAGACCCGGACTGAATTACTCCATTTAAATGAACATGCAAAATTAATGAATAATGCCATTTTGCATTGTACCAACCTTTTTCTTTTATATATATTGATTGTTAATATATTGCTGTTTTAATCGTATGTATACATGTGTGTATGTATAATATGTGTGTGTACATAGTTGAAAAAAAACCAGAATACTATCTGTTATATAATTCTACGAATAATCAAGGTTACACTGGCGAATCAAGTTACCCCCGAAACAAGTGAATCGTCTTGGGTCAAACTTTTTTTGCAATTCTTGTTAATCAGAAATCGAAGTTAGAAAACTGGGTGGAGTATTTCAAAAGGACACATATCCATTTTATTCATTTTTATTTAAGTAAAAATTACATATACTGGAATAATAATAAAATATGTCGATTTTCAAAATTTTGTAAATGTGTGTTAAAAAAAAAAGGAGTTAAAAAGCCAATTCTCCAAGCAGGGGCGTAGCCAGAAATTTTTCATGGGGAGGGTTACGACTACTGCAAGTCACATATATGCATACATGTGTGTGATGAGGGAGTGAAGAATATACATTTTGTATGGCAAAAAATTCCTCATGGGGGGGGGTTATGACCCCCCTAACCCCCCCTTGGCTACGCCCCTGTCTCCAAGAGAAGAAACATCTCAATAGATAAATGGAAACTTACATTTACATATAATCGGGAAGAAATATCTTTCTTTTCTCGTCTAAAACTTTAACTAAATGTTTTAAAAACTATGTACTATTTGTTGAGTAAATCGAATTTTGAATTTTTCAACATCTTACAAGAGGAATTTTTTTATATGATACCTTATAGTTATTTTTTCACAGTAAAACACTGCAATGCAAATACCAACAATACAGTACAAATATTGTTATACATGATTACTAAAATGCGTTTAAATCAGTGATTGCGGTAACTTATTAAATGTCCTAATTACTGGGCTAAATAGGCAGGGAGCAATTTTTGTAAAGTACAGAACTAATTTTAGATTTTAGAATTTGCAGTAAACATTTATTATTAATAAAATGTCAGACTAGACATGAAGAAAGGAAATATCAGCACTACTTTATTTAATAACTTAAATATATTTGTAGGATACTGGATGAAGAAAGCCAATTGAATTAATTTTTGAATGATTAAAATTTATAAATTCATGTACAATCACTCAAAAAATGTTATAAATTTACTGTATTATATACAGTGTTATTAATTAAAAATAAATTATATTATATTTAAAAACTTCATAAATTATATTATAATTGTATTTTGAAAAAAATTTATTTTTTGTCGGGAATATTGATAAATGAAGATTAAAAATTTAAGAACTTTTAAACATTTAAAGCTTCCAGTTCTTAAAAAAAAAAAGACTTGCAATTAAATAAAAAAACTCAATATATATATAATTATTTCAATACCTTTAAACTTAATACAAATATATTATTTACTTTTCATTAAATTAAAATCACTGTACACATATATAGTTCTCGCTGTACACATTTATAGTTATAGATCTGGTATATACATTTTTCCTATAAAGAACATCAGTTATAGTATGCGCATCTTTAAAATTTCCTAATTCTTAAATAGGAAACACACAGCATTAAAAATCGATTATTTTTAGATAGCAGATCGTTCCAGAATGTAGCATTGCATTCCAATGTAGAAAAAGAAATTAAAACTGTCACGTAAAATAGAATTTTAAAATACTTACTAGACATGTTTATCCATAATTTAGGAACTTAAGTATTTAAAAATCACAGAACAGTATTTAAGTGTGCTTGTAACATTTGGAAAAGAGAAATATTTACAACTTGAACACATTTGATCCTTTTTCTTAAAAACAGAATGTACACATATTTTTTTCTTTTTTGCTCATAAACTTAATCTATACATATTTTTACAGTAATGTAATAAATAATACCCATCAAATTAAACTGCCGTATAAAAATCGCTGGTCATAGTCACAGCAAAATTTATCACATAACAGCAGAAAAATTTGCAAATCCGAAAACGAATTCCAATTAAAAACATAACATCCTTAACATTTAAATCTAGTTATAATTTCACTAAAAAATAGAGTTGGTGATTTCCTGTGAATAACAGATCTAAATATCTTGATTAATTTTAAAATTTCTATACTACTTTTGATCAAAATAATTCTTAGAGAAAATTAGAAAAAAAAAAATTCCCTCCCCTCTCCACCAAAATAAAAGAATCAAATAGCAAAAAAAAAACATACAAAAGAATCCAAGATTTAAAATTTACGACATAGCTATTATTATTACAAATATAAATTATTATTAACAGAAGTTAAACACTTTTAGTACTGTTGCAGCCGCCTGTGCTTCTTTTCGTTGAAAATTTTCAAAAATGCATTAAAATCTATATTTTTTGTGTGCTGCTTTTCAAATGCTAAAAGTATTAAATTTAAAAGTCTATTGTGACCCAGGCACGTATCCAAGAAAACAATTTGGGGAGGGGGGGTCCAAAAATTTCGGGGGGAGGGGGCAAACGGTAAAAAAGGCTGAATTTTTCACAAAAATACTATATCATTATCATTTTAGTAACAAAAATGATAATTTCTGGGGGGTCCGGACCCCCTGACCCCTCCCCTTTAAATACGTCCTTGTGTGACACATAGATTGTTATTGTGGTCTATTCAGTCTTGTTAAGTGCAAAAATGTTGACCCACACAATGCTGTATTACTGCCAAGAGTTCTCACTGAGGCAAGTAATTTTGTGAGTCTGAAAAAGTAACTTGCATATTTCAGCAGACTTATCGTAGTCAGCACTTCATTGTTTTTAAAGAATTTTTTGACTATTATTCTTCGGTTATTTTCTTCGGGTGAGGGGATTTTAATCCCTAATGTTTTTAAATATTTAAGATCGTCTCGATGAAAATAAAATTCTTCCGCCTTTGAAGTTTCGTTTAATATGAAAGTGTTATCAGAAAATCTTCTTCGAAGCTCTGCTGATAAAAGATCATTTACAGAAGAACATACCATTTTCATTGCAGTGTCCCCAGTAGCACAATGAGTCCAAAAGACGTTTAAAACACGTTTTTTAACGTCAAAAAACGTGTTTCCAACGTAATTTAAACGTTTTTTGAACTAGTTCTGCTACTAGGGTGTGTCAAACTGTAAGCTAAGTCAAAGGTCCCATTTCGGGGGGGGGGGCGCTGGAGCCCTCTCGTCGCCCCCTCTGGATAAGCCCCTGGAATGGGGAGTCAGTAAACATCGTCTCCATTACCTGTAAGTTATCATTTTGGAAAATGTGATGAAGTAATTCAGTGTAACCTCGATATCTCGAAAACCTTGATATCTCGAATAAATCTATTTTGCCTTACAAACTGAACCCCTTTTAGTTACACCTCGATATCTCGAATTTCTCCGTTGTCTCTTTGACTTCGAGGTTATACTCACCTCGAGAACAAACTTTCCGACTAACGGTTTGTAAAAAAAAAAAAAAAAAATGCATGTTTCACCGAGAGCACTCTACTTCAATGCATAGTCTACGACATTCTATTTCTTTTCATTGATGGAACTGTCGAAGAAAGGCGCATTGTTCCTATATGAGAGAACTGAGATGAACGCTTCCAACACTTCTTCCTTTGAGTGAGTTTTGAATCCCCTTCTATATCTTTTATCTAAGTTTATAATATTTTCTCAGATAAAATGTACAGGATGGCCATAATTAAACTTCTCCTTCAAACAACATTCTGTACCTGTTAAAGGTGAGCAAATTGCCACGAGCTTTAACATACGGATTGTACAGAGTTTTTAAAAAAGTTTAATTCAAAAAATGCCCACTAGGTGGCGCTTAATGTTGCAATTCAGATGAAGAAAATGATTCAAATTATTCAATAAATGTCCCAAAAACTGTTGAAATAATTTTTATATATCGAGTTACTCATCTCCATTGTTAAATTTGCTGTTTTTCTATGCAAAGCGCCACCTAGTAGACAATTTTTGAGCTGCTTTTTCGAAATTCTTTGTGCGCTTCTTGATGTATAGCCTATATTATATATCAAATTTGGTTACAATTCATTTACCCATTTTACTTCTAGAACTCTGTTAACCCTTTAACGCTCAGTGTTCCCGCTCAGAGAATACCCAACTCTGGCGTTTTGACTGTTGCCAGTCACGAAGAATAGATTGGATTTCTATAAAAAGAGTTGCGGGTGACAGAGCTCCACGAGAATCCTTTACTTTTGAGCACGTCCTTTCCCGTCAAAAAAGGGTCACGATAATTTTTACCACCACTGACATCTGCTGAAAAATGGAAGCATGCGAGAACAGCTGGATACATATTGCCCGATGCTGAAAAAAGGGCAGCCGTTGCCATCGCTCGACTGAACGACCAGCAAGAGGGCGGACGATCGAGACGTTCATCGCGTGCCACAGATCGAGAGGTCTCGCGCACAGCCAGCTGATAGTTAAGTCGAGCGATGACAACGGTTGCCCTTTTTTCAGCATTGGGAAACTGTTGCGCCTCAAAGGGTTAAAAGGGAAGTTTTATGACCCCCTGTATATGGTTATTCCCCTGCAATTATTTTGAAATTGAACGCGATCATGGACGGACGCCGAAATTGAATAGCAAATTATTATCAGCAGTCCAGTTCCGCCATTGCTGAAATTTTCAGAATATTTTGTTAATACGAATTTCTCTGAGTTTATTTATTATTATTATTATTTTGAAAATTCAAAGTCGAAGTCGATTTCAAATTTCCAGTTCTCTCATTCATATCACAAAACTTGAAAGTCATTTTACCGATATGAAATTAGGTTGAATAAAAGAACGCCTTGTAACAGCTATATATTCAGCTTATACAGGGACCGATTTCCGGCAGGACATTAGGGGCAAGCGCCTGGACCCCCAGATTATCCTTTAAGTTTAAAAATTTGCACATTTGATTTTAATTAAAAATATGTTTGTGTGATTATGGCACGCTACAGTAAGGCGATCTGCCAGGGATGGGGGTGCCTTGGTAGAAGGAATTTCTAAGGGGTTCTAAAGCGTATTCACGTTACATCTGGAGGAAACCTACCATAACTCCAGACCGTTAGATCGACAACCGGGCGATGGGACACCTTCACACTTCGGCCGTCTACTATTTTCAGTGGCATAACCACTGTGCCATGGTGAGGCTTAATTTAAAATAAGGAAGAGGGAAACTAGTTTTATGAAAAATTATTGTAATAATAATTAACTCTGTTACTATTTCACACCGCTTAGTATTACATTCACATCTCTTTTTAGGTAAACGGCATAGTTTCAGGCAATTATTCACTGAAAACTTATCATTCAGGCGTAGCATATATATTGATACTGGCTGTGAGGAAACCATAAAACTGATTTTTAATTGGAGCAGATAATAGGAAATAGCTTCCTTAGAGGAGCGAAGTTAAATCCATCCCACTATAAATTAATGCTCTTACATAAGCATTAGTACAATAAATACAAACTATTGTGGAACATTTTACTTGAATAATACGGATTTATATGAACGATTGAAAATTAAATAATATATAATATCATTGATATATCCTACATAATATTAATGACTATGTCATTTTATCTCTCATACCCTTTATTGAAAATTGTCCGGAAAATGTGACATAATTTTACATATATTTAAATACTATTAATTCACAACAGCTTTAATCTATTGTTACACTATTTCGTGAGTTGTAGAACAGGCATCCCATGTATTTTTCTGTAAATAGGTTACAATCCTAAAAATTTCAACATAGGTTTACCAGGCGAAATAGATGAAAGATGAGAGATAAAATTACATAGTCAATGAATATAGTTTTAATAGGGTAATCATGAAACTAAAAAATGAGGGGGGTTCAAGGGGGTCACCCCTTGACGAGGCTCGAACAGCCGAGTTATTATTATAATTAACTATTTCATTTCACTTTGCATCTTATGATTAAATAATCATTTTTATGCTGTTATAACATTCTTCTTTGTATGTACAGATATGAAAGTTTCTTTGTAGGGTATAAAAAGAGTTTTCGTAAGAGGGGGGGGGGCAATGCAGCTTTTGTCCTGGGCCCCCATCGCTGTAAATCGGACCAATATTAGCACTACAGTTACAATAGGATACTCAAAAGAATTATTTATATTTTAAAGAAGAAAAAAAAAATTCTAGAATAAATTCTAACGATTTCTTCATCGATTTTTTCAAACAAGTTCTTTTCCCGTTTCTGGTTTTAGATAAGAATATCGTGCCCCTAGAGTTCTTAAAAGGTTTTGAATTCTTTTTATTTTATTTTATTCAGGACTTTTCCGTTTAAAAAAAAAAAGGAGGGGGAGGCCATGTTTTGATAAATATATATAAGTTTTTGTTTGTAAAATCTTGATGGCAATACTTAGGAAAAAAATGTTCAGAAAATGGCTGTTAACTTTTTCAAAACTTCAACTTATACACGTTTGATAGAACTTCTTTTTTTTTTTCTTGTTTAATATCATTCGTTTAAATATTTATACTTTAAAGTATTTGTTACATTATTTTAACGGTAACTGCGCCAACAGCTTTTTTTTTGTTGTTGTTGTTGTTGAGAATTCTGAAACTATTCGTTTCTGTTTTTATGAGAAACAGATGGTGTTATTGTTATAATAATAAATGTTTCTTTGCTTGGCCTGCTTAAAAAGGAAAAGAATAAAAGCATTATTCCAAAAAAAGAATATTTTTGTTTCTTGACCTGCTTTGATTTTGCTTTTATTGTATTCTGTGCCGCGTTTTTATGGCAAGATTTAGCTCCCCCCACCCCTATCCAATGCATTTGCCTATCTCCATTAATCAATCAGGCTATAAATTGAAGCTGTTTCTGACCAATGTTTATGGTATGAGCCTACCTTAGGGGCACATGAAAAAAAAAGTAAGATTTTAATGAAAATTCCATATTTTTAGTTAGTGCAGTTTTAAGGAAATTTAATGTAAACTTTATATATTGGCAACTTCAAGGGGAATTTTGGTGAAAAATTGCATTCACGCCAAACCTCATGTAACCAATTCTAACTACTATTCTTTGATAATATTTATACAGTATATGACTAACATATTTATTTGTGTTAGAACTTTTGAAAATCTTTCACTTTATAATAGTTATGAAAATTTTTCAATTTTTATGCAAAAACACAATAAAGAAAAACATTTTTTGAAAAAATATGGCCGTAAAATCAATAAACACAGAAATATTATATTCTGATTCATAAGTCAAGTAGTAATGATCAAAATTTCTAGTCAATATCTTAAACACGTTATGAGAGAGACAGGGGCGTAGCCAAGAGGTGGGGAGGGGGTTAGGGGGCTCATAACCCCCCTCCCCCCCATGAGGAATTTTTGCCATACAAAATGTATATTCTTCACTACATTATCACACACACGTATACATATACATGAGTTGTAGTAGTCGTAACCCCACCCCCCATGAAAAATTTCTGGCTACGTCCCTGGAGAGAGAACATTTAACGTTAATTCATACAAAATACACACTTTTTCGGAAAACGCGTTTAAAGATTTTAGTACTGTACAAAATACTATTCTTCCAGCTCATTATTTCTTGTATATCTTATCTTCTAGTTATCTTAAGGCGACCCTATTTTTAAACAGTATTTTGGGGACAAATGTCCTCGAATCAAAGGAAAACTTGAGGACACTAGAAAATATTTTTGGGGACTTACAAAGGTAACTAACGATGGCTTTCTCGAAATTTTACGAATACATGGATACCTTTGCCGTACATTAGTCAAGAAAAAATGCCAAAAATTGCATATAGCATAAAATTAAAAAAAATTCTAATTTTAATTTCAGAATAAAACTAGCCTATGTCCGTCAGGGATAGTGTAGCTTTCTGTTGGTGTAGGAATTTTTGGAATCTGTTCAGTAGCTCCAGAGATTACCTCCTACATATAAAAAAAGTTTACCTCTTTTTTATATTAGTGTAGATTGCCAGGGCCCGATTATGACAACAGAAGCCCCGGCCATTATGAAATTGGGGGCCCCAATCTACGAAATTTGTTTTATTTTTCATAAATTTTTGATATAAAAAAGAATATTTCAGAACAACATATGAAATCGGGTGCCCTGGGAATAAGCGTAAAGTTTTCAAAATTATTGGGGGGGGGGGCCGGGCCCCACAAACACATATATTCACGTCAGGGGCGTAGCCAAGGGGGGGGGGTTAGTGGGGTCATAACCCCCATGAGGAATTTTTTTCCATACAAAATGTATATTTTTCACTCCCTTATCCTACACCCGCATACATATATGTGAGTTGCAGAAGTCGTAACTCCCCCATGAAAAATTTCTGGCTACGCCACGGATTCACGTACATATAACTTAGTCATAGCTGCCAACTACATGGAATATATATAACCACTTTTTCTACAGGATTTTTCGGCTTAAAATATAGCAAAATTTTTGTGCTGCGCGCACGAGCTGGTTGCTATTTAAAAAAAAATAATTAAAAAATAGACTGTTTACAAAAAAATGGTTAATTATATTCCGTAGTAGTTGGCAGCTATGACTTACTATATATCAGTAAATTATTGGAGGCGCTCGAGCTCTATGGGTCTATAGAATTCTACACCTATGTAGGGTAAGTGTCCATGTTAGTATCTTCCTACCATGTTATAAGTTAAAAATAGAAGCAGTGTAAAAAATCCAAAGGAGGGAAAAAAAACATTTTCGATGAGAGAGTGCATTTTAGACACATCTGAACTTTTCTTCATTTCATAATTTACATCGCATAATCTGATTTTAATGAACCAGAGCCTGGCGAGGGCAACTTATAGTGACACTGTGTGTTACGTGGCGTCACAATGAATACTAAATCATGTTTGAAATCAAACGAAGAAAATTTTTAAAAGTCCAAGTAAAGGTTTTTTTTAAACGTTTGTAAATGGCGTGAAATACTTTTTTTTTATGTTAGTATAAATTAATTTTCTGTATTGAGTGGTAAATTATTGGGTGGGCTCAGCCCCTATTCACAATTTATTGGGGGGGCTCGAGCCCCACGGGCCCATATAACTCTACGCCTATGGCCCTGGGCAAAGTCCCGATTTGCCCATGCGATAACAAAGCCCTGTAGATGATTGCTTGTGAACAAGCAAAAACATCTGCGTCGGAAGACGTTTCATAACCAACGCGCAAGCCAAGATTTATCATCCTCGATTGAGCGCTGCCTAGAAAAACTAATATTGGTTAGAGCCCTATAGTTTAGATAAGTTCCATTACGCAGTTTCAAACTGCTACAATAATCTCGCTTTTATACTCGTGCATGTACATAATAAAGTAGAGATATAAAAATTTGGCCTCGTTTTATGATCTCTTTTCTAGTTCTCTCCGATGTTATCTGGCGCTGCGAGTAAATTGCTACTTTGTTGAGAAAAATGGATTACTTTTTTTTCTAATCCAATACCTCCAGCCCCCCTCCATCGCCGTTGTCTTTTATAAAGGTTTTTGTTAAATAAATAAATAAATAATAAAAATATACACATATATATATATCAGCCGTTTTTATCACGAAAGAATTTAGACGTACGAAAAGTTTTATGATTTTTTTTTTTTTCGCCATTCTTTCAATCAGTTTTTCATTTATTCTTTTTCAATCATTTTGATATGTGCCGCGATTACAGTGTTATTGTTAAAATAAATTTATAAGATTTCTTTGGATACTATCGCCTTTCTAGTGATCTGAAACTGGGTTTATTTAGTTTGATTTATTTTTATTATTATTAAATTATATTTTTATGACGAAATATCGTTTAAAAATTTATTATTGTTTAACCCTTTGAGGCGCAACCCTTTCCCATTGCTGAAAAAAAGGGCAGCCGTTGCCATCGCTCGACTTAACCACCAGCAAGATGGCGGACGATCGAAACGATCATCGCGTGCCATAGATCTAGGGACCCCTTTTTTTACGACAGCTGGCTGTGCTGGCACACAGCCGGCTGCCCTTTTTTCGGCATTGGGCAATCTATCCAGCTGTTCTCGCATTCTTCCATTTTTTCAGCAGATGTCAGTGCTGTTAAAAAAGAATCGTGACCATTTTTCACGAGAAATGCCGTACTAAAAAAGTAAAGGATTCTCGTGGAGCTATGTCACCCGCCACTATTTCTATAGAAATCCATTCTATTCTTCGTGACTGGCAACAGTCAAAACGTCAGAGTTAGGTGTTCCCAGAGCGGGAACACTGCGCGTTAAAGGGTTAACCATATTTGTTTCGCGACTAGAAGTGAAAGCGCTGGAATAAATTCAGAGCCTTACTATCACATGGGCAAATCGGGACTTTGCCCGACCCCCTATTTCAAATATTGTTCTGAAATATTCCTTTTTGTATTAAAATTTTAGGAAAAATAAAGCAAATTTCATAGATGGGGGCCCCCCAAATTCATCAATGCCCGGGGCCCCTGTCGGTCATAATTGGGCCCTGAATAAGTTGGTTTTTCACGGCGCAACTATCCCGCGTCAAATTGTTAAAACTGTCTTATAAAAACGATATCTCAACTTGAACAAATGTATTCCTGTACAAATTCGGTCATTTTCTTTTATTCAATCACCGAAAAAAATTATTTTTTAAATTAGACTTTTACAAAATAAGCATCAAGCGTTTGAAAACCTGTTTGCTCTTCAGTATATCTTGATCTATAAAATTTAACTTGTCGAAAAAACGAACAAAATTGATTGCATAATTTATCATCCGAAGGGGGAGGGGGGGGAGATAAAGGGGGGGAACCAGTTGTCTTTTCGGCTCTGGCAGTTTTGAATTATTGGTACTGAATTATTTATGTTCCGAGATATATGATGTATAATTAATGTTCGAAATACGATGCTGAAATATTAGAACTCTTCATTATGAATTTATTAGTAAGGTTTCAGAATAAGATGTTCATGATATATATATTCTTTTTTTCTTTTTCTTGGCTTGTTTTATTTTGTTCGATTTCTACTCTGTCACTTAATTCGTTGATAAATTTTACCCAGACGATATTTATAAGGTAATAAAAAGTGTAAGGTAAAGTAATAAGTAAGGTAATAAAAAGTGTATTTGCAAGAGGAAAGAACCATGTTATTTTAACAGTTGAGATGTAAAATTTTGTTCGCTGACCATCAATTTTCACGGCAACTACATCTTGTAAGAGTTAGAACACTTTAACATAAAGTATTTTTCAACTTTAAAAGATCGAAGGTAGCATTTGGGACCAATTTTCTTTTGCTCAAAAATGTTCTTATTTTTTGTTAATCAAATTATTTTGGGAGGTAAATTAAAATTTTTACTGATCTCAGTTGTACTGATTGCACAACTTTTCTTTTAGACACAAGGCATCCTTATAAAATATTAATATTGAACCCAGGCTTAAACTGTTCTACCCAGCACTGTTTTTCAGCATATATCTTTAGATCCCATCTATTTAAATTTTGACTTTCTTTTTTTTTTCCTTTTGTAATTTATCACTGCGTTTATTTTTCATTGTATTATAAATACATTCTGAATTTTTTAAATACAAATTAAAGAAATATTTTTTGTCTTAGTTATAATTGTATGAGTAATTTACTGTTTTTATTTTTTCTAGGTAAGTTATTTGAAAACGTTATGTGTTATGATCTCCTAAACATTAAGAATGATAATGTCTTGCACCATCTGATTTACAGGTATGCTTATACGATACTAAAGATACGATACTAAAGGTACGATATTAAAGAAGCTTTAACAAATTTATTATAACATTAACAAGTTTGATTTAACTAATACCTAGCAAACATTTAAAAACGCTATAACTTAATCGAATGTTTAAAAATTTTGCATCTTAATGAAACTTTTTTTAAATGTTTTTAATTTAAAATCAAACTTTCAAAGCGTAGTAACTTAAATTTTCAAACGTTTTTTAACTATACTGTAAATTATTTTTATGCGTTTAATTATTTCTGGAACATTAAAAGTGCATTCGAAATGTTTTTAATTAAAAGAAGCGAGCTGTAAAATGCTATACGAAATGCTAAGTTTCTTTCCTTTTTTTTTTCTTCCCTTCTTTTTTCTTTTTCTTTTATATTTTTTTAAGTACACAAAATGTTGAACGATTTAAAAACTGGTAATTTTTTCCCCCACTGTGGTGTTTGTCTTGCACACAGTGGCGGATCCAGAAAAAAAAATTCTGAAAGGCGTTGTCACAATTTTTCTTTCTCTCCTTTCTCGTATAAATGCATTTGACTTTACAAAAAAGTAAATCTCTTTTACAATCTAAAACACCAGTGCTTTCAAACTTTTTTACTTCGGCGGGCAGGCTGAAATGCGAAAAGTATTTCGCGGACTACCCCCGTCACCCAAAAATAAACTAATATTATTATAAATATATATTTTGTATATTAAAGCAAGTGTTATGCCAATGTAATTTTTAGTTAGAAGGACATTTGCTGCAGCTGATTTATTTTTAGTAAATTTCATATACGTAGACCGGTATTAAGTCTTGCGGACGGTCTGAGGCCCCCTGAATTGGCCAATGCTTGCATACGTATTAGATCTCTTAACCCGTAAGCAAGCGCGCCTACTTTTGTAACTTAAGCACTCGCATGGGGTAAATCTTACCCCATTTTGTCTCCTTTATCTTTTTGTCTAAAAACGTTTGAAAAACAAATTTGTGGACTTATAACGTAAAATACATCAGTTCTATTACGTTTCATGGGAAGAAATTGTGCTTTTCATATTTATTTAAAGATTTTCTAGCAGTTCCTTTAAACATCATGCTTTCTGTTAAGAAAATTTCATAGGATATGCTTTATACCTAAAAACACTCATTACTGTATTAATAGGATATTAACTTCATTTAATAGCCTTTTGTCAATACATACCAGTAGTGAAATGTCCATTTATAGTTAATTTACATTTAGTTTATTCTTAGTTTACGTTAACAACGTAATGAAACGTTGTTAGTCGCACGGGAGTATTGAATCCCAAAGTGGAATTTCCTTCCCTTCCGGATAACAAAGAAACGAAATTCCTTCACCCACTCCAACTGGACCTTAAGCTTGAAAGGTAGAAGACGGGGCAAACCTTTTCTCAAAAAATTTATCCCATTTTACGAAGAAAAAATATCGCCGGGGTGAGATTTACCCCAGCGCGCGTGCTTACGGGTTAAACATTCTGATAGATAATAGTCATAGACGCCATTGAAAGACATTATAGACACCATTGGAAAAGACTTCCACGCAGTTGTATGGATAATAATGCAAGTACACAGTCTCTTTGTTTACTTATCAGGTGTGGACGCTAACAGGAATTTTTTAGGGAGGGGGACATGTAAAAATTTTTCTAGAGGTGGCAAACTTCGCGCTTGTAACAATTTGAGTTCCAATTTTGCTTTGTGATGCAATTTGTGATTTTCCAGAAAAGGACATCTCACGTTGCTGAATGTGTCGTTTAGAGCTACATACGTCCTTCCCGGAGTTTCCCGCTACAATTTAGATCCTCATCAGAAGGTTGGGGGGGGGGACTTCTGAATATTGGCACCCCTCGGAAACTACTAGTGACCGCCGAGAGGACTTTCGGAACACGGCGATTTAACGTGCATGTACACGGCGGTCTTTAGCGTTACCTCGGTATCGAACCCGCAACCTTCCAGTTACGAATTCAACGCCTTAACCACTGGGCTACCACTTCCCCATGCAGTTTTGTTGGCACCATAAGACAATATACTAAATCTCTATGGGAGGGGGAGATGAAATGCCCTACCTCAAACCACCACCCCCCCCTAATGGGCGCCCATGTTATCAGGTGAGAATTTATGAAATTTTACACAAGCATTAGCGATTTATCCTCTTCGAGTTTAAAATAAAGCTGAATCTCCTCACTTAACACCTCCAACCTTATAAAATTATAAGATCTCGCCTATATAGGCGATGAGAGGCCGGAGGGGGGTAATATATACCGTAATTTCCGGCTTATAATCCGTGGATTATCTACTAAAAAAGATGAAAAATTATCCAGTGCGTATTATGCATCGCTGCGTACTATCTACTGAAATTTTTCCTAAAGCCTTCAGATTTTACAATAAAAAACTTTATTTATAAAAATAAAATAAAAGTTCCTTTCTTTCTTTCCAGTATATTTAGACCCCGAAAAAGATTTAAGTCAGTTAATCAATTACATGACACTCGATGCCACTGCAGTCGTTCAGTAGATTTCTTGAAGATGAGGAAAAAGCAGGGACCTTTGAGGGTAATAATTACGATGTTACAAAATATGCGATAAGTATTCTGCATTCTACCATACATTTTGTTTTGTTTGTTCCGAAAGAAATGTTCCCTTTCTCATTTTGATTAATTTTATAATACAGTTCTTAGGGCTTACAGGTAGAATGCCTAGCTTAAAAATTGTGTATCAATTGTGATTTAAATCGAAAAATGACCGTCAAAGTATGTTTGATAATTCTCATTCATAATAATAGATTTTTAGTAGGAAATATTTTACAGTAAGCCGATTCTAATATTAATACCGTGGTTTTACTATACATAGAAAATAATTACCAATTTCAGTCAAAGCATCGCCATACTATCCGCGGATAATCTACCACTGCGGATTATCTAAAGAAATATTTTTTTTCTACTTGAAAAAAGGCGCCTGCGGATTATCTATCGCTGCGGGTTATAAGCCGGAAATTACGGTATATACAAAGTCGCCTCGGAAATGCCCTATTATGAAATTATCCTTTCTTCGTGCTGTCACGTGGAAAACAACAACTACCTAACCAATCAGTTACTCCTATAAGCAAATAACGCAGGCATTCTTCTCCGCTAATTAGGGCCCAGACACTAGTTGCATTTTAGAAGAGAGAGAGCGACTTTATTAGCTGTCAGGGACACTTTCCACAACATTAAGTAAAGACTATTCCCGATTAGATAACGCCATCTAAAATGGCAGTTTCGGTGCAAGGAGATAGCGCTTTTGTTAATGACAATGTTGACAACGCATAAAACCAATATGGCCGCCATTAAGCGGACGGTGTTGGGCTAATGGCGGTTGCCGTGGTTACGACGCTTGCTGCCGGGAAGAAAACGTGACGAGATTGCTTTTGATTGGTCGTAAAATGGAAAGCCCGAATTCCCAAATTCGAATTAGTTGAAACAAAGCGAGTTCGCCTTTCCGTGTGTTGTGGTGGCAAACAAGCAGGAATTGACTAAAAATTTTAAAAATCTGGCCTGGTAATGATCTTTGATGTTTTCACCCGTGGCTTAATACCGAATTCTGAATATAGCAGTTAGAAGGTGTCGCAATGATGCGACAGCTGAAAATTGGTGTGAAAATATTAAGAGTGCTAGAGAGGGTTTACCTCAGTCGTTGTTGTCATGCCAATTTTCTCTAAAACGGGATATCGTAGATTGGACCAATCAGGAACTGCCTCTTTCTTACAAATTGCCAGCCCTAAGTAACATTTTAATAAAAGTTCAATTCATGAAATAAAATAATTCTTTACGTCCGAGTGCGATCTTTTTCTTTCGTTGTTCTTCATATATATTCTAAAAATTAGTAAATATATTTCTTAAAAATTTAAGAAATATATTTTTAAAATTCAGTTTTAGTCCTTAAAGTTTTGTTTTAGCTTGATTTATTTAAGAAAGAAGAAGTAATTTGCTGTAAAATTACTGTTACCTGTGTATGGGGAGGTGAAAACATAAAATAATATAGAGATGTTTGACTAAATATATAATCACGTTTTAAGAATGTTTATACAAATAATAAATAAAAATTATTTTTAAAAAAGTCTTTTATGTGAAACATTTGGAAAGAAAATGATCATCAACAAAAATCAGATAGGTCAGTTATTCATAAGTATATAATTTTTAAAACATTTTTTAAAAAAATGGATTTCTAAACACTATAATTTTAGTTTTATCTCTTTTTACTTTAGAATAAAATATATTAAACAGTTTAAAGATAAAAAATGAAACATTTCAAACCAATTTATCGTCATTAAAACTGCGCCAACACCTCAAATAAATACAATTTGATTTTATAAACGTAACACTTAAAATATATATCATAATGTTTTGAAACAAACCCCTCAAAGAACCGCATCCCGTTTTCAGCCGGTAAAAAAAGTAACTAGCCCAGAGCAAGAATCACAGAGTAGCAGTGCTTTAACCACCACCTTTTATCCCTCCTTATTCCTCTTCGAGGTCTTACACATTGATTTATTCCGCTGTGGGGGTTTACAAGCACGCGAGTTGCTCCCGATGTTATTATTTTGTCTGTTAGGCTGGCTACTAGATTACTTTTCGGAACTGGCGGAATCTGTTTATAGGTCCTCCAAGGCGCTATATATGTTTACGATTGATTCTTCCTCTGAAGAAATTAGGAATCCATTTCTTTGGGATATTGTTATTGCATTGGCCAGCTCAGAAGGGAGATTATTGTGTTGCTTAATTTTCGCTTGTGGGGTGTAAACTTGTTAAGAAATTTCCCTGGAATGCGATATCCTCTGTGTATATATATCATTTTCCTGGTAGAATTGGCATCTGGTAATTCATTCATGTATTTTGTTTTATTATTGCTGTTACATGTGTTTGTCTTTCTGGTGTTTCAGTTTGGGGTGTGTGTGTATGTGCGGGGGGGGGGGGGTGTTAAGTAATTTGAAATCGGAGGAAAGTATTGCCTGTCGACCACAAGAATAGCTCTCTCCCAGGAGTCTATGTGAGTCTGTTGCCGTGGAAACAAGTCTCATCCCATTTTCGACAGGGGAGAACAGAGAGGGAAAATGATGGGAGGTGTGAGGTTACCTTTCATTCCGCGAATTCCTCTCACGCTCAAATCAACCCCCCATTAGAAATGAGCAGGTCCAGTTGCTACAGCTACCGCCACTAACCAGACTTGTTGGCGGGAGCTATTCTTGTGATCGACAGACTATAAAATCTTATAATTTTTTATGATGTTTGGCGCTTGTCACTTTTCTTTATTTTGACAAATCTTCAATATACATCCTACATTTTTTTGGCTCCAAAATAGGACGATAAATGCAATATTTGGCTTTTTTGGAAATGCGAATGAATTCTGTGCTACACTCTGTTGTTAATATTTTTCACAAAGTTTTATTAACATTTTAAAATTATTTTTTGTTGTTATTTTTTAGTTTTACGACTATTTTTATCGTTAAAATGAAACTAGGGGGCTGGGGGTTGCGGAGTCGCCCCTCACATAAAAATCAATTGTTAGTTAATATTTTTTTTTAATTTATATTGTTTAGATTCTTAACCCTAAATTCTTGTAACAAATATTCAAATTTTATCAGCGTATCCGGTTAGAGGACGTGATTTCGCGAACATCAATTCTTAGTTAATTATCTAGAAATTAAAATATTGTTTAGATTTTTAACCCTGAATTATTTTAACAAATATTCGAATTTTATTAGTGTCTCCGGTCTGCACGTTGCATATGGAGAGAACCGAACATAACTCCCAACTGTTAGATTGGCAGTCGCGATTGGCTCGAACTCACTTCAGCCTTCTACCATGTTCAGTGTATTATCCACTCGGCCATGGTGGAGCTAAATTGGGCTCAAAAGTTCTATGAATGTTGTTATGTGCGACATAGAAAAAAGGGAATATGTGTGTGTGTGGGGGGGGGCGTATATTTTGTCTGCTGTGTATCATAATTAGATTTAATTTTTATTCTCTCTACACAGCAGTAAGAAGCTAAAACCTCAAACAGTGGCTTCTTCGGTACGACATTTATTTGAAATTTAAACTATTGATTTCAGGAGCGGGAGAAAAACTACTTTTTATGGGTTTAGAAAATAATTTGAATAGTTATATATTTATAAATAAAATAATAAAAATAAATAAAAATAAATAAATAAATAAAGTCCTGAAATTTCGTTATTAGGTTTCAAGAGATTTTTTAAAAACAATTTACTAGCAAAAAGAACTTAATTTTATTTATTTAATTCAAAATAAATAAAATAGAAGTGTCATTTATAATTCGAATAGCCATATGTTTTTCCAGAAGTCCTTTTTAATATAGTTATTGTTTCTAAAAAAAAAAGAGTAGTTTATGATTTCTAATTATATGCTTTTCGTCATTACTTCATGTTTTAAAAATTCTATTGTGGTTATCTTTGAAATAAACAGCAACTTAAGCACTTAATAAACAGTAAGAGAAAAAATAACACAATCTTAATGAAACATAAGTGAGTCGTATAAAAACATCAACTAAAGAACGGAAAAATAGAAATCGAATGAAATTCCCTGGAGAGGAAACGATTTTCAAGGAGTAACCCTCCCTTACCCCACACCACCTCTCTTCTCTGCCTCGGGGTTGCTGCAAAAAATGACCGGCTGTGGCAATGAATGTCCATATGAGGCTAAATTTAGGAATCACCGGACCCAACAAAAGATTGGTTTAATATATCCCAAGTTCATGATTACTTTTTTTATTGGGGGGTATCGTAAAAATGATTGTCTGCTTGTTTTGCGTTTATATTAAGAGGATTGAAACAAGTGGCGGATTCTTTTTTTAAAAATGAGTGGAGGCGATAGCTATGGTAGTCAATCAAAGAGCTGTCAGTCAGTGTTTTTTATTCTTTATTGTTCATTACTAATCAAAGTTGATTTAATGGCTTTCGTCACTGAAAAAAAAAAAAAAAAAAAAAACGCAACGGAGAAGACTCACTCCCCTTCTGTGTCCATTGTTGTCTGTTATTTCGCGAAGCCATGAAAAATCCTCCATATAGGACGGCGATGGGCGAAGAGGGACGGCTTTCATTTTTTAATGAGCCCCAGCAGGAGGGGGACGCACGACTTTGTTCGGGGGTCTCCTAATTTTGAACCAACGCCAGAGACCTAGCACCTGAAATCGTAACCTGAATCGTTTGAACACTGGGAACATTCGAGCCACGAACAGTGCACCAGCTCCCAGTAGCATACGCTAGAGGTTCTTCTATAGATGTCTTCTATATAGATGTAAAAATAGTTGCCACAGTAGCCCAGCCGAGATAGGTTTATACCAGAGGTTCTCAAACTTTTTTCCCTCTTAGACCACTTTCAAAATTTTACTGGTTTCGATAAACCCTCTGCTGCTACATTTCTACCATATTCCCACATCCTCAAAAAGTGTGAATAAATCCCGTTTTTTTTTTTTTTTTTTTCACGCCAACGTAGACCCCTGTCTACTCTCCCGTGGCGTATCCAGGAGAAAGTGTAGGGGGATTCAGCTCGCCCAAAAGAGGGTAACGATCTGCTTTGTGATACATTTTGGATATGTAAAATAAGATTTTTAAAAATAAATCAGCCTTTTCTAAAGTTTTGCATGTGTTCAGAATAAAATTTTGCTTTGTTGTACATTTTGTTTGGGTCAAATAAGCTTTATTCAAAAATTAGCCTTCCCCCCTAATTGTTTTATTTTTCTGAATACACCATTGAATGTACTTGAAGGGTAAGGTATAGTATCTCACACAACATCGATTCTAGAAACTGAAAAATACACCATTTTCCCTGATCAGTGAGGTGTACCCTTTCTCTCCCCCCCCCCTAGCATATGGGGTTATAGGATTCGATCCCAAAGAGCCCCACTTTCTTACGCCACTGAATGACAACAGCCCTTTTGTATTCTCACAAATACACAATCATATCGGCAATAGTGCAGCACAACGCCTGCTTCCATCTCGATTTATGTCTTGGGTGCTCAAAAAGTAACGAATATTTCGCAGCGGGTTAGAATTCTGTTTCGCTGTTAACCGAGCCGGTTCTGTTTGCACAGCTTTCATTGTAGAACAAACTCTCCCTTCAGTTCAGTTACAGGTACGGGCTGGACGCCATGCAGAACAAATCACCATGGAAATGCGAATTATGATTGCTTGCAGTAGTAAAAGTTGATTGCCGTAAGTTACTTCCGCAAAAAAACGAGAATGATTTTTCTGTTCTTTTTTTTTAAATTTCTTTTATTTTATAGTTTTTCTACTGCGGATTTTTTTTTCTTACTTAAACTCCCGTAAAGAAACGAGAGGGACACTCCCCCCCCCCCCAATTTTCAGGGTCAGATTTATGATGATGTTGTAGAGTTGTAATAACACACGGAAAAAAGGTCTCTTTGTTGTTTGATTACAACGCTAAGGATTGTTGCGATAGAAATTTATTAAGGCTTAACGTTTCATTGTTTGTGGGTGGTACCTTTTACTTTAACCTTTTTGGCTGTGAATGGGACTTTAAACGATAATGTTCTTCGCTAAATTGATTATCGCCGTGTTTGCTTTTAGCGATCTTTTTCCTTTTATCGAATTTTGAATTCAACTAAACTGTTTCAATTTAACCCTTTTTACGCGCGGTGAAATCACCTCTTTCCTACGCTTTCAACTAGTCGCAAAAAAATATAGTTAAATGATCCCCAAACCGAAAAAGTACCAGGCTGTGTGCCGCCGCGCAGCCGGCTGTGTCAAAAAAGGACCTTTAGCGCTGTAGCATTTGATGGGCTATTCCATCGACTGCCATTTGGCTGGTCGTTAACTCGAAAGATGGCAACGGGTGTACTTTTTCATCGTTGCACACTATATAAAGTTGTTCTTCTTTATAGATGTAAAAATAGTTTCTCGTTAAAGGGTTAACATAAGTAAATTCTGAAAACTAAAGCTTCAAATTTGTCGTTGCCAAACAGTTGTCGAAATTAACTTCATTGAATTTATAGAGAAATATTTTAAGAAAATTCAAGTATCTTACTTAAAGGATTGTATATCATACAGATATCGGAGTACTGCTTGAAAATACAATACAACTTTTTTCTTTTATATGTAGTCCAACGAGATTCAATATTTTCTCCGATAAGGAACGTTTTACTTTGTTTAGAAAATATAAACTATAAAGAAGCGCTAAATTTAAGGAACCAGAAAGTTTCAAGTTTCAATTTAGCACATGTTTTTACCATAATTATTATCAGCAAAGACAGGTCTTCCTATATTTGCACAGAATAACTGTTAATATAATGTTTTTGTTTTTCCCTTACAGTGCTTCTTCAATAATACAATTATAATTTTTAAAAAGTTACATGTACTTTTTTTATATACATGAAAAATACTTTTTTTTTTCCAAGTTAAGGTTTTAGAATTACTAAAAGCCGATGAAACGAGCAACCTTAAGTTCTCTTTTAGCTATTGTTATTTTGAATTATAATAGTAATAATAATAATAAAATAAAATGATATTTTATTTTCAACCTGATCTCTCGTTTATTCATCTTTGGTTCTTTAATAATTTTCTTAAAACTGGAATACTGGAGTTTTTAAAAACTTATAATTATTTATTGTTAGATAATAATAATAGTAATAATAAATAAGTAGATGTACCCGAAAAGTTGCTCATTTGAATTTTATTAAAATGGATAAATTCAACAAAGGAAATACAAAATTTCCTGTTAGTTGAGATATTTTATTCATCAATCTGAATTTTTTTTAAATGCAGTTCATTTGAATTTTATTAAATGGATTAATTCGACAAAAGAAATACATAATTTCTTTTTAGTTGAGGTATTTTATTCATCAATCTGAGAATATTTTTGAATGCAAATTTTGATTTAACAATTTATTGTATAATAAACTTAGCACGAAAAAAAAAATAGTTCTATTTTTATATATATTTAGCTTATTTATGCTGCCTTTTCTTGGATCATAACTTAGTTAATTTTATAAATTCTATTTTATCGCAATATATGTCTGTGTGTACTGTCTCATTTTAATTTACTCAATTGTTCCTTTTTCTTCTTTTGTAAGTCATGATCCAGCGCTTGTTGTAGTGGGTCTCTGCAGCCCGTCAGCACGATCGTTTAAAAAATTAAACGTGCTCATTGGAATTTGTAAAAAAAAAAAAATTATGCTCTTTCCGTGATCCAATTCTTTGAACAAGGAAAACTTATTTTGCTATTTAGAAACATCCATAAGCATTAGTTTATATTTTGACGCAAAAATTGTAATAAATATTAACTCAAAAATAAAATAAATAAAAAGATTTTTTTTAAATTTATTTTTCTTAAAGAGAGAAAAGGAAGAAAGAAATAAATAAAATTTGAGTGTGAAAAGTATTTTAAATTAGTGTTGTAACGAATATTCGGCCACTATTCGGTATTCGGCCTATTCGGCTGTCTTGCCGAATATTCGGTAAGCCGAATATTCAGTTGGCCGAATATTCGGTAGGCCGAATACTTGTGGCCGAATATTTCTACATATTCGGCTGAATAATTTCAGAAAAAAGAGAGAAAAATATTTTTTTTAATGCATTTACAAATAATACTGCTTAGTTATACTTCAATGAGTTAATCTCATAATAAAATATCCTAATTCATTGAATTTTAAACTGAATGAGACATAATCTAATGCAATAATAATATTACAGAAATGGAGACTTTTCTACTTATTGACACTACTTGACTTGATTTTTTAATTTCTTTATTGGGTAGGTGTAGAAGGAATTTTTTCAGATCCTTAATTACAAGCATAATTTTGAAAAGCTGCTCAATATGTTTTGCTCAGAGTCTGTAAAACTCAAAACATGATGTGATTATGTATAGTTACCAGATTAATGACATTTAGCATAGCATATTTATTAAATTATGAATATCTCAAAATATAATTATGCTGCTATGAGTGTTTAACTTTGTTAAAGATATTTTATCATGACCAATATTTTTTTAGTTTTACAGATAATATACTGTTGTTTGTTTTTAAGTACCTACAAATAATATAAAATGAATTTTAATTAATCTTTATTTATTATTTAATTACAAAATTGAAAAGCAATATTTTATTTACAGTTAAAATGAAATTTTAAAAAATGTAATATTCGGCTGCCGAATATTCGGTATTCGGCCTAAGCTATGAGCCGAATATTCGGTTACCGGCCTGAGTTATTGGCCGAATATTCGGTATTGGGCTATTCGGCCAAATCACTATTCGTTACATCTCTATTTTAAATGGAATCGCGCAAAAAGGACCAGCAAAATGTCAGCTAAACGCAGGTGTTAGATGAACAAAGATGTGTAGTCATAACATCAAGAATACATGGGACCTGGTGATCCCCCCCCCCCCACTCCCCTTATAAAGTGACTTTGATCAGTTTTGAATAATTCTTCCAAAAGCTACTAGGAAAATTTATATTTTACTTTAAAAAATAATTATGTTTTGCTTTATTATTTTTTTTAACAGCAATATATTTCTGTTGCACACTGAATCAGTAAAAACGTACCTATGTCTATGAGCTTCAGTTAAAGAAATAGAAAGTTATATTCTTAAAATTAAATATTTTAATACGCATGCTTATTCAAATTTTAACTATAATACCTTAATAAGTTTGATTATTTAAAAAAATATTCAAACTTATTGAAAAAGCATTGAAAAGGGAAAAAAAATCACTCTTTACCTGAATTTATATGCATTCAGAAACGTTTATGAGTTGGAAATCTACATTCATAGAGAAATTAAGGCTCATTCTTATAGAGTATGTAATCACACCCGTACAGGATTTTTAACTGTAAGTATAAAACAGTTGATTTGAAGATCAGCATGATATTAATAGTACCTAGTTGAGCTGCTTAAAAAGACACAGGAAACAGTTTTTATTGTAGTAAATGTACAGATTACAAAAATGCAAGCCCTTACCCAGACAATTAAAAGAGATTCAACTCAAAATAAACTCTGAGAATTATTTACAAACTTGAATAATGAAAAAAAGGTAAATAAAAAAAGGAAAACATGCAACACCATCTACAGAGGGTGTTTACACATTTTTAGAACGATTTCGGGGCCGTTTAATTAATGTTTAAATTGTAAAGACTATTTTTTTAAATGTTCGATCTGATAGACTTTTTTCTGGACTATAATTCTTCTGCATCGTGATTTCCATGATAGAAGAGCTTTTCGTAAAATTTCCAGGGGTATTGCTTTCCATTCCTCTTCCACTACTTTCCAGAGTCCATCTATCGTGGTGGGTTTGCGTTGTATCCTCTAACGTGCGTATCCTCTTACCTATAACATCTTATGTGTGTTTTTTACAAAGTTTTTTTTTACTTTACCTGTATCAGTCTTCATTTTTTCAAGGAATGCAATGGTAGTTTTCGAAGTATGACGTTTCGAAGTTTGCGTTGAGCCACATGTCTCGGCAAAAGCTGGTGAACATTATGTTTTTTTAGCTTTTTAAGTTGTAAATTGTGGTTTAATATTTTATTTATTGTTGCTACAGACAGTATCTGAAGACTTTTCAAGAGATCTCTGTGTTGGCGGATTTTCTCTTGTTACCAGCGATTTCACTTTAGAAACGTTTGAAACAGTACGTACCTTTTTCGGATATTCGTTTGGAGTCTTCTTACCATGTAGAAACGATGTTCGACGGTTTTTACCTTGCCGATTAATAATGTTGCTTATTTTGCACTTAGAAATTTTAATACCATGCATTTCACAACGTTTTTGAATTATGGAATAAGAATATTTCTCTTTGGAAAGCGCAAAAACATATCCTTCAATCCACAGCTTGTTTACATATGACATTTTTAAAGAAGAATAAATTTAAAAGTAGCAGACGATATTTCTCATTTCAAATAATAAGCTGCTGCCAAATATTTTTATTCTGAAACAGTTACTTTTTAAAAATTCTTTATCGAAATCGTTCTAAAAATGTGTAAACACCCTCTGTATTATTTAATTTACAAACTATCATTCCACTCGCATAGTGTGACAAAAGAAATTATATCAATTTATTCTATCATTTTTTATTCTACATAAAACCTTCCCCTATTCTACTCAAATTATTCCCTTTTTATCAACAATCACTTATTGTTGTGTAGGATCATAACTCAACAACTCATAAAATGCAAATTTTTATTTATTTTTTTTTTATTATTTTTTTTTTTTTCGTATCTGCCTTAACGTATACATTTATTGGAATACTTCAAACACGATAAATTTTAGGCTCAATCATACTCAAACAATGAAGGATCTATTCTTCTGGGAAACCCGACTATGTAAAACTGGTGAAAATAAAACGTTATAAAACATAATTGTGACGTAGTGGTTTTTTTTTTTCTTTCTTTTATGTGTAAACAATGGCTCGTTCTGTCAGCCTGGCCTTGGATAAATATTGATGGCGCAGAGAAATCGCTCTGTTGTATGAGGCCACTGTTAGTGAAATTGTATTTCATGTTTAAAATACGGTGTGCGTTCTTTTTTTTATGTGCGTAGTTAAATTATAAATGAATTATGAGAGAGAGAGAAAAGTTGCGATATTACTAACTAAATACTATTTAGCCAGTATTAAATCTTTAACATTTTATTACTTTCTTTAATGTTAAGGTATATGCCATTGGAGTTGGTAGGATTGCATAATTGTGATATGTTAATTATGTTGTTATTCTGGCATGTTATTGTGATATGGTGTTGGTGCAAAACAAATTCTAACATTATAAACAGGAGACATTTGGTTCTGAGCAAGAAATATGATTTGAAAAACCTACTAGTTTTAGCATTCTCATTGATTGATTGATTGATTTGTAATTGCAGCCAATTATCTGCACGAGGGATCTAGGCCGAAAGGGGTGCTATCCGTGGTGGTTTTTTTAAGGGGTCCTAACCCGTATTTGAACGAAGTTCAGATGAAAATCGAAGTTCTGAAGAAGACTGCGAACGGCTAGGTCGACAGATGCGACCTGGGTTTGAACCAGGCACCTTTCGTGTCACAGTAGAGAGCGCTAGGTGCTCTACCTGTGGTCGGGCTATTTTGAATGTAACAAACTAATAATGATAACAATATGTTAGAATTTATATAATTTATACCTGAATAAATACGCGATACAAAAGTAATTACATGAAAATTAGTTTGTAACTTGTGAATAGTACTCGTAAATATTTTCCAATGCAATGTAACTGACAGTGCACATCCATATTCATAAAATCATTTTCCAAATTCATTTTTTTAATGTGCCATTATCTTGTAAACTAAAGTATGAAAATATATTTATTCAAATTATCTGCAACCCTCATATTCTGCGTTTAGTTCAAAACTTAATTAAATGTGTTTTATCTTTCCACCATTTGTCTTCTGAATGTTTATTTCTTAAAATTTCGAATTCACTTTCGCGGAGAAAACACTGAATTTAAAACTAAAGATGTTTGTGAAAGATTTATAAAATGTGATTTATTCGTTTATATCTAATTGCCAGTGCAGTCAGGTGTATACTGATTCAACCAAACTCGAAATTTAGAAAATTATTTGAACTGTTTCTAGTGGCTTAGCTTCTTCATTAAAAATGTCCCACCTCCCCCTTTTTTTATCGGTTAAAAGCTTTAAAACTGTAACTGTTTGAACTAATTTCGCGGATTGGTTAAGCTGAAGATAAAAGCAACTTTTAATTAAGAAATCAATTAACAAATAAACTCTCTATCCGCTTCGTTTGCAATAAAAGCAGTCATTATTTTTCCTCATTTTATTTTATTGGCATTGCGTTAAATGAGTGTAATTATATTTTCATTTGGTGCTATAATAATTTCTTTAAAATAAATAAGTGTTTATTGGAAGAATTTTTTCCCCTCCACCCTGTTCCTTTTTCTGTACACGGGGGAAAAAAATGGTAGTTAACAGATTCGATAAAAGCACTTATTTCATTTATTGAACTAGCTCAATAACGAATCGTTTGGCACAATTTCTGTTCTTGACATTTAGCCATTTTTTACTTGCTTCCATTTTTCTGACAGACGAGAATTCATTTCTTGCGTAACGTGATGCGAATTAGTTGTACGTTTTTATTTTTTTGCTTTATTTTTTTTATCCATCTGCTGCCATTCCTTTCAACGTAATTTGAGATCGAGCTCCATTTATTTTATTGCATAGTTCTTCATGCAGTAATAATAACTACGTTTAAAGATTTATGACTTTTTCTTTAATGCTCTTGTTATTAAACTCAGTTATGGTTATTGAAAGATGTAGAACGTTGTATATAAATGATGCATTAGAAACAGATGTAGTGTTTATATTTTGCCAGACAATTTTGACAGAGGGGAGTAAATATATTTGCTTTGACACGACAATGTCTGAAATTACTTTTTTCGTGTTTTTTTTTGTTAATAAGGCTATTGTCATTGAAAGCGTCATTAGGTTTGTAATCTTTGATTTACAAGATTAAACAACTTCTTTTTTCCGAATTAGTCTGAGGAATTTATTTACTTATTTGTATTTTATTAGTAGTTCAGTTACAAATTTATCACTTTTAAGTGTGAATTTTTCGGAAGTTGAATAGTTCAATAGCTCGGAAGTTAAATAGTTCAATAGGTTAATAGTTCTCTTTTTTACTGTAATTAAATCACTATCTACAGCTGTATTTTTTATTCAAACTAACGTTGGTAGCTGCTTTTTAGGAAAAAAAATATTTTTTAACGATATTTTTCTTAATAAATAGCTTTATTTAAATACACATGAATAAAGTAACATCTCCTTATTTATGTTTCAAACGTTATTTACTTTTAGTTGGTTCTCAACTACAGCTTCGTTGAGTGTTTAATATTTTTAACATTTTTTAATAGAAAATCTCTACGATTTTTATAATATCTAAAACATTAACGAATAAATTTGCATATAATAAATGTCAGTGTTGGATATTACACCTTTGTAAATAAAATAAATTGAAAATTCAGAGGTATATATTTGACAACTTACATTGGCGAAAGGGGAGGGGGGGTGAACACTGTCATAATGGGAGTGCTGTCACTTTTAGCATATATTATTTCAGTTAGATTTCTGGAAACTTAATATTCTGATAGTTCATTCTGAGAAAAACAGTTGTCCGATAGAGTCCAAAACAACCAAGATATGTTTTAATACATTTGACAAACAAGTCCGAAGAACCAGTGCAATTTTTATGAAAATTTGAAGACTCCACAGAACCTAGTTTGGAGGGCAAAGCTACTCAATATATTTAATTTATTCGTAATTGTTCGGAGTGTCAAATATTCGACATTATTTCACAACATTTCTTTAAAATGGTAACCTTTAATTTACTAAAACTTAACTCCTTGAATCAAGTGTCATACATTTATTAACTTGTAATTAACAATGTCCATTGTGCAAGTATGGATAAAATCTAAAATTTAGAATAATGCTACTAATAGCATTTTAAAATCTTATGACTTCACACGATGAAGAAAAAATTACGTTATAAATGGATATATATGAGGTCTTTCAAAATGCTAAATTTTTATGTGCCATGTTACTATATAGTTTCGCTGATCTCTGACTCTTTAACTATTCTGGTTGAACCAATAAAAGATAAAACTTTTACCACCATTACTCCTAAAAGATTAAAAAACGTATTAAAATCTACATCATCTGTACGATCCGCTTAGAAATTTTCATAATTATGTATAAATATAAAGAAAATAATCTATTTTAAAAAATCTGAAAATGCACCCGGTCCCCAAATTTCATTTTTCACTATTTTCAGCTCTATTTCATTTCCGAGAGTAAAAACAGTCAATATTTGCATGACAAAATTTGGTGTGACACTGACGTCATAGTGAAGTCACAGTTTTCAGGCTTTGAAAGGAAAATTGCGATTCCATTTCGTTTAAAATAGTTTCACAAATAAAATGATTCTCTCTGCATGAAACATTTTTATAAGAGGGGATGCTCCGAGCGAAACGAAATCTTTCGAATGCGAAAAGTTTTCGCACGTTTTTAGAAGAAAATGCAATTTCGATATATAATAAATATTGAATGCGAAATTAATTATTTTAAGTAGACAAATATTAAATGTATTGAGTGTAGAGATATTTTTTTCCGAATGTTTTTTCAAGCTCCCGTTTTAATTGCCTCCAAGACGGGCTTTAACTTCTAGTTACCTAAACAATAACGATAGACTATTAAAATCAAAATTAATTACTTCATCATGACGATAAGCTATGTTGCGTCATTTTCTGCCCGTGCACGCCGAAGCTAAAAGCTATGCACCCCCCCCCCCTCCCGACCCAACAAAACTGTTAACTAAAATGTAATAATTTTCAACGAATTTTTGATACGCATTTCGAGATTCCCATAAAATAACTATAAGCCTCTCTCAGTCACCAGCTCTTTTCTTCCCCCCCCCCCCTCTCCCACAACGAATGCGAATTGATTTTCTCCCCAAAAGTCTTAAGACGCGAAGACAAATATCCCTTCAAGCCCTCCTTTTAATGAATCCAGAAAACCCCCGGAATTCTTCCAAAATATGAACTTAATTGAAATGAATCTAGCTCCGAATCCCGGGTCCGAGCGCCCTCTATCGTTTAAATGTTTAATAAGGAGGAGGACCTCCCTCCCTCCCTCCACACACACACACTCACTTCCTCCCCTTTTCCCTTTTACATTAACAAATGCAAATCGAATTTGTATTTCACTTCAATTCACACAGACCCCTCGCGTGATTAATTGAGACCAGAGCCCGGCTGACAGATACATTAGAGGATCTGGCAACGATAATTAACAGCCACGGGTTCCGATTTTCTCCGTTCTAAACAAATTCTAATTTGGAAGCGTGATTTCATATTAATTAGTTAATTTTCTTATTCTACGGGGTCCCCCCCAAGAAAAGCAGGAGCAAGCATATAAGGCTTTTGATTCATTTGAATTTTAAATTATCCAGGGCCTCTCTCTCTCCTCCGTATATATATTGTTAGATCTTTTCCTGGAAAATTAAGGCAAAGCAAGCTGAAGTTGGTTTAATTAAATTTTAAAAGCTGAATATGGAACATGAATTTCTGAAAGCGCTCAAAATGTGGAAAAGTTTATATCGGATTGAAGAGAAGAGAGATTCATAAATTTAAAACAAGCAGGTCTCTGTTTAAATTTAAAAGCACCCTTACATTAATTATGGGGGGGATTTATGTATAAAGAATGGAATTGTTTAGATGTAAGAGCTATGTTAAAGGCCGATTGGCAACAGTTTTTTTTGTTTGTTTGTTTGTTCCGAGTACCATCGAACTGCTACATAACGAAGGTTGTGGAACAGCCGTATTTCGTTTTGCCATAACTGTAATTGTTCTCTTAGGCATTCCAATTCGGTTTTCAAAATTAAAAGCAGCTTCAGTGAACAAGATACTTCAAGCTAAAATGGCGAAATATGTACCGGAGAAAAAAAAAAAATCTAAAAATCTTAGGAGTTAAGAATTTTAAAAGTGAATCGCTTTTTCTCAAAATAAATAAATAATCAAAGAAAATGCACATGTATTATTTTCTGATAGACGAAATAGAAGTAGAAAGTTAAGAGTGATTATTTTTATTATTACTATTAACTTTTTTTTTTTTCTAAAAAGTTTAGGGGCGCTCTAAATCTGAAATTTTTAATCAGAATTTTTTGTTCAATTATTAAAAATTTTCAACGTCTCAGTTTTCATGGAATAGTGTGTAGGGATACAGTTCGTTTCCTCTTAAAAAGGGGGGGGGTACCCACTTAATATAAAATAGTAAAAGAGATTTAAAAAAGGGGGGGACTTCGAGATTAACATTTAAAAAAATCAATATCTTACCGTTCAATTTAAATTTTTTTATTTTCTCACTTAGAATAATTCTTTAAAAAAAGTTTAGGCTTGCACGTAACACGGTGTAACACCTCCCCCCCCCCCCACACCCACTGGAAAAAACACTGATTATTACTAATACTATTATTATGTGATTGTAAATCTGTCAGTAACAGCACGATGGGTGTTTTCCTTTAATTCACACACAAATATTTGCGTTCTGCTTCCTGATGAATTTTACGATGAATTTCCCAGGCATACATAAATACGACAAAAAGTGTGCTTACGCATTTACCGACTGACTTCATGCACCGCCATTTTGCTGTTTTTTTTTTTTTTTTTTTAAAGCAATTTTCTCATCGTGATCTGCCATTAAAAATGAAGAATGGGTCTCTGAATCATAATAATAATTCTAAGAAATTGCCCGTTTTTTTTTTTTTAAAGTGATATGAGCATAACAGCCAATCTAAATGCCGGGATCTCTCTCTCTCACTATATACTTACCTGTTTCTTCGGCTCCAGAACCTGTAATGAAAGAGTACAACCTCTTTCCCAAGGACAGGATCATCGCAAGGGGGAGAGAGTGTTAAAAAGAGGCTGGTTCGGAGGGGGGGGGGGGTTGTGGAATTAGAATTAGTGTGTGAAAGTCGTATATCCGGGACAAAATTTCGTTCTTTTGAAGAAAAAAAAAAAAAAAGAGTGTTTTGGCAGTCCAATTTTCACGAGCTTGCCTTGTTCAATGTGTTGTTATTTTGGAAAAACAGAAAAAAAAAGTAGAAAATTGCTGTGAAACTTGTTTAATATGTTAACCCTTTATATCCCCTCCCCTCCTCCCCCCCCCCACCCCTCCAAAAAAAAGAAAGAATCGTCCAGAGCTGAGCAAATTTGAAAAATCTTCTTTTTGTCTGTTATGCAAAATCTTTTATTACTTCTACGATTAATTCGATCGTATTAATTCGAGTTTTGTTTCATCTCATTTTAAAACTAATTAATTCTTTGAAAAAAAAATTCCAAACATAAATGTCAGCATTTCTTGAAAACACATTGGGGACCGAGCAAATCTGAAGAATCATCTTTTTTGTGTTATGCAAAATTGTACATTTACCACCAATTCTATTGCGTGACGTTCACTTTTTTTCTCATTCTCAAATTAATTCCATCCTTTCATTTAAAAAACCCAAGAATAACGTACCGTTACAACGTTTCTCGCCAAAAAACTCATCGATAGCCCAGCAAATCTGAAGAATTCTTTTTTTGTGTGTTTCTGGAAAAAAGCATTTACTACTACTTCTACTAACAATTTAACTGTATGCAGATCAGTTTCTTTTCATTTTCAAATTAAATTCATTCATTCATTAAAAAAAAAAAAAAAATCGAACATAACTTCATCGTTTCCCGCCCAAAAACACACCGATAGCCGATCAAAAAATCCTCTTTTTCTCCCCGAATAGCGAGAGGAAGCAGAGAGCACTTTAGGGTAAATTATTTTACCCCGAAAACTTCACTACTACAAAGTAATCGCAATCACTTTACTTCAAGGATCACTTAACGACTTTAGCCCGAAACTGTTCTCCCTCTTCCGCTAATTTCGTTTTGCCTTTACTTCTTCTCTCGGAGTGGCAGCAGTACTTACTACATTGTTTTCTTGCTATAGGGAGCGCTGCTTTCCGAAAACGGTGTAGCAGCGGAATAGTACGAATATACACGCTTGTGTTGGTTGTTAAGTTGCGCGCTTATTTAGCCTTTAGACGGATTTTAACTGTTAGGAGAGTAGCGTGAAAGGATTGCGCTGGAGTGTTTAATAAAGAATAAAAAAAATATGGAAGACTCATACTAAGTTACACAGATTTCGGGCGCACATTCTGTTATTTCATTTGTGGCGGTTATGTACTTTAAGAAAATCAGAGATTTACTAATAGTTAATATTCAATTTATACATGCGTAGACAGTGGCGGATCCAGAATTTTTTTGGGGGGGCTAAATTTAAAAAATAAGCTATTTCACCCAATTAAAATGTATTATAAATCAAAATTTTAGTGTAAAACAATCTGCATGCTTTTGGGAGGGACTAAGTAATAAAATATGATCATTATTATTTAAAGCGAATACTAAAGCAGAATGTTACTGTTTAGCAATCTCTATGGGGGGGCTGAAGTCTCCCCCAGCCCCTCCCCTGGATCCGCTATGGTGCGTAGAAGAATTTTCTAACGAACTGCCAAGAGCCTGAATTAAATTTATAATTTTTGGCAACATTTCATTGTTAAAACAGAGTTACTTTAAATTAATAAAGGGCCAGACCAGTGGCCGAGCGCATAGTGCTCTCAACTGGGAGACGGCAGGTGCCTGGTTGAAACCCAGGTCGACTCCATCGACTAGCCGTTCGGAGTGCTCTGTGGTTTTCTCTGAAACTTCTTGTAAATAACGGTATAGGTTCTCTTAGAAAGACCACCACAGTGGGAATCCCCCCCCACCCCCACTTGGCCTAGATCTCTCGTGTAACATAATCGTCCGTATTCCCAAATTCGAATCTAATTAAAATTAATAAAGAACTTTGCTGTCCACTCTTTTTTATCTAAAAAAAAAACCTTTTATAATACATGTATAACTCTAAAAATATTTGAATACTTATTTTAAAACGTGGTTGAAGGTAAGAGTGAGTTTCATTATAATGGTTTTTAAAAATAATTACTTAATATTCGTATGTACAAGAGTATGCTAGTAAAATTATATCTTTCCTTATAGGGGAGACCTAGATGTTCGTGAATAATACGAGTTTTATCCATTTTTTGACAATTACTGTAAGCTAAAAAGAATTGTTTTCATCATTACCATTTAAGTCGTTACCATTAAAGCATCATCAACCAAATTTGATGGTTGATTTTTTTTTTAATAAGCACCCTAACATGTTTTATCTATATACTGTGCACAAATGTATGTGCACATACATTCTGTTTAATTTTAGTATGTATCTAACTTCGCATTGTATATGTCTAAAGCAAAACAAAGACTGAAGTAGAAGAACTAAAAAAAAAAAAAAAAAAAGCTAATTAATTCCACATTTATGATGATCTGCTGATAGCAACATTTATATTAAGCCCGAGTTTTCCATTATGCAATCTCCCCCTTCCCCTCCCCCCTCCTTTCTCCATTGTTTCTGAGTAGGTCACTATAATTAACAAGTATCTGATGACAATTTTAGAATTCTCCATTCTTCGGGCTTTAAATCGAGAACTGTGAAAACAAAGCATTGAATAAGAACTGTCATTTCATTCATCTCGGGCCAGATGACAGATAGGGGCTGCCTCTAACATTTGCAACGGCGATAGAGTGAGGAGATAGTAACGAATTAAAAAAAAAGGGGGGGATCTATATATTTTTATTTTTAATTTTGTTTGGATAATCTCGATCGCAGACGGGAATATAGATATCGTCTGCGTTCCGTTTCTAAAGGCTTTTTTGAGTGAAAATGTATTAAATGTTAACTTTAAACTTTCTTTATTTGTTATCAGATATGAATTGCTCATTTTTTTATAGTGTGTTTTTTTATCTTAATTAATTGTGTGATAAGATCTTTCGTTTAGTGAGCGACCTTACAATTTTCTTGTCAAGCTGCATTTTTATTTCATTTTGTTAAAGCAAGCCAGTTTTTTTTTTTTTTCACTATTTGGCAGCAGATTGGTGTGTATTGTATTGTATATATTAAGCAGTTACTCTTAATAATCAGTTTTGTTCTAGCAGAATGCAGTTTTTATACATAAAGCTTTGGTTCAAAGAATAGTACACGGAAAAAAATCTTTTATTAAACAAAATTTTTTTAATTCAACAAAAAAAATTTAGTTGGCACTATTTTAACCGAATAATTTTGTTGGTTTTAAGAAAATTTTTGTAAAATTAACAAAATATTTCGTTGAATTAACGGGTATTTTGTTTATTCAACAAAAATATTTCTTTAAAATAGAGCCAATTAAAATTTTGTTCAATCAACAAACACTTTTTTTCAGTGTATTTGGTGTAGCTAAAATGAAAGTAACTGTTTCTGAACAACTAATAATTTAATCTAGACTTGTTTGTTATTTTGCTGTATGTTATGCTGAAATAAAAAAATTAAGATGGACAAAATTTATAATATAATAAATCGGCTTTTTACAAAAAAAAATATGATAATTTTAGTAATTTTTTTTTATTGTTTAACCTCACATCTCTCAACATTCTATTTCTATGTCACAAGAATCTGAATTTGTTTAAACAATTATGTTTCTCATTATTCTTAAATATTCTAGATAACCAAACTTGTATTCTGAAAATCTAATCATTTCTTACATATTTCTGAATAAGGAATATTTATATTTTGGAGGATTACAATATACTTATCTCTCTAACTCCATGTACCTTCTTGAAACCCATATAATTATGAAAGGATAATTTATAATATTTTTACTACTTTGACGATGTTTCGTTTATATTTTATGTTTTACTCTAGATATCTGAAAGAAGAAGTATTGTATTTTTTTACATTTCAATAAAATTTTCATACAAATAATCCATTTTTTAAGGCTTCTAACTGAACTCTTTACACCGTGTTTTTTAAAAATTAAGCATTTTATAATAACTACAAAACTGCACGATAAATTCCCTACAAAAACTGCATTGATTAATATTTTTTCGAACATCCACGTAAAATTCCTTTGAGTTCCATAGTCTTGTCTTGAATTTTGATTTTTGGCATTCAGAACTTTATAGCTATGTATGTTATTACTTACTACGTATTGCAACCCAGTAATTGAATGTATTGAAGTTTCAAGTCCTTGTTATAGTTCCAGTTACGACTTTTAATATTTCCCATAAAATCGGAAACATTTGTTAAATGTTGTGTATATCTTCCTTTATTTTTGAATACATTTTTAGAGCTGTTCAATTTTGAATTTACCATTCTTATAATCCACCTCACCCCTTTTTTTAAATGAATAAGTACATGCAATTTTCTTCGTGTAATATCTCACTTTTATGGCATACGACGGTTAATTAACGTTAAAATTAATAAATGGATTATTTTTTTGTGTTTTATTTATTACCTCTGAATTTTCATTCAATTGATGCTTGACATATTTAAATGCTATGGTATGATAAATTTATTATTAATTCATCTTTTAATAAATTAAATATTGTAAAACCTGGCTTAGCGGTATCGCAAGAGATAGAAACTATTTTCTACTTAAAACGCGCGCCAATTGAAAAAAAAAAAATACTAAGGATTCTTAAAGTATTTTCACTCAAGGCAATAAAATTTTTACTAAAGGCGGAGTTTACTTCTGCCCTCATTCCTGTAAAAGGCTCTTGTTTTAAATAAGTTAACGTATTGGATCTGGCATTAAACCTTCATGATATCTTTATATTATTCGCATCGTAAGACATTACGATTGAATAAAGTCATGTGGTCAAATAAATGAAACTTTAAGAGGCATTACGCTGTCTATAATGCCTCATTTATTATCCGTAAACTTCCATTGATTCAATACCTGACATCTTTATGCGTTCCCAAATACATCCGCAACTGATACAATGCGCCATTTTGTATTCGAACGGCGTCAGAAATAAAAGAATAAAACAAACAGCTTCGCCTGATATTAATTCCAATCGGGCTCCCTGCATTGTCCTACATGTTGCCACGAAATCGTTTCTCAATTCTAAACACAAAACAGTTCCAGTTTAAAGACAAGACCATCGTCGAAAAAGCGTTTTGCTCGGTAAGAGTGCGTGGTTCGACGCGTGGAATTTCAATGAACTTAACGGTTTTACCCACTCTGTGTGTGTGTGTGTGTTTAGGCCCGCACGTTTCTGAAATGCCTCCTTTGCGTGCACCTAACACCTCTTGCGGAGTGAAAACTGTTCCTTAAAAGACAAATTTCCGCCATCTCAGTCACGTGACAAAAACTTTCCTAATTCGAACTCTTTTATTTTTTTCCCCCCAAACTTTTATTTTTTAACCCACCTTGACTTTTCCATCTCTCTCTTCATATGTTTTCTCTTCACCTTCAAGTTCATGAGTTCGGCGACCCCTTTTGTATATTAATTTTTGCGATTTATTTGTTTGTTTGGCGGTGGTGGCAACAAGTGTTCCGTGACTGCGTCAAGGTCGATGCCAAATGGGTCATGGAAGGTGTTTTTCGGTATGTTTTTTTTTTTTTTCTTTTCCTTTCCTTAAGGGGGTGGGGATGGCATGTTCGATTTCTTAAAAGGTTGTGTGTGTGCAGAAATGTTTATTTAAATTAGCGTTATGTATTCCTCCCACGCGAAAAATTCCACGAAAAGCGTGATTCTCTCACACTTAAAAGTGAAATCTGTGAAAATGCCGATGAAGTAAGGTTGCTTGCTTTCTTATATTGCGAGAAATTATTAACACTCTGAAATCTAAGCGCGAGCGTCACATTTAATTCTGTAAGACAGAGGTTTTTAAACTTAAATAATCCGAAGACCTCGCTGTTGAACAGTTTTTTGTTTTTTTTTCTTGTTTAAAAATTGACTCTTCGTTTAATAAATATTGGTAAAAATGCATTTTTTAATACATACTATGGAGCATTTATACAGATGGCTATTTTTACTGAGATATAGAATAAAAAGACACGAATAAAAATACAGTAGTATATTTTTTTTTAATTTACAAATCATAGTACAGAAACTCGTACAAACATTTCTTGGTTAAATAATGGAAAAATATTACCTTATTATAACGTTTTGAGTAAATAATTTTAACTTAAATAGAATAAAATGCACTTTGCTTCGTAGAGCTTTGTGTGGCGATTTGCTTCTTTAGATACTTAAATTTTCACGTTAACGGATAAAAGTCATTTTGTAGATTCCAAAAAAAAAAAAAATGAAAATAATAAAAAAAAAAACTAACAAAATAAATGTGTCCAACAAAAGGGAAGTAAAATGAGAAATTTTCAGCATTTTGAGTTTTTGCACAAGATATTTCTGATCTCTGAGAAAATGACTGTTTTTGAGACAGCGAGAATTCGCGATACTATTTCACCAGTGGCGTAACTTTTTAAGTCACAGCCTGCAACCATGATTGGATTTCCAAGGTATTTGTAAGCTCATGACGTCAAAACGTCGTCAATCTCACTTACTATACCAAAGTTCATTGGTATATCGTATGTCTCGCCCACGATATCTAATATTGAGGCAGGCGTATGTGCGTAAAAATTTCGAGTATGCGAGAAAAAAGTGGATTTTTAAGGTTTTTAAAGTTGGCAATATTATTTTGTGAACTTCTTTATGCGTATTTATTCAAAATTTATAATCAGGTCTGTCACACTGTGTAGATTTGTGTTCCAAACAAAGAAATAGAACTCACAAACCAATACCGTATCCGATAAAAACTTTCATGGCGGAGGTGGATTCAAGTTTTATGTTTCAGTGTGGCAATGTTTTTAATGTCCTCCTACAAATAGTAAAATATGTCCCTGAAAGTTTCGGGGGGCGGGAGCGGTTGAACCCCCAAAACTTCCCCTTGGCTACTACCTTGTCGCAAACATGTTTTCATTTTTATTTTTGTTAGATATGATTTGAATTTCGCGAACTAGTGTAATTAATACGGAACACCGTCTATTATTTATTTATTTATTTTCCAATTCAATGCCGGAATATCTCCGTTATTTGTCGTATGTCCGTTCGAAATTTTTTTCCTCTTCAGACTTTGGGATGAAAAGTTAGCGGAAATATTACGTTTCCGTAGAGTACGGAAACTATTCGTTGAAAAATTATAGGTAAATTAGTGTATCAAGACGAGTTATTCTGAGAGTGAATGACAGCGTACACCTTAATTACACGTACAACACTATACGTTCACAGAACGTACTATATAGAACGCTGAAAATTTTCTAAACGAAACGCACGTTAACCCTTCAACGCGCAGTGTCCCCGCTCTGGGAACACCCAACTCTGACGTTTTGACTGTTGCCAGTCACGAAGAATCGATTGGATTTCTATAAAAATAGTGGAGGGTGACCTAGCTCCACGAGAATCCTTTACTTTTTAGCGCGTCACTTCCCGGCAAAAAATTCACGATTCTTTTTAACAGCTCTGACATCTGCTGAAAAATGGAAGAATGCGAGAGCAGCTCGATAGATCGCCCAATGCTGAAAAAAGGGCAGCCGTTGCCATCGCTCGACTGAACGACCCGCAAGAGGGCGGACGATCGAAACGTTCATCGCGTGCCACAGATCGAGAGACCCTTTTTTTTGACGACAGCTGGCTGTGCGGCACAGCCGGCTGTCGTCAAAAAAGGGGTCTCTCGATCTCTGGCACGTGATGAACGTCTCGATCGTCCGCCCTCTTGCGGGTCGTTCAGTCGAGCGATGGCAACGGCTGCCCTTTTATCAGCATTGGGAAAGGATTGCGCCTCAAAGGGTTAAAACATCATTGGTAACAGTGTAAAACAAACATTCGGTGAGTGACAATGCACGTTAGCCCCGTAATGAGACAGACGTCCTCTTCTCGAAAAGCGAAATCTTCTGCAAGCAACAATCCGCTCGGAGGGAGAGAGGGAGAAAAATATATTGCCCTTCCCCAGTTGCCATCGGAGGAGGGAAAAATTTCCCCTCGTATGTTGACAAAAGGATAAGATGTGAATATGCCCGATGTGTCTATATTTATTCAGAGAAAAATGAATGGGTCCTCATGGAAAATGCCATCGTCTTGTATGTTTGCCTAAGCACATCAACTCCGAAATCGAATCGCCATTCGCCATGAAATTGAAAATTTCTCTCTCTCCACCTTACGGAACGAGAAAACGAATCGAGAAGGACTTTTCAAGAGAAAATTTAGATTCCCTCTCTCTCTCTCTCTCTCTCCGAAATGACATCAAAGGACACGGAATGGAAGTTTTGAGATTTTTGAAAAAGGAATTTAGATGAAAATTTGTTTACACTTCTGGAACCCGATAGATTTTGTGCGAATGCGTTTTTTTTTTTTTTTTTTTTTTTTTTTTTGCGTGTTATAAAGTAATAGGTATATAGGATTGAGATATGATCTATATGCATATTCAGGGAGAGTCGTTAAAGATCCACAGTTCGACTGTTTGCTGTGTGTTTAAGTAATTTTGATGTGCTTTGGTTCGGTCAGATTCGTGAAAATGCTTTATTCGTTACATTTTTTAAAATTCGTTTTTTTTTAAAATTATTAAAATGGAATAAATAGAAAGCCAACAGCTTCGGGCCTTCTTACATATTTGTTTGGATACACCAGATCCTGTTTTTAGTTCGAATAACTTCTTGTTTATTTTTAATTTATGCAGTAATTACATTGATTAAAAATTAGGTTGTATATATAAATGTAAATCTAGATGTACTATGTATATTTTATAGTTATGATCGATATGTACACCTAGATGTGTATTTTTCTACTACAGCTTTTATATAAATGCATAGCTGTGTGCTTTTGTGGGTGAATGTAGTGCATGGGCGCCGGCAGCATAGGGCAAGGGGCACATCCCTGGATTTTTTTATGCAGTGTTTTCCCTTGCTTTTTGTTCTTCCCAACATGGTAACCATACGTTTAAGTTGTCTTTGACTCCCCCCCCCCAGGAAATATTCTGTCGGCGCCCATGATTAGTGTAAGATATTTCTACTGCTGTTTTGCTTTAAAATTAACTATTTTATCCGAATAGTGATGAAATAATATGAAACAACTAATTTTTTACAAAAGAATGTTCCCGATTTAAAAAAAATTACTAAAAAACGCAAATAAAAATTTAAGCAGGTTTATGATCTACTTGTCAGTACTACACTATTATTTATAATTTTGTTTCTATATATTTAAAATATTCATTGAATAACCAAATAAAAATATTGGCCGCAAGTGAAATAAATAAATATTGTTCAAATTTCTCGATACTTGAGTTTTTTCTTGTACTTTTTTTCAGTTTTTGCATGCAATCTATTCTTATTTAAGCTTGTATTGTCTTTCATAATAATTAAGAAAGCGCCTTCTTAAGTTATAAAAACATTAAAGACCTTAATTGCACCTCTTGAGCTCTTTTACTTTTATTGGGTCTTAGATTTTTAAATAAAAAAGCAACAATAATTTAAAAACCGCTCTAACAAAGAATTTTTTTTTGCTAAATCAGTGAAACTCACGACGTAAAATAAAATTTTTCGGACCTGAAATTCTCTATCTCTATCCAATGAAATCCCTGTAACAAATTTGGAAAAAGATAAGTCAGGTGTTATAAATTCATTTCCTCTTATCTCCTTTATATTTATAAATCGGCAGGTGCTCGGAGCACTTCGCAGTTCGCAGCTTTAGACGTAACTCTTTTGTAAGTTTTATCTTGCGAGAATCTTCTCGTATTTTCCTTTTCCACTAACTTGTACATTTCTCATGCAAAATTGAATTCGTAATTTTCCTCCAGGGGGCACCCAATTCTGACTTTTTGCAAAACACCTCTTAAAAACACTTACTATCTTTCTCGATCCGAGGTGAAAATAAGTGCACAAGAAAAGATCTTTCAGGGATATAAAAATTGCTTTGCGTTATTTATTTCACTTTTGTCTATGGATTTCGCTATTACATCGAACAAGCTAATGCTGTTTTGTTTTTGTTTTTTATTTTTTCCCCGTCTCCCATCATGAAGGATAAAATATTTATAAATGTAATAAATATTTTGTCCCTTACTTTGTTTCATTTCTGTCATAAAGTAACAGATGAAAATTAAACGCAAGAATCTTTCGGGGGAACAGATAAATATTAAAGGATTCGCTTTCCAACAAATAAATACTTCTTACAAATAAAGATTTAAGAATACATTCGCTACTGTAGGATACTCTAAATACAATAAATAATACGAATGCTTTCTGTATTGCATTGAAAGTAAGTAAAGTAAAGATTTTCAAACGCTTAGTAAACGCCTTAAACTTGGTGACGCCAGTAACGCTTAAATTGTTTAATTTAAGCTTGTCATAAACGAGCAATTGGAGTCATAAGTTTTAAGAAAGGGAAGGCCACTATGTTATAAATTCATTTTCTATTTATAAATCTGCCTTTTCAATTATTTTGAAGCACAACTTAAACACATGCTATAAACATTTTTACCGACTTCAGAAAAAGGAGGAGGTAATATGTTCAGTGCGTGTATATATATATATATATATATATATATATATATATATATATATATATATATATATATATATATATATATATATATATATATATAACTAACAAGTAAAACACGAAACATACTACAAATAAGACATCTCGCATAAAAATATAACAGCTATTAGCAAGAATTAGAAACCAGATTTTGAAGCCAAAAAAAGTGCAAGAATAATTGTGATAATATAATGGAACGGAAATTATAACCACTGTCACCATCGTCAGGGGCCACAAACAGTGGATTATAATTTACAGCAAACCAAATAGTAGGGTTTCGGTTGTGTGGCATATCAGAAGAGATATTAACTCCACACATCTGGGCCCTACCCTACTATATAAAGTAAAGAAGAAATCAAACAGATAACAAAAATTAGAAATAGGAATTAGAATTTTACATACCAGACCTTGAGCACATGGAAATTTCATTTGAACAATTGATATGTGTTGCCAATGCTAAGAATTGTAAAAAGTATACTATGTATGTTCAGTGATGAGATTTTTTACAGCGTGGACCGATTTCAAACATTCTTTTTTTTTATTGGAAAGGGGATAGCTCAGAGGTGGTCCTATATTAATTTGATCACGTTCTGATGATATTTATCATTCCGAAAATCGGGGGAAAAAATGTGTTATTAAACCACTGCTTAAAGGGTTGCTAGTAACGGCGCAGATCTTAATCTCAAAAGTCGCCAAGGTTGGCCACTGTTGACGATTTATCGCTAGTTTCGGTGTAAAAAAGTAAGATCCAACACTGAACTCCGCTTGGCGATATCATCTGCATTTGGCAAGAATTTGCCAAACCTTAGCTGTTTCACGATGGAAACAATGGTATAGCTTAGAAATGTTTACCGTTACCGGCATATGTCAAAAGCCGCCCAAATTGTCCACTATGGGCAATTTATCACCCAGCTCGGCTTAAAAAAAACAAGCCCCCAGATTAAACTTAATTGTGCCGTTGTAATTTGAAGTCAATTTTCCTTTTTTTTTTTAAATTATACTTCTTAAATTTTACTTTGCGAATCTTCTCCTCCCCCCCACAACCTTGCACATTTCTCATGCAAAACTGAATTCGCAATTCTCCTCCAGAGGGCACCAGATTCTGACTTTTGCTGAAACATCTCCTTTAAACACTTACTATCTACCCCAATCCGTAGTGAAAATAAGCGCATAAAAGAATAGCTTCAGGGATATATAAAAATTGCTTCGCGTTATTTATTTCACTTTTGTCTACGGACTTCTCTATAATATCGAAGGAGGCTAATGTGCCATTTCTTCTTCCCCCTTCTCCCATCACGAAGGATAAAATATCTATAAGCTTAATAAATATTTTGTCCCTGGCTTTGTTTTCGTTTCTGTCATAAAGTAACAGATGAAAATTAAGCTTTAGAATGTTGGGGGACAGATAAATATTTGCGGAAGTACTGAAGAAATGTTCTTATTAGTTTCGCTTTTTTAACCCTTTAACTCGCAGTGTTACCGCTCTGGGAACACCCAACTCTGACGTTTTGACTGTTGCCAGTGACGAAGAAAAGATTTGATTTCTATAAAAATAGTTGCGTTTGACATAGCTCTACGAGAATCCTTTACTTTTTAGCACGTCACTTCCCGTCAAAAAATGGTCACGATTCTTTTGAACAGCACTGACATCTGCTGAAAAATGGAAGAATGCGAGAACGGGTGGATAGATTGCTCAATGCTGAAAAAAGGGCAGCCGTTGCCATCGCTCGACTGAACGACCAGCAAGATGGCGGACGATCGAAACGTTCATCGCGTGCCACAGATCGAGAGACCCTTTTTTGACGCAGCGCACAGCCAGCTTCAAAAAAAGGGTCTCTCGATCTGTGGCACGAGATGAACGTTTCGATCGTCCGCCATCTTGCTGGTCGTTAATTCGAGCGATGGCAACGGCTACCCTTTTTTCAGCATTGGGAAAGGGTTGCGCTTCAAAGGGTTAATACGAGTGGCGCTTTGGAGCATTGTGCATACAGTTGAGTCATCAGAAGTTCTTCTGTTTCCTTGTATTTTCTAAAACATCGATCCATTATTTCAGTGGCGAAAACGTTTAAAATGGGGTGAACATTTGTGTTACACCATTTTCATGGATCCAAATTAATTTTCGCAAAAATTACGAAATTGAATATTTAATGATTTTTGGGGGTGACTTTACTTATATTAAGTAGAAATTTAATCTTTATTTTCAATTTTGTGATTATTTGTATTACTTTTCGATTTTTTTTCATTTTTTAAGGATTAGTTAAGAAAAAAATTTGAATATCTTACTGGACATGTTTCTTATCTCCAATTTGAGATATTCTCTTTTCATTGATTAGAATTAATCTATTGGCATTGGCGTCGGTATCATTGGGCATGGGTAAGCTTGCCCCTTCCTGAATTTTTCTATGCCCTTTTAGCCCCTGCTTTATTGTTCTTTCCAACCTGGTAACCATATAAACCGAAGTAATCGTTGCCCTTCAATGGAAAATATTCTGCGGACGCCCATGTCTAGAAGCATAAAGAAACATGTGCTAGAAACCAGTTTCTTATACTTAATTATGTGAAAATTTTAAGCATTTTGCTGTTTACCCTGTTCAAATTTTTAGGTGTCCAGTTGATTTTTAAATAATTCCTCAATTTTCCGGAAACGTTTTGAAATCAAACAGTCAGTGTTTGTCTAACAGATATATGGAACTTTTTTCTTTTTTATTTTAGATTTATATACTTTATCGCAAAAAAAAACCTTTCATTTAGAAAGATTTTCGAACCTTGTGAAAATTAAAATTATTAATTTTTATGTAAGTCAATTTAGTTGCGTAAGAACTGCATCATGTGAATATTTATCGCATTAACGGTGTTATTCCGAAAAAGTCATGCGATTTTGGTACATAATTACAAATAAACTAATTATGCCAGGCACTTCAAAATTTTGAAACTGTCTCTTTACAAGCTGTACTACATACTGAAATAAACGATCCATCTGTATCAGATTCGAAACTTTTAGAAAAAGTTCTTAAAAATCAGAAATTTTTCGCAAAGCGTGTCACTTTTCGAAAAATCTTGCAGCTCAGATCCAGTTTAACCCTTTAACGCGCAGTGGTCCCGCTCTGGGATCACCAAACTCTGATATTTTGACTGTTGCCAGCCACGAATAATAGATTGGATTTATATCAAAATAGTTGCGGGTGACCTAGCTCCCCGAGAATCCTTTACTTTTTAGCACGTCATTTCCCGTCAGAATATGGTCACGATTATTTTTAACCGCACTGGCATCTGCTGGAAAATGGAAGAATGCGAAAACAGCTGGATCGATTGCCCAATGCTGAAAAAAGGGCAGCCGTTGCCATCGCTCGACTTAACTACCAGCAAGATGGCGGACAATCGAAACGTTCATCGCGTGCCACAGATCTAGAGACCCCTTTTTGACGCAGCCGGCTGTGCGCGAGCACAGCCGGCTGTCGTGAAAAAGGGGTCTCTAGATCTGTGGCACGCGATGAACGTTTCGATTGTCCGCCATCTTGCTGGTAGTTAAGTCGAGCGATGGCAACGGCTGCCCTTTTTTCAGCATTGGGAAAGGGTTGCGCCTCAAAGGGTTAAGGATTTTTTCAGAAAATTTCACAAAAGCCACAGCTTTTTCGCTTATTGCAGTGTGTAAAGCAGCTTATGAAGAACCATCTGGAATTTTTTTGATACGATGGTGCTATTAGTTTATTTCAATTTTCGTACTAAGACTAAAAACAGCCGTAACGCATGATAGCTATATCACTTACAACCTGCGTTCTAACGATAAGCACATTTATTTTTACGTGTGCTGTTTTACAAAGTTTCAATTGTTTCATTTTCTGAACACCAGATTTGTGATAAGTTGTTCTTTTCTTTAATTTTTTTTTTAAAGCACGTAGGACTTTGAGACTAAACAGTGTGATTTTACTTACTTTTAAAAATATGTATACGGTGTTCGAAATTAACGGTGGTCTGTTGGTCCGATAAAACTAAAATATATAACGGACCAGTAGAACAAAAAATTTGTCTGTCCGTCGGACCAGCAACGTTTCATTTACATTTCTGTATTGCAAACGTTCCTCATTTAGTTCCACAATACATGTCAACAATTTTACCAATACGTGTCATACAGTTTGATTTATTTAATATTTTTCTAATAAGTACTCAGATTTTTTAACCTCAGCTCTTAACAGAGATCAATATATTGCTTTGGTTTTGCATTTTTTTTTAATCATGTTTACGGATAATTGGTAAGTGTTATGGACCAGAGTCACTGCTCTTGGACTACTGACTAAATATTCTAATTTCTACTCCTGTATGTATATATACTACAATATTCGACTACCATGATTATAAAATAAATAAAAAACTTTGTGAAAAAACACACATAAGATGTTACTTGTAAGCTGATACGTACGTTTCGACCAACAATTCTTTCAGTCTTCCTCAGTCAAAGCCCTTCGTCACATAGAACAGAGGGAACTGAAAAAGATAAACAAGCAAGCATGTTGCCAGAAGGGAAAAAGAAAAGCCGAACAAAAACCACGGAGAGGGGAAAAGGGGGGGAAGGGATAAAAAGAAAAGAAAAGAAGGACAAAAATACAAAAATAAATAATAAGAAGAATAAAACAAACAAAAAAAGAACACACGAACACAAACACACACAAATAAAGAAAAACAAAAGAAAACAAAACAAACAAAAAACACTATTATTATTATTATTATTTTATATAAACAACATACATGACAGCACAATAAATATATATATATATTTTTTTTTTTTTTTTTTTTTTGACTGAGGAAGACCGAAAGAATTTTTGGTCGAAGCGTACGTATCAGCGTACAAGTAACATCTTATCTGTGTTTTTTCCGCTACCGTGATTATATATAAAATGATGAAAAAATGTTACACATGTTAGACTAACTAGGCCCTTCTTGTCTCGCAAAACAGCCGAAAAGCTTTGTACAGCCACGCAAAAGAGCGGAAAAAATTTCTCATCGCATAAAACAGCCGGAAAGCTTTGTCTCATCTCACAAAACAGCAAAAACTTTGTATCATCCCACAAAGCAGCCGAGAAACTGTCTCATCTCACAAAACAGCCGGAAAGCTTTGTCTCGTCTCACAAAACAGCCGAGAAGCTTTGTTTCCTTGTAGAACAGCCGTAAAAGCTTTGTCTCATTTCGTAAAACAGTCCAAAACTGTGTCTCATCTCTCAAAACAGCCGAAAATCATTGTCTCATCTCGCGAAACAGCCGAAAAGCTGTATCCCGCCTCGCAAAATCCGTTTATTGTAATGATAAAATTTCTTCTCTCGCCTCGCACAAAAAAGCTGTAAATCTCTTGTCTCGTATCCAACCCTATACATCATATGACACCCTGTATTTGACTGGGTTAGTTAAAGCTTCGAATGACAGCAAAATATTTTTCCAGAAGTGGAAGAATATTGAACAGACTAATCAAGCTTTTTTAAAAATTCAATTTATATTTCACAATAATATAATAATTTTAAAACCACTTACGTTATTTGCTTTTTGTTTCATAACCGGATTTCCCCGTTCTGAAATTATACATTTTGATTCGGGAAAGAGCGCAGAAGCTAAAGTTCGTAAATGTTTATACAATCCCCCTTTAATCCCCTAGTCCAAATTAAAAAGAAAAAGAAGGACGTAATAAATAAATGCTGTGCGCAGTACACAATTTTAATTCATTTTTTCCCAATTTCGTTTCTCTGGCAAAATATAATGAATATTAAATGCAAAAATGTTATTCTCTCGTTTTAATACCCATAATCTTGCAAGGTTCATCATTGCTTTATGCTGGAAATTTTTTTTTTATTTATTTATTTACTCTTTCCTGAAAAATTTTCCATTAGAGAAGCAGTTGGATATTTTTAGGATAGAAATTTTCTAACGCAACCTGCTCGGAATTTATAATAAGGTTGGGGGGGGGACTTTGTATTATTACTTTTTCATTTTGGGGGAAAAGAAGTTTTAGAATTTTAGATGCTTTATTTCCCTCCCCCCCCCCTCTTCCAGTTTTGTACGGCGAAATAATTTTTATTTAAAATGTTTTCGGTGAAATATGGTTTTGCATATTATTTTTCTACTGGCGCTGTATTAATCTGTTTTTGAAAAGTTTACATTTGTTTAAATAGTTGTTAAGGAATATAAAACGCGATGGTTTATTTTTTTTATTTTGTTTTAATGTTGCTTTCGTGTAAGATGTAATTTATTCGTTCCGAACGATTTTCATGCGATGCGTTTGCGCGTTTTGACAGGTTCATAATTAAATCTGTTTATAAACAGTTTAGTATTTATTTTATTTTATTTTATTTTATGGATGATTCCAATGCTAGGATGAATAAATTCATAAGAGAAACGTAAGAAAATTTTCGTAGGCCTCAAGTTTTTTTTTGTGTACATCGTACGATGCTGACATGAATAATTGTTTGTTTTACCATGTAAATGTCGATTATAATAATATTCGCCATTTTCATAAACAAGATTATCGTCAATAAAGATACGCATTTTCTGTAATTTTCTTTTAATGTTGTTAAGTAAAGATTAGCTCTCAGTTCGAAAGATATTTAGAACTTTTATTGGATAATACACGGAGGATGCGATGATAGAGGTATTTGCATGGGATGCTATCTCAAATTTCTCAAATTTGACTATCGAGTGGGGGGAGGGGGGACCCGGAAAACACCCACCAGTCAGCCCGACAAACTATGCTTAACGGAATTATCACAATCGCCCCTCTCTGTTAACTTTATTTATTTTTCAGTGTTCCGATTAACTGATAAATGCCAATTTTATTCAGAGTAAAATTCTTATTCATTATTTTTCTCTTTATAAATATTTGCTTCAGAAATGATTTTTTTTCATTGATAATTTAATTTAAATAAACAGTATACATTTAGATTGAATTTTCACTGCAATTCGGCGAAAATGTTGAATCCCAACTTATTTTAAACTACTCTTGCTTATTTTATTTTCTTTCTTTTAACTAACAAAGAACCATTATCTAAGCTTCGATTTTCGCGTAGACGGTAGCTTTACTACTGAGCCACGAGTTGGGTCTTTCGATTTCTAATCCTCAAAAAAAAAAAAAAAATGAAAGAAACCTACGCCACATTGTAGAAGTTCGAATTTCGGTGAAGTTTTGGATTTTCATTATATTTGACGTTAAGTTGCGGAGAATCTTTGACTCGCCATTTTTATTTGATGAATATTAATAGTTTCTCTTATTTTATAATTAAAACTTTTTAAAATAACATACATAAAAGGTACTTATCATTCAGAACACTGATTAAGAGAATAAACAATCGAAAGCAAATTAAGGTATCCGAATACGTTCGGAGCACTTTTTTTGAAAAACATTGTATAAATATATTATAACAATTTTTTTTATTCAATTTCAATAAATATAAATAATGGACTTCAAAAATTTAGTATATTTCAGTACTATTTTTCAGAAATGTGAAATATAGGTCGAAATTTAATGAATTTTTAAAGATTTTTGAAAAAAAAAATAAAAAAAATTATTTAACTTATTCGAATAAAAGTAACACCAAAATGAACTAGATACTTTTATCTTGGGAATGACCTATAATCTTGAGTCTTTTGTAATAAATAAGAATTTTAGAGTTAGTCGAAGATGTATTATGGAATTTTTGACGATTATGTACTGTCATTTTTTATATAACTCGCTATAATTCAGAAAATATTATTACAATAAAAATTCTAATTGGTCATGCCCTAAACAACCTTATATAGATAAACTCCACAAAATATCATAAATACCTGATGATAATATTTTATGTTATCCTTTTTGAAATGCGTGCATTTTGAGCAAAAATCAGTTTTGAGAAACACGCGTTTAAAGTACAAAATGTTGTTTTTTTGTAACAAAATATTTAATCAGAAAGTTAAAATTCACCACATCTATAAGTTACACCCTCTTTTCGCTCAAATTTAGCTGATTTTCTTTTTTCGCACAACTTTTCTTTTTTTCTGACAAGTTTTGCGGTAGGTAAGGAGTGACAAAACGACTCGCTAATTCTGCTTTTGTCGAGCTCACAAAACTTTTGTACGGTACATGAGCTAGGTTGTACTCCTACAACCTTCAATATGCCTATTAGACCTTGAAAACCTTTCTTAAACTGTATTACATTCATGTAATACAGTTTAAGAAAGGTCATTTGAAGCTCCCAGTTTGACAGTCTGTAGCCATAGGCGTAGAGTTATATGGGCCCGTGGGTCTCGCCCCCCCCCCAATAAATTGTGAATAGGGGCTGAGCCCACCCAATAATTTACCACTCAATACAGAAAACTAATTTATACTAACATAAAAAAACGTATTTCACGCCATTTACAAACGTTTAAAAAAAAAACTTTTAAACCATTTAAAAATTTTCTTCTTTTGATTTCAATCATGATTTAGTATTCATTGTGAAGCCACGTAACACACAATGTTACTGTAAGCTGCCCTCGCCAAGCTCTGGTTCATTAAAATCAGATTGTGCAGTGTAAATTATGAAATGAAGAACAGGTCAGATGTGTCTAAAATGCACTATCTCATCGAAAATGTTTTTTTTTCCTCTTTTGGATCTTTTACTTTGCTTCTATTTTTAACTTATAACATGGTAGGAAGATACTAACACGGATACTTACCTTACATAAATGTAGAATTCTATGGACCCATAGAACTCGAGCGCCTCCAATAATTTACACTTATATATATTAAGTCATAACTGCCAACTACTACGGAATATAATTAACCACTTTTTGTAAACTGTCTATTTTTTAATTATTTTTTTCAAAATAGTAACCAGCTCGCGCGCGCAACACAAAAATTTTGCTATATTTTAAGCCAAAAAATCATGTAGAAAAAGTGGTTAATTATATTTAGTAGTAGTTGGCAGCTATGAAGAAGTTATATGCACGTGAGTCAGTGGCGTAGCCAGAAACTTTTCATGGGAGGGGGGGGGGGAGGCTACGACTTCTGCAACTCACATATATGTATACGGTACGGATGTATGATAAGGGAGTGAAGAATATACATTTTGTATGGTGAAAAATTCCTCGTGGGGGGGTTATCACCTCCCCTCCCTTGGCTAAGCCAGTGACATGAATATATGTGGTTGTAGGGCCCGCCCCCCCCAATAATTTTGAAAACTTTACGCTTATGTCTGTAGCTCAACAAACGTTTCCTTAGGGATAAATTTCCGCAAAACGCCATTGAAACTTTCATTTTCAGAAGTTTATGAAGTTAAATAGGTTTTCAGGAGTTTACTTACTTTAAATATTACCTTGAAAGTTTACTGAAATCACATTTCAAAATTAAGCGTTGTTTATTTACAATTTAAACACATTTCTGGGCTTTTAAACACTGACTTCCGCTTTCAACACTGTGCACTTTTGGTTTGCGGGGTTTCCGAAAATCCTTAATAACTCGGCTTTCTAATAAATGTAGAGTTAAAAATGAACATGTTTTGGAAAGCTAAATAAATTATGTGTCCAATCAAATAATAAAAAGAAATTGTCAATTTTGGCCAAAATTCGCCTTTTCAACGTATTCGTGTACCTTAAAAATATCTCACTTGGAATCCACAAGAACGAAATTATCGTCAACATTATCTGATCCAGCACGAAAAATGACAGACCTTGAAGAACTTCTCTTCAAAATAATGCATAAAAATATCACATAAGAGGTGAGAGAGCATTACATTACCCATAGCAAGACCTCGATTTGTTTATAGAACGAACCATTAAAAATGATACATACAGAAAATACTTTTAACTATCAACATAACATTGATTACTTTATTAAGTGGGTTGACTGTTAAGTTTTTGTAAAATTCAGTGTGGAAATTTCGCCGCTAACTTTCTTCTAATAGTATTTTCATTCTGTTTATCCCTTCATACATTTATAAGACATATTGATCTGACATATTATACCATATTCTAAGACTTTTACACCAGAATAAATAAATTTCACCTTTAAAAATATTCTCTAGTCGAAACGAATTAAATTATTTCTACGGAACATCAGAGTTTTAAACAAACAGCTTAAATTAACTATTCAATTCCTTTCGTGGAAGAAGAATATTAGAAAATGTCCTGCTAACTTATCATTTCTTCCAGAAGCTAAAACAAAATAAACATTCATGTTTTAAAACGGTATGTATACGCTAATATTTTCTCCCTCAAGATCGTTATTTATATTATTCCATTCTTTTCGTTTTCTGAATATTTCCTCAAGTCAAGATCTATGACATATTGGAGGTAAAATATATTCTGATACCGTACCTGCTCCGAATTTATAATACGAGAGCAGCATCCATTTTTGTTTGTTTTTTCCTTTGTTTGGATGAATTCCATATTCTATTTTGTTTATTCGTCTGCAATCCTTCACTTTTTTGATGCATTTCGTTATTTCATTCGTCGAGGATTCTCGTTCTCGGGATGCAGTAGTTTCGTTTGTAATCCGAAAATAGGAAAGGATATGTTCTATTTTAATTGCTTTGAGATATTTTCCATACCACAAGGCGCAGAGAGATGCTGCAGTTGTTCTTGTTGTAATCGAGAATTTTTCTTGAGGTTTCTGGCTGCATTTTCAAGATGGTCTTATACGCCTGTATGTCCGTTTAACTTTTAATTCGAAATAACAATTTTTAACACTCACAGAACCACAAACATAGAGGAAGGGGGAAAGGGACAACCATTGGGTTAACGGGAATCGAACCCCCTAGCAGGCGGTCGGCAGAGATGGGTACGCAAACCCACACAGCCATGAGGTCTTCCTGCACAGGGGCATGGTTGCTGTTGTTGTATTTGGAAAATTTATTTTCGAACTTATTTGCTTTTTTTTTTTTTAACAGTTTAACAATATGTTGCAAAGTGTTTATGAGATAGGCTTATATATATGCCCGCCGCTGGATTTAGAGGTCCTCTAAATATTTTTCAATTAAGATCTATGTTACTCATTCGATAAAGTACAGCTCAAATTTTATTCAGGACAATAAAAAATACCAGTCAGTGTTTAAAAAAAAAATCCCGAAAATTTATTATCAAATATTTGTCATGCTATTTAGTGGACTATTATTAACATTGAAAAGAATGCGCATAAAAACACTATGCATACGCCGTAAGCGATATACATGCCCTCATAAATTTAAAGAAACCGTCAACAAAAACTGAAAATGATGTTCCTAAAACACAAAAATGTTCTTTAAATATTTCATCAGATTTTTCCATCCAATATAAAATGAAGGGTACATATAATTTTCATAATTTATACTCATTAATACTTCCTAAACTTTGTAAATGCTGAGCAAAAATAAGACTTAATTGCAGCGGACAAGAGGAAGGAGGAGAGGGGGTTAAAAAATAGCGAACGCACTTGCAACAAATTAGAATTCAAAACGAAAGAAAGGCAGTCCTTCATTCTAAAATTGCTGCTTAAACGTAAAAATGGCGTAGTTAATCGCGCTTAAAAAGAAAAAAAAAATGAGAGAATTTAACAGCTCAGTTGTTTGAAATATTTTTATCTGTGAAAATATTGCTAGCATTAAAAATGTTGCCATTATCGTTTGATTGTGCATGTAATGATCGAAATAATTTATGAAGTGCGATTAATGCTTTTTTTCTGTGTGGAGAATGGCAACGGCTAAAAAATTAATGAGATATTCTATTTTTGTTATTTAATAGAATTGTGATTCTGTGATTGGTGGGGAAAACCGTAGGATATTTGTATTAGTTTTAATTCATATCGTTTTTTTTTTATGTTCCGTTTGTTTAAGCAGTTTGAATGTGCAAATGCCACATTAACGATAATAAAGCCGGAACATTGCTTGAAATAATGCACTTTACATGCAAGTGAAATCGCTCAATAAAGATATTTTGGGATTCAAAAATATATCTTGCTGTAACAAGGAGCTCTTTTAAAGAAAAACTGTACTTATATGCGTAAAAGAAAAAATATCGTTCACAGAAGATATCGTTGCAGCTGAGTGTCACTGTATATATGGAATATTTTAACATGTACATTTTAGAATAAGCTTGTCTGTAAGAAAATAATAGGAATATCTATTAAACTTATAAAATTTGTTGGTATCATTCATTTGTATCATTCATTCATTATTTCATTGATATCCATTGTTTTACTTTGATTAAATTTTTGTTATTATATCTGATAATAATAATAGAGTATTATTATTAATTACAATATATAATAACCTAGGTCTAGTCTTATAGATTTTATTATACACTCACCTAAATATCTTTCATACAGTTAATTTTGGAACTAAAGAGAAATCGTTTGGATTTGACCAATCGGACCAGATCCGGTCCGTATCCGACCGGATTGATGGGAATCGGGCCGGATTGCAATCTATTTTTACAGCCTAGAATGAGACGAAAGTTTTCGTAAAAAATGCATCATAAAAAAAAAAACTGCTTTGCACTTTTTTTTAACTGCCTTGTTATCACACGCCATAAAAAAATTCCGTCAATTCTGCCCATTAATAAAGTATTATGCATACTTGATAATAAAGAAAGTATATTTTTTGCAGAATCCATTAAGCTCTATCAAAAACCACTTTATAGTATATCCGTTATACTTACCCTTTGCGATAGTAACGTTCGTAATTTCTTGTTTAACTCCCGGCAGCATTATTTCTTTTTTTTTTTTAACCCGGCTTACCTTGAAATAAAAAAATGCAATAATTTTAAACGCCTACGGTGGCAACAAGTGGCTGACCTTGCATCCCTTATTAAGAGAGAAAATTCTAGCTGCTTTTCATTGTTATTCGAACGCTGAAAAATCACCCGTTCAAACACACCGATCATACATGACAGATCGGAAAAGGTGGGTCCGTAAAGGAAAAGTGAAAGATTGATTCTTTTTTTTTTTTATTATTATTATATTCTTCTTTAATTAACGTAGAAGTTGGGTAAATGTCATGAACGTTCGTAGAAAATACTTGAAATTTGAATAAATATTTGTTTTTTTAATCTGATGGCATCTCATTAGAAATAAATTATGCGCATGATATTAAAACTCAACCAGTGAACTACTTTTCTGATTCTTTTATCTGCATGATAAACGCGCAGCATAGTGTTCTAGTATTGGTGCAAATGTGAAGAGGAAAAGTTAACTTTACAGTAAATTTAACAGTTACATGCAGCGTATCAGTATTTCTCCGATACAAAGTACAGCGGAACCTCTCAAGTTGGACACCCCCATAACTTGGGCACCTCCGTAAGTTGGACACGTTTTTCGGGAACGGAACAGGAATATAATAATATACCAGCACAAGGGGCGGGGCCTGGGTGGAGCCTCCTTGGGTCGACGGGTGGCCGCGCCGGCCCTAGGGGGCCCTCGAGTCCACCCCTACGCAGTTTCAATTTTTAGTTACTATACCTGTGCATGAAAATATTTTAAATATAGTTTTTATTCAATGAAATTTTAGACCACTGTACAACTAATTGTGGCTTAAAATTTAAGATAACATACTTATGATAAACTGTTTATCATAAACTTTTGGTGAAATTGTCATTGCGTGAGTTTTGTGAACTTGTGTGCGTATTATCTCCATCCTTTCTACGTGCCAGGCCCGCCGAGATGGTGGAGGGGCAATTGACCCCCGGGTCTTGTCCCTTGTTCTAGATAATACATATATATATTACCGATTACTATCAATATCATTTTCTTTCTTTCTTTCTTTCTCTTTTACTTTTTAAAGTATCTGACATTCTTATCTTCTAGAGATGAGTTCGGGCTCATTTTTTGAAGCCCGAGCCAGAAATTTCAGCTAAAGACAAATAAAATGAACTACTTCATTAATAGGATACAATAAATTTTGGAGCTTCACACACCTTCTAGTCCCGTGCCGCTATTTTTTGAAATAAGTACGTCTATTTATCCCATGAATCGCTTTTTAAAATCTGTTTCAAGGAGTATGTTCAACAAAGGAGAAATTTTTCACGAGCACGATCCCGCCCGAGCCCGAACGCAATCGTGAATTACAGAGCCCGAGCCCGAGTCGGGCCCGGGCTCGGGCTGAGCCCGTCTCATCTCTATTATCTTCATCATTTTACGTATCTGTGCGAAATTTGAAAGCAATAAGTCTCAGTTTAGATTTCTTTACAACACAAAGATATATCTTTTTACTTTAAAATCTATAGCTGAAGTTTTAATGAAATACGTAAATTTTAAGTTTGTGACTAAATTATTTTTAGCAATTCAAAAATGATCACCAAACGAAACTTTGTTGCGCAATTTAATCCAATGGTATTTTCTCATGCCTCACAGTTACGCGCTGGCCAACATTATTCTTTATTTTCAGAAACTGGTGCACAGTATAACTGATCCAAGAAAAGTTGTTAGCTTTCAAAAATGTGGAATATCCATCACCAAATTATTAATCTTTATTAGATTAACTATTAAAGTTGCTGTTCTTCGTGTGTTGTTCTGTACGATTTGTTGTTCTATGAATTGAAGCTACCTTGTATACCAAGTCACAGCCATTTCTTAAGAATTTGTGTTTTTTATATTCTTTAAAAGTAACCCTACTAGCAATTTTGCACGGGCTACCACCGGCCACGCAGCCAGCCGATGACGGCCCGAGCAAAATTGCTAGTAGGGAAAACTCCATGAAAAATCTGTTAGAATTCGTCGTTGTGTGACACTAAATAGAAAAATACGTTAAATCGAATGTTGTTAAAATGGAATCAGTTAAAATGTGTAGGGTAAAAAAATCCTGTTTCATAAAATAGACTTTTTGATGACTATTAACTAAAATAAAATACTGTCTTTGAATACATTTTTTTTTTAAACGGAACATTCGAAGACCCATGTCGGAAAGCAATGATGGCCGCACAAAGGGGGGAAAAATCACTTTTTATACGACGATGGGAAGGAACAGGTTAACTCTGCGCTAAGCTGTAGTATAGACGAAAATGAGATCCCGTCGATAAGTGTTTTTTATAATAGATGCATTTGGCATGATTTACCTTTCTTGTCGAATGTTTGCTAAAGATGATACCCCTTTAATAAAAAAATATTTCAGAGGGCTCTTAGTACTAATTTCAAATATTTCAATATTTCACTAACTAGTACTAATTTCAAAGGATCAGTACTAATTTCAGTAAGGAAAGGATTAGTACTAATTTCAGTAATTCATTCAAATATTTGTAATAATTTCAAAGAATTCTTAGAAAAAAAAATCTGGAGTGACTCCACTCGACTTTCCGGACACTTACCATTAAGATCATTACCAAGAATTTAAATAAATTTTTATCGATGAATAATTCAAATATATATACCAAATTGAAGCTCAATCCAATGTACCGTTTAAACGCTAGCGCACTTTCAAGAATTTCTCCCCATAGGCCATCATGTAAAAGAAATCTTTGTCGTAGCCCTGTAGAAAAACTATGAGTCCTATACACACCAAACTCAATACCGGTCTTGCGATGGAGGTTTATAACATGTATACCCAATTGGAGCTCAATCGAATGTACCGTTTAAACGCTAGCGCACTTTCCAGAATTTCCCCCCATAGGCCATAATGTAAAAGAAATCTTGGTCGTAGCCCTGTAGAAAAACTAGAAGACCTATACACACCCAAATCAATACCGGTCTTGCGACGGTGGTTTATAACATATATACCCAATTTGAGCTCAATGGCATGCCCCGTTCAGGAGCTATCGTGTTCACTCACATACACACAAACACACACACATACATACATACATCTCTTAAAAATAGCATAAATGAATTCAGACCTCAAAACGTGTCAATACACCAAAATCTAGAATTCGAATTTTTTCATGATTACAATACTTTCCTTACATGGTACATGTTCGGAAAGTAAAAATGAACAAATTGAAATTATTGCATTTTTTTTTACCGTTATAAACCCCTAATGCTGGAGAAAAAAAAATATCCCATGAATCAACTTGTGCAGCATTTACGAGAAACCATTTTGAACTGCAAATGTCATAAACATACATCCCCAAATCGAAGTCAAGAAGAGTCAATATTGCCTTCCTGTCCCCCTACAATGGCCCTCAAAAAATAGCAAAAAAGATAACAATATTTTTGTTTGTTCTACAGCGTTATCGCTGTATCCGTTGCCATTTTAGTTTGATTTTTTCCTTTCCCGAGCTATTCAACAATGTTAGTTTTTCCTCTGCTTTTCTAACATTTAGAAAACATACACAACATTTCTTTCTTTCTATCTGGCTTGTTGTTGTCCATTGCGAAATATAACCGCTATAGAATGTAGTCGTAATTGTTTGCATTACTATGTGTAATGTAATTTCCGGTTTCATTGTTTCTATGAGAGCCTGCATTGTTTACTACATTGCTATTCGTTATATGGAGGCTGAAGTGATCATTTTTTTTAAAACGTTGTTTAATTTGATAGCCATTGTGAAAATATGAGTTGTAAAATTGAATGAAAGATTTGCAGCTACGTATTATATAAACAGTTATTTCTTTTTATATGGAGTCATGGAAATTTTAATCGCCTTATTTATGTAAGCATGTTTGTTTGTTGCAAGATTTTATAAACTAAATAGCATATTTCATTCGGTATGCAGCCAAACCCATGGGCGCACAGACCTATGGGCTATAGACTATGTCCCCCTAGTTCTCATGTTACCGTTGTGATTTACGTACTGGTGTAACGTTAGAATTGATACAACACTGAAATTCAGTACTTTCTGGGACAGAACCTTGACTACCCCACCCCGCTGTCACTCTTATGCTGTTCTTTTTAAAATGTCAAGTACCTTAACAAACAAATAAATGGCTGAAGTGCGAATGTCCAAGGTTCTGGCCTACGGCCAGTCTGTCGATCTAACGGTCTAGAGTTTTGGTCGATTTTTTCCAGATGTTATGTGAATACGTGTTGAAACTTCTTAAAGAGTCCCCAGATCAAGGTATCCCCAACCCCATGGCCAGATTCCTCTCGTGGTAGGCTTGCCATAACACAAAACAAACAAACAAACAAATAATAAATTGTTTAGGTGAAACAATTGGGATTTATCACAACAAAATATGTACGTAATTTTAGAGTTTTACGTAAGAATAAAGTAACTGGTTAGCCAAGTTTGGCGATTTTGAGCAGGTAGATTATAAGGTTGTTTTTTTTTTAAAAAAGAGAGAGATATAATCAATGATAAAAGTAATCCTACATTAATAAATCCGCGGCAGTTTTAACAAAAGACTACGTGAACTTTTATATTTTTATACGTATATATACCATAAGCGTAAAGTTTTCAAAATTATTGGGGGGGGGGCGGGCCCCACAGCCACATATATTCACGTCAGTGGCGTAGGGTTAAGGGGGTCATAACCACCCCCATGAGGAATTTTTTGCCTTACAAAATGTATATTACTCACTCCCTTATCATACACCCGTATACATATATGTAAGTTGCAGAAGATGTAACCCTCCCCCCAATGAAAAGTTTCTGGCTACGCCACTGATTCACGTACATATAACTTACTCATAGTTGCCAACTACTACGGAATATAATTAACTACTTTTTCTACATGATTTTTCGGCTTAAAATATAGCAAAAGTTTTGTGCTGCGCGCGCGAGCTGGTTACTATTTTGAAAAAAATAAGTAAAAAATATATTGTTAACAAAATGTGGTTAATTATATTCCGTAGTGGTTGGCAGCTATGACTTACTATATATAAGTGTCAATTATTGGAGGCGCTGGAGCTCTATGGGTCCATAGAATTCTACACCTATGTAAGGTAAGTATCCATGTTAGTATCTTCCTACCATGTTATAAGTTAAAAATAGTAGCAAAGTAAAAAATCCAAAGGAGGAAAAAAAAAACATTTTCGATGAGATAATGCATTTTAGACACATCTGAACTTTTCTTCATTTCATACTTTACATTGCATCATCTGATTTTAATGAACCAGACCCTGGCGAGGGCAGCTTATAGTAACATTGTGTGTTACGTGGCGTCCTAATGAATACTAAATCATGATTGAAATCAAAAGAAGAAAATTTTTAAAAGTACATGTAAAGATTTTTTTAAACGTTTGTAAATGGCGTGAATACTTTTTTTTATGTTAGTATAAATTAGTTTTCTGTATTTAATGGTAAATTATTGGGTGGGCTCAGCCCCTATTCACAATTTATTGGGAGGGCTCGAGCCCCACGGGCCCATATAACTCTACGCCTATGATATATACATATCCATATACTATGCTTACATTTTCAATTTCATGCATATAATGACTAAACTGTCATGTTTGTTAATCTTAATTTCAACTCTTTCTGTATGAGCTAATTTCGATTGTGTCCAGATGTGACTTAAACTTCTTCAATAAGAATTCTTCGAATTTTCGTTTTGTTCCAATTTTTCTCCGACAAAAATTCCCTTAAAAGTATTCGCAATTAAAAAAAGAATTTTTCTTTTTTCTTTGAAGAAGGGGTTAAAGACCACACAAATTATAATTCTTTTTTTTTTCCTCATATTAAAAATAAATTGACGTACCAGCGAAAAAGTAGGTTACTGGCATATTTATTTAGCTCGGAGTTAGCACTTGTGTGAAATAACCTTGAAGATTTTGCGAGGGAAAAAAAATTAAAATGAACGGTGAGCGACCTACATAGGTGTGTGTATCTGCGATGGTTAAAAATCCTACTGCTGGCTTGTTCGTTACCTTGCATCAGTAGTTGCCAATATTCCTATTTTGGAAAACGATTAAAAACGCCATTATTATTGGGGAGAAGTGCGTTGACTCTGAATCCAGCAAGGTTTTGCTGCAACATTATTAAGAACTTGCCTGATTTATTGATCTGACCTTTACGATGATTTCGGGGGAAAGAAAAATATTTTAAAAATTCGTCACGTGTGAAAACATTTTGGCAGGCATTGGCGAAAGGACGTTTTGGCTGGCATGACATTGGCAAATGTATCTTCAGGTTGAATGAACGCCGATGGTTGAAATAGTACTTGCAAAGAAAATGCAGCTTGAACCCAGGCTTAACCTATTATTTTTCATCAAGAAGATAAAACGGTTGAGATTGGAAAATGTTCTGCGTTGCTTTACCAACATTTGCCTTCAGCATTGTTCCGCTAAGTCATAACCTAACTGCAAAAATTAATTAATTTAAAAAAAAGATTTTATTCTACTCTAAGTTCGGAGGGTTAAACACCTTCCCCCCCCTGACCCCATGTTTAACCTGTTAACTCTTAACTTTACAAAAACGCAACGGGGAATAATCCCTTTCCTATACCCAGCGCTGTTTTCTTGCTTATTGAGTTACGATTGAGCATTAGAAAGTAAAACCTGGGAAGCAATACTGAACCCAGAAAAGGAATCTTCTGCGCTGCTGCTTTTTTTTTTCTGGTGGAGGCTGGGAATTAAGTTAAACCTACGTTTAATAATGAATTTGAACTTCTTGTGTCCATAAGAAAAGAAGGTGCTCTTAACTACCAAAACAAAACAACTTAACCTAATTAAGATGTTGCTCAAAATCGTTAAGTTTCTTTTTCAAATAGCATTGCTGTTTTTTTTCTGATTAATACGCAAAACAATTCCAATACATTACTCTCCCATTTTAAATGTACATTCAAAATATTCACCTATTTCAATGAAAGAAAATTGATATATATTTCAAAAGAATGTTCACCGTCGAAAATCAGTTATGTAGCACTAATGGCTTTTCTACTGCTTCAGACAAAAGCAAGACAGAACGTGATAGCAAAGGTTAATACTCCTTTTTGTGTAGATCGTTGCTTCCGCCCATAGAAACAGCAACCAAGTGAAGTGTGCGTTAAGTAGTATGTCCGTGCATAAGTAAGATCATGTTGGAATGGGTTTTATAATCGATGATCTTGACGTGATTTATCCCTCTTCTTTCCCTATTCCAAGACGCTCGGAGAGTTGAAACAACAATGCTACATTAGCAGTGCTTTGACTTTTATTTATACTTACATCTTAGAACATTATTGAGAACTTGCTTGATTGATCTATCCTGGGTTTAAAAAAAAAATAAAATACTCATCACGTGAGAGGAAAAAAATGTTAGGCCTCTGTGAAAGGAGGTTTTGGCATTGTTACTGACAACCGATCTCCGCGTTGAATGATTGCGTCGTTTTGTTGGAAGACAAATTGTTGACGTACCGTTTGCGACATGAAAATGGGCAAACCGCGGCGCTAATTTGTTTTTGCGCTTGTCAATAAATGTATGCAGTTTCCTTTCCAAATTACGGCGGTTTGCGCTGAAATTTATTTAGAATCGGAAAAATAGCTCTCTTTTGCGGTCGGAGGTCACTTCGTCTGTATTTTTTTTTTCCAAGGATGATGTGCAGAAGGCGAAATTTAAAAGCTAATGAAGACATTCAAAGCTATGTTTCCTCACAAAATAAGATATTGTAATTATCATTTTTTAATCATTTTAGATTAATGAAACTATGTGTATGCTTATCAAATGGTAATGTACACACTTTCAAAATTCTTCTAATCTCGATGACAGTTGTTTAATGATGTAGGTCCATCATTTGTTGCTTTTTGCAAAGCGCATCTTATGAAGAGACATCCAGGAAAAATTCTAATTCCTATGATTCAAATTTAGACTCCTAAAAATATTCAAATTCCTATTCTGACTAACGATTCCGGTCAAAGAACCAATTAAAAAATTCAAATTCCTATGATTCAAATTTAGATTCTTAAAAATATACAAATTCCTATGATTCAAAAATTTAGATTTTTAAAAATATTCAAATTCCTATGATTCAAATTTAGATTCCTAAAAATATTCAAATTCTTTTGATTCAAATTTAGATTCCTAATAATATTCATATTCTTTTGATTCAAATTTAGATTCCTAAAAATATTCAATGTTTTTGATTCAAATTTAGATTCCTAAAAATATTCAAATTGCAAATTGCTATGATTCGAATTTAAATTCCTAAAAATATTCAAATTCCTGTGATTCAAATTATGGTTCCTTAAAATATTCAAATTCCTGCGATTCAAATTTTGATCCCTAAAAATATTCGAATTCGTTATGATTCAAATTTTGATTCCTAAAAATAATCAAATTCCTATGATTTAGATTCCTAAAAATATTCAAAATCTTATGATTCAAATTTAGATTCCTAAATTTATTCAAGTTCCTATGATTCAAATTTAAATAACTAAAAATATTCAAATTCCTATGATTGAAATGTTATTCAAATTTCTATGATTCAAAAATTTAGATTCCTAAATTTATTCAAATTCTTGATTCAAATTTGAATAACTAAAAATATTCAAATTCCTATGATTGAAATTTCAATCTAATTTCTGATTCAAATTTTTAGATTCGTAAAATATTCAAACTCCTATTTTGACTCACACCCTCGGTCGAGTAACGGATTAAACTCGTACAGCAATCAACACTTGTGTTGCATTTCACACCCAAGTACATTTTTTTTCCAGTAGTAGTAGTCTCATTTATCTATCACCGCGTCGTCCATTTGTATATATAAAAAAAGGGATAATATCGCATTATTACCCCCAACATCAATAGAGAGGGAGAGAAAACAAAAATCTCCAATACGGTACACGTTTCTGTTGATAAACAAAGCAAAAAATCTGAAACAAACGTCAATTTATAAATCAAGCCCCACAAAAAAGAGAAGTCGACATCATGAATCTGTATTTGTTGTGTTGTCGGGGAAATGACGCCGAGCACAAAAGAACGGACACGGGCGCGTTCTAACCCATTCTGCGGACGCCCGTTTGTTCTGCAACGCGTCGTTACACTCCGGCGACACTCTTTTTTTGTGACACATCCCGACACACACACACACACCGTTATTTTAACCCTTTGCTCCTGGTGTGATGTATGCGTCCGCGTTTCAGTTTGGAATTTCTATGGGCAGATCGTTTTATTCAACGTGTATTATTTATTTAATTTATTTTTATGTTTTGCATGATCCCCTCCTCCCATGGGCGCCGGCAGAATATTTCCCAGGGGAAAGGGGGCAAAGACTACTCCAGGGGGGGGGCAAAGACTACTTCAACGTATGGTTACCATGTTGGAAAAAGCAAAAAAGCAAGAAAAAACACTGCATACAAAAATCCAGGGGGGGCATTGGCCCCCCTTGCCCTATGCTGCCGGTGCCCATGCCTCCTCTACTAGAGATGAGTTCGGGCTCATTTTTTGAAGTCCGCGCTCGAGGACTTTTAATATGAGCCCGAGCCCGAAATTTCAGCTAAAGATAAAAAAATTCAATTACTTCATTGATAGAATACAATAAATTTTGCCGTTTGTGCAAATTAAAGACAAATAGAGTTGCAAACTCCCAGTGCACTTTCTAATTGTTTGTATCCATCCTTTATCAAAAAATGTCGGATCTCATGACTAAGGAATATAAACCGCCGTTCTAAAATACCCAAACAGCTTCACGCACCTTCTAGGCGCCCGTGCCGCTATTTTTATTCGTTTATTTATTTATTTATTTATTTATTAAGTACTTTTATTTTCCTCATGAATCACTTTTTAAAACCTATTTGAAGCAGTATGTTCAATAAAGGAGAAATTTTTCACGAGCCCGAGCCCGAACAAAATTGTGAATTACAGAGCCCGAGCCCGGTTCGGGCCCGAGCTCGGCTGAGCCCGTCTTATCTCTATCCTCTACCTCTTGGGAAGGGGGAGTGGGGATGGAGAGGGAATCCTGCGCACGCCACTGAGTTTAGACAATTTTAACACTCGCTATCGACAGACAGGGCCGTACCCAGAAAAAAAATTTCGGCGAGGGTCCAAATATTTCACAGGGTGACCAAACAGTGAAAAAAGCCGAATATTTCAAAAAAAGGCTTTACCATTTAATTTTTACGGGTCGGATTCCACTTTGAGACATAACTGTAAGGCCATTAATCTTCCCTAAGCCTAAATAAGCCTTCAATTTTTTTATCAACACATATTTTTTATATTGTTTATTATATATATTTTATATATTGAATACTGAATGTTTAATGTTGTGAATTATTAAATGTTTAATATATATATTTTATACATCGTATTGTTTAATATATATATTTTATAATTTTACATATTTTATGTATTGAAACCTCCATTGAATTTTTTCTTAAAAGCCGTTAGTTTATACGAGATGAATTGTCACAAACGCCACCTTCTTTAAATGGAAATACTTCCTGTAAATAGGTTTAAAAACGTACTTTTCTGAATGTTACATTATGCTTCTTTTAACTCTTTCATGCACAAAAGATTGTTTTATCCCCAACACAAAATTATTTATATTTACAAAGCAGAGAATGCCATTGAAAATGTAAACAGTATTATTCTTTTTACTTCCTTGTACGTAGTATAAGGAAGTAATGTGATCCCGAAAAATTTTGGGGGCCAAATTTCGACATAAAAACCGATTTTGACTACCTCTAAATTGAATTTTAAAAATTTTTTCGATGCATCTCATCGTAGGCTAGCATGCACGATCCTATTAACGCGTCTGCAACTCATTTTGACCAGTGGCGAGTTTACTGTGGCCAGTTTTTCCATGCCGTCTGTACGTACGTATGTATGTAACTCGCATATCTCAAAAACTATTGGTCGTAGAATGTTGAGATTTGATATTTAGGATTGTTCTATGATCTAGTTGTGCACCTCCCCTTTTGGTGGCAATCGAAGGAATAGTTTATGTACAGGACCGCCCAAAAGATTCGAAATACATTACGCTCTATGGGCCCAAATTCATTAAACTCGCCTAACTCAAAAGCTATTAGGCGTAGAATGTCGAAACTTCATATTTTGGATAGTTGTAACATCTAGTTGTGCACCTCCCCTTTTGGTTCCATTCGACTGGATAGTTTATCTACAGGACTGCCCAAAACATTCGAAATACATTACACTCAATGGGCCGAAATTCATTAAACTCGCATATCTCAAAAACTGTTAGGCGTTGAATGTTGAAACTTTATATTTAGGATTGTTGTAACATCTAGTTGTGCACCTCCCCTTTCGGTTCCATTCGACTGAATAGTTTATCTACAGGACCGCCCAAAAGATTCGAAATACATTACGCTCTATGGGCCGAAATTCATCAAAGCGTTTTTTAGAGGTATTGGGCTATTTCAAACGACTCAGAAGTGATATATGCTGTAAAGAGTTAGAAAATGAATTTCTCTATTAAAAAAAGTGTCTTTATCATTTATAGTTCTGCTACAGGAACACTCAAAAGATTTCCAATACATTACGGTCAATAGCAATTTTAGGGGCATTCATCCATTTCAAGCACAATACCGTCCTACCACATAAGTTAGGTAATGGTCCGACCACGGTCACGTGCCTCCCTCAAGAACTATGCCAAAAGTCGCCAAGCTTGGCGACTTTTGGTGTACGTGTGTGCATATTTAACTCTCAAATCTCAAAAACTATTATGAAATTTCATATATAAGAAAGTTGTAACATCTAGTTGTGCATCTCGATTTTTGGTTCCAATCTACTGGAGAGTTTATTTACAGGACCACCGAAAAGAATTTCAGTACCTTAATGTCTATGGACATCTTCATTATAATACAACTGTAGACAGTCATTGTTTGGTACATGCCCAAAATCTCGCCGTCTGTCCTCGACCTTGGCGAGTTTTGGCGAAATATCGCCAAATTTGGCGATAGTCAGTCATTTCGTCCATGCCCAAAGTATCGCCATTTGTCATCGTTCTTGGCGAGTTTTGGCGAAATATCGCCAAATTTGGCGATAATCTGTCATTGTTTGGTTTATGCTTAAAATCTCGCCAAATGTCGTCGACATTGACGAGTTTCGCCGAAATATCGCCAAATTTGGCGCCAAAAATTATTTCCTATTTTGTATAACTCTAAAACTTTAACCCGTAGATTTTTTAACTTTGTATTTAGAACTATTGTAATATCTAACTGTTTTCAATATCTTTTTTGACAGCATTCGACTGAGAATTTATTTACATGGTGAGCCAAATGACTTTGAATACATTGAGGTGTATAGATGCATTCAATTTATTGAAGGTCTGTGCTCACTGACTACTTTGGCTATCCCCAAAATCTCGCTGACTATCTCAAGTTTGTCGGCTTTTGGTGAAATATCGCCAAATAAAGTGTCAGAAGGAAATCTTTCAAATTGAACTCAGCTTGGCGATATCGAAATATTTGGCTAGAAATTGCTAAACCTTACTATTATTGATATTTTATCTCTTTCTAACAAATAAATTTAGAGGAAGTGCGTCGAAAATATTTTTGATCTAATGGACGTGCAAGGAAGTCATGTGTTGGACACATCAGATTTTTTTTTAAAGTAATTACCCATACAGTGGGGAAGTGGTTAAATAATTATTGGTAGTCAAATTATACTGGCATGTAATGACTTAGAAAAAGCTTGAATATATGGTATGTGTTTCATACCACTATGATCTATAGTCTGTCCGCGGAAACGAGAGAACGAAAGTAAACAAACGGGCTACCAAAGAATTACATTTTTTGGCACCCATCCCTAGTTAGGCGAATTTAACCTTTCTTAATTCCAAGCAGCGGAAATGGAAGAAAGCAGAAATTCACACTGTGTTTGGCGCTTTGGCAAAATGCCAGGTGTTTACTCTTCGCCAGTTTGCACGTGCAATTGTTTAGTTTCGTTCTCTCGACTCGGCGAACAGACTATAAAACACATATGGGCAACCTCAGGCCGTGGACCGGATCTGGTCCTTCACGCCTTATGATCCGGCCAGCGTAAAGTATCAAAATCCCGTATAAAACCCATATATACCGTTCAAAATTCCATATGAATCCCAATTATACGTCCAGCGAATTTACTAACATCCTGAAGTTAGGCCCGCGCAACTTTTCAAAGGTTACCATTACCTGCTCTGAAGAGTTAAAAATGTATTACAATTATGGACCATAGAACAGTTAACGATCAATTACAGACCTCCAGTACCATATTTTTAACAGATATACACAGTGATTGATGGACTCAAAAAACTGTATTTTTTGTTTATGCTTATTCAAGGTAATTAGCTGATTTCAAACAGCCTAAAGTAATAATGATATTTTATTTCCCCGATTGAGTGTATATGCATTAGAGATGAGTACGGGCTCATTTTTTGAAGCCCGAGCCCGAAGACGTTTAATCCGAGCCCGCCCGAGCCCGAGCAATATTATTAAAGTTGGAGCCCGAGCCCGAAATTTCAGCTAAAGACAAATAAAATTAAAGACTTCATTAATAGGATACAATATACATTTTGGAGCTTCACACACCTTCTAGTCCCCCGTGCCGCCATTTTTTTTAAATAAATACATCTATTTATCCCATGAATCACTTTTTAAAATCTGTTTCAAGGAGTATGTTCAACAAAGGAGAAATTTTTCACGAGCCCGAGCCCGAACGCAATCGTGAATTACAGAGCCCGGGCCCGACTCGGGCTCGGGCTGAGCCCGTCTCATCTCTAATATGCATCTGTTATATACTGTTTGCAAACTAGTTTAAAAAGAGAAGCTATATTCAATTTTGCAGACCTTTTAAATCTCGGTTTATTTTATTTTATTTTTTTAGTGACACCTACACGGCCCATGATAATTGAAAATGTTTAGCAAAAATGTGAAACTTGTCTATAATTGTGCTGGTGTATCCTTGCTATCAAAATTTGATGAGTATGTATTAAAAAAGTAGTTTCATGAAGGTTTATGCAATTAATGAATATTAAATTCCATGTCTACAAGCCTTTACTAGTTTGATAAGTTTTTAATCGAGGTTAAAATGGTTTAGCATAAGTTAAAATTTCATTAAAAAACTTTAATAGAAAGTTATAATTTATCAAATTATCATCATTTTTTTAATTTTACCCGATTAGTTAGCTACACATTTTAAAGCAATACCGATTATCTTATGTTATTTTAATAGGTTTTTAAAATAATTTATTCAGAATTAATATTTCTTTAAAGAGTTTTTATAAAAAAGTAATAGTTCATTAAATTATCCTAAAATAATTCATATATAATTTTATACAAATAATGAGTTATAAATTTTAAGATAGGCGAATAAGCCTTTATTAGTTTTATGATTTGATTCTGGCTTAAAACGATTCTGCAGACATACAAATCGCATCAAAACAATTTTATAGAAATAATTTTTTTTAAATCATCATTTTTTTTAATGTTTTATAAATTATAAGTATTAAAATACCTGTAAACACTCTAATTTTTTAACTATTCATCTAGTACATATAATCAAATAAAAGATAACCTTCTTTTCTCATAAACATCCATCATATAAATATACAACATTAAACTCCCATAATAACTGCTTTTAATATAACTTAGAAGAAAAGAAAAAAAAAATATTTTCAATGACAAAAGGAACTCTGCCGTAAACACTCAGCGCGAAGCCTATAGTCTCCGGTAATATAATTATTCTTTTAAACTTTATTCAAACAATCCTTCCCCCCCACCCCTTCCCCCCCCTCCCAACCTACCCCCTCGTTTTTCGTTCCACACGCAAGAGATTTTAATGATAGCTTTTAAAACAAAAACGTCTCTTAAAAATTAGTATTATCATTTCCTATTCAGTTCTTAGATATTTTTTAAATTCCCGTCCTTGAATTGTTTTTCTTTTTTTTCTTCGGACTTTACACACGATGTGTGGTCCCCAATATGATAATAGCTTTGTTCACTCCCCTGTATATTGGTTTCCAGAGACGTGTAATTTGTAGTCTGTGCGCCGTTTAATACGAATATTAATTTTTGTGTTGTTATTTCTATCTTGCGATAGCGCCAAGGTTTAAGCATATATCTATATATACTGTGGGCGTGGTTCTGCTTTTAATAATTCCGTAATTTCGAGTTTATAGATAAGTTTTGTTGATTTGCATGGGGGATGGGGGACCATTTTCCCCCCCCCCTCTTTTTTTGGTAAGTCTGGCTGATATAATTTGATGGTTCTGTCAGATTTAATCTTAGACTCCTTAACTACATAAATATACGGATGGGTATTTTTAAGGTATATAATCGAACGAGGCTAAACCATTGTTTTGTCTCATAGATTACTGTAATTTATTTTTATTTATTTTTTCATTTTAAAAAACCTTGGAAGTTTTAAATTGTAAGAAAAGAAAAAAAAAATCTCCCATGCAGTCTAGACATGAATTCAATTTCACTTAGGATGCACAGGGTGTTCCATAATTAGAAGACCCTCATTACAGAAAAGAGTGTGTTTTGTTGATTACTTGATATGGTGAAGTATGTATTTCAGAAGAAAAAAAAAAGTTCTAAATATCGCTACTAGAGGACGTATGATAGATAAATGGCATTTAGCCACGCTACAGAAAGCGTAATCGAAGTAAGATCTCACAAAAATATTCCAGTTTTCATGACAGTTCCTGCTTAACTATTAACAAAAAAAAAAAAAAAAAAAAAAAAAAGATTGCATTTTTTACTACGGGTTTTCAAATTTTTGCGCCACCTGGTGGTGATACTTTGAACTATTTCCCCCCCCCTCAAATAAAAAAAAAAGAAAAGAAAATTTCATCCTTTTACGGTATCCATAAAATTTCCCAATTTCCTAATGTCAGAAAAACCAACTCTGAACAGCTTGAGGTCTTTCTATTAAGACCACGCCCACAGACCTATTATTTTCTGGATTTACCATTAAAAGATTCCTGAAAACGTACGTAAATTTGTTCGGAAAAACAAACCTGGTTTATACAAATGTTGCCATTACTCAAAACTTCCAAGTTTTCATTGGCTCGCTATTTTCCTATTGGCACCAGCGGTCAATGCCATGTAAGAAAAATGAGGCACGGTAATGCAAAAGTTTTAACCCTCTGAACATCTTTTCCCCCACTCTAGACAAGTTTAGATAGTTGCCTATGTAATTGGGGGGTGGGGGGGGGATTGTTAAAGAGTGTGACCCATCATTGAATTCAGGTTTGACCTTTTCACTCCCATTTTAGAAATGAAACAACTAGAAAAATGTACACTTCTGCTTTCCCTGTTGTTTCCCTGCATTAACCTTTGTATGCTTTAAATAATAATTAACAGTATGACCATTATGAGATAAATGCCAAACGAATTCTAATAGATACACAGCCAGATGGTAAAAGACTGGGATGTTAGGAAACTCTTAAATATGAATTTTCTTAAGGTAAAAAAGTCGTAATTAATTTTCTTTGCATGTAAAATTCTGTCTTTTGGACACAGTCCACAAATTTATTTTTCTGTCTACGTGTATGGTAAATAGTCTTGGGCAGCATTTGGAAATTTCGCCATTATGAGCTGGGAGCTAGAAGGTTAACACTTTAACGCGCAGTGTTCCCGCTCTGGGAACACCAAACTCTGACCTTTTGACTGTTGCCAGTCACGAAGAATACATTTAATTTCTATAAAAATAGTTGCGGGTGACCTAGCTCCACGAGAATCTTTTACTTTTTAGCACGCCGTTTCCCGTAAAAAAATGGTCGCGATTATCTTTAACAGCACTGACATCTGCTGAAAAATGGAAGAATGCGAGAACAGCTGGACAGATTGCCCAATGCCGAAAAAAGGGCAGCCGTTGCCATCGCTCGACTTAGCTGGCTGTGCCCGGGCACAGCCAGCGGTCGTCAAAAAAGGGTCTCTAGATCTGTGGCACGCGATGAACGTTTCGATCGTCCGCCCTCTTGCTGGTCGTTAAGTCGAGCGATGGCAACGGCTGCCCTTTTTGGGAAAGGGTTAAGCAGCACTGCAAAGAGGAGTAAGATCTTGTTGGAAAATGTATTTATAGATTAGGCTTTCTGTATACCTTTCCTTTCTTGCCTTTTCTCTTTAATAGAATTCTTCCTGAACTATATCTTTCGCTTTATATGATTCACGATGCAGAAATGATCCAGCACAACTTGATGGTTTTATGGATCTGACTTTCTGAAGTGCAAGCTAAACATCTATGGCATTGTGTAGAAAACATCTTATCGCGTTTTTTTTTGTTTTTTTGTTTTTTTAAATGGTAAATGATCTATACATTAAACACCAATCTTTGACCGGAGCACGTGCATATCTTGAGATAACCAGAGGTTTGCATACAGTCTTTTTTTTTTTCTTGTTTACATTTGCAGATAAGTAATAATAATTGTAAAGAACGCCTTATTTGTGCGTTGTACGTCTTAGTGCTTTGAAAAACTTGACATGGACTTTTGCTATTAGTTTCAACTCTAGAGAAATGCGTGACGATTTTTGTGAGTTTTTCTATAAAATTTCATAATTTATTTTTTAAATGTATCACTTTTAGCGCTTGAATGCTATTAACACGGACACTGATTTTCATCTAGTCTAAAATTAATTAATTAATAAAAAAATAAATAAATGAATAAATATATAATAAATAAATAAAATAAAATAAAAAATAGATGAAAATATAATTCACCTCTTTTTGTCTAAGTTTGCCAGCGAAATATGAAAATTCGCCAAGTTTGGCCATTTTTGGTGATTTATCGTCAAGTTTGGCCCCCCAAAAAGTCTTTAAAACTGAACTCAGCTTGGCGGTATCTTCTATATTTGACGAAAAAATGCCGAACCGTACTGTTTAATGTGTTACTGTTACTGCTAATGGTAATATTAATGTCAGTCTTAGTGTGAATAAAGGTTAAGTATAGTTTTAAAATATGGCTGATAAAGATAGTAAAACAGTTTTAGTTGGCCATTTTAACATAGATTTCAATTTCAAAGAATTTTTTTTTTTTATGGAACAAGGAATACATATACGGCACACTCATGGATTATGATAAACTTTCCAACGTAACGGAACAAGTAAGGAAAGACAAGTAAGGAAGACGCATAATTAGGAGATTATGATGCACTTTGCAACATAATGAAGCAAGAAAGACAAATAGGGTTCTACGCATGAATAATGATGCACTTTCCGACGTAATGAAGCAAAGAAGACAAATAGGTCTGACGCATGGATTATGATACGCTTTTAATATGTAGTGTTTTTAGTGCGTAGTTAAAATATGGGTGTTTCAGATATTATTATTTTTTTCTGGTATATTTATGAAAGTATTACGCTACCGAATTCAATTTCAGTTCTCACCTACAATTTTGAAATGAAATAACTTGATGACCCTTAAACTTAGATATCTTAATTTAAAAAAAAAACCAGAATAAATTTTGGAACGATGTAGTATTTAATTCCCCGCTTGAGCCATTATTTAACCTTTACACTACCAGATATTTTTTTCTAAGGGAAAAAATATTAATTTTATGTATCAATTAAAATACAAATATCGATACTATAGATAGAAAATAAAACCACGAGCGGGAACGTATATCAGTGGAGCACATGTGTCCCATTAGTGTTTTTGTCGTGGGATTTTCCCTTGGGGCTTGATGAAAATGCCCCGTTGGTAACGAAACAGTCAATCGTTGCCGTATTAGAAAGCACGCAACGGTAAAGATTTCCTTTCTGTGCCCAGTGTTGTTTCCGAACATGGATTTTTGAGTGCAGTGCGCTTGCACAAGCATGAGCATTCAAAGACTCGTGCCAAAAAACAATTCCGCGTACACAAGGGGGATCATCGTTCATTTTCAGTAACGGGGTAGGGGGGTGAGCGAACAGTCTAAACGAAATTAACCAGATTTTTAAATAAATAATTAAGAAGAAATCCGCGTGGTGTCCCCCAATTCTTATAAAAAAAATTGGGTACATTTTTTTTTAAGTTCAGTGTCCTTTCCAAATAAGAGCTTCTATTTATTTAAAAATTGGGGTCAATTTTTGAAATCATTTTTTTTTTTAAATTGGGAAGAGGTAATTATTATAATTCAGATTTTGTCCATAATTTCTGTTTTATATTTGGGGGACAAATTGAAAAAAAAAAATCTTAGGGAAGTTTAGTCGCCTTATTCTAAACCAGGATTCAATGACTGGTTAAACTTCACGAGGCGCCCTCTCCCCTCTTACGAACACTTGAATTTGTTGTTTAGTGAAAACAACTCAACACAACATTCCTTGCTCCTTGTCTCGTTCAGTCTCCGCCACTTGCACCAAGGAGGTTCAACTAATGGAGAAGCCCATGTTCACCGTTTTTGAAGCCAAAAACTACGCCCCCTCATCCCCCAAAGCATTGGATATCGTCATTGGAAAACATGTAAATTTATATATTTGAAATTATACAATAAAAAACAAGTTAATACGTGTAAAGAATCTTCCATAAAAGTAAAATGGATAAATCAAATTGGTTAGTAACTCTTAAATTATTTTTATTAACAATTTCCGGAACTCGTTTTTCAATGCATCACTATGCGTTCTTCAATCTTTTGGGGGGATAAGGGGGCGTGGTACAGGCTTCACTTTCCTAGCACTGCTTAGTGCAACATTGACAACTCCAAAAGCGAACGTCTGCTGCTCAAACTTTCGCGAATTTATTTCGGGAGAAAAGCAGCAATCGATATCTATTTCCACTGTAATCGATTACCAATCGAGTGAAATATATCGTCGTTAGCAGTAAAGTGAAGAACAACAACAACAAAAAAAAAAATCAAAGCAACAAGACTTTCTCGTTGTCCGTCAGTCAGTCAGGAAGAACGTCCTTCGTAACGAGTTTTGGCCTCTGCCGTTCAATTAGCATAAGTAATTTATGTTATTATTTATTATTCTCTGGAAAGAGAGACTTGAAGGATTTTTGCGTTCACTAACCCCCCTCTTACTTTACGTTCTTTTTTTTTTGCAGAATAGTTTAGCAATTCCTTGTTTGCCAGTTGAAGGCCGTAGACGAGATTTGGGGCAGTTCGTGATTCGCCTGCGATAATTTCTCCACCGATTTTCGAACAGACTTCGATATTTCGCCATTTTGTTTTTTAATTTATTTATCTGTTTTAGATTTCTTATGAGGAAAAAGTGCTGCTGAAGTGTTCTTTGTTTTTTTGTAAAAGAATATTTTTAAGCGGGGATTACGTAACGGTTATGGTAAAATCTTCCCCCAAGTTAATTATGCTTGATGCTATCGATATGTAAATGTTTTTTTTCGGATGATATTCGATCACAGATCATAGAGTCTAGGGCTGAGGAGCTGTCTACTGGAACAAAGATCGTAGACAAAGAACGAGATAAGTTATGCCCCCTCCCCCGACCCTACTTTCCCGATCAGGTATGTGATTTATTCATAATAAAGAAATAACGTATGCACATTTATGCAAGGTTTCGGTAAAAAACAAAACAAAACAAAAAAAAAAATGTTTGTCCTGTCAGAAAATATTTTCTACGGGCCACAAAGGTTTGGACCACAAAAGGTTTGAAAAATATCTGGAGGTGTTTGTTGTTGAAAAATCCAGTTTCACAAAAGGAATACAATTATCATAGTTCAGAATGTTTCAGCCACAACAGCTGAGTGATTGCAGAATGTTGGGCAAGTGATCAAGTCTATTTCTAAGACACTTTTTTTCTCGGAGGGGTGAGCAGGGCCCGATTACGGCCAACAGGGGCCGCGAACATTGATGAATTTGGGGGCCCCCATCTATGAAATTTCTTTTATTTTTCATAAAATTTTGATATGAAAAAAGAATATTTCAGAAATCCATCAAAAGAATATTTCAGAAATTCATCAAAAGAATATTTCAACATCTGAAATTGGGGCCCTTTCGAGCCTGGTGCCCTGGGCAAAGTCCCTATTTGCCCATCCGATAATAAGGCCCTGGGGGCGAGATGTCCTTAAACAGCCAAATTTTGGTTTCTACAAACTTATTTTAAAAATTTGCCTACTGAATTTGTTCAAGTCTACCAGGAGTCGAAACGCCATCATAGTTTTTATTTTAAAATTTCTGCTACTAAGTTTGAGTTTTTGTCAAACCCTCTAGTTTTTGATTGAAAAAAAGGAAGATTTACAGGTTTTCCAAGTGGTTTTAAAATTCTAGTTAGTCTGCCATATATATATATAGAAAATATAATATCGTGTTTATACATTTTTTTTAAAAGAACCTTAATGATGTTCCCTATTAAGCTAGAATTTTGCAAAGTCTATCAGAAATAGAAAACCCTGACCCATGCTTGTGATGTGCTCAGAATGTTGAAATTTTGAAATACCACTCAAGATCTTCCTCCCAAACCCACCCCCCAAAAAGAATTGTGCCTTTTCTAAAAATATACCTATATGCGTAACAATAACACTTAATAAAAAACTGTTGTTAAAAGGTAAATTTAATCTAAAAAAAACTTCTTAAAATAACACACATACAAAAGATGTTTATCAAGACGTGGTGGGGGGGGAGTATGCAAATGGTCCACCCTTATTCATTTACAAAAAGTTTAGAAGGAGAATTTATTTATATCTTTCATACCTGTGTGTATGGTGGACGTTTTTGGCTACAGTATAAGAGTGGCCATGGGGGGGCAAATGCTCATTTTGTGTGTGCTTTTTTTTCTCAACAGTTTTTATTTATTTTAAATGCTCAAGTAGTTCCAACATTCAAAAACTGTATTCTGTTTATATGTAGTTGACCCCCTTGATACAAAGATCATCGTATGCGGTAATCATGAATATTTACCGAAGTAAACGGATAATATTTTTTTGTGTACGCCCCCCAAAAAAACCACCTCTATGATTGGAAAAATAACCCAATAAATGTCGATATTCGACTTCGCAAGTAAGTCATCGAGTTGAACAAATTACCGCTGAAGGAAAAGTTTAAAATGTATCCGTTCTGTATGTATAGTTTGTTGCAACGAGGAGAAAAGTGACATTTCACATTCTGTTGAACGTAGTTTCGTTCTATTAAACCGATCCATTTAGATTCTTATCCGATGACGTCATCAGCAATTGTGTCATGTTCCTTGTCAGTGACGTCACCGAAAATGCAGCACTTCCGCTCGGTGCATTTTAATTTTCTTCGGCAGATTTCAAGGTTTATATGTTATTTGTCTCTGTACTTGTTCTCTCCAATAAGTCTTATTCCTTGTCACTCTTGCGTAAGTCTGGTATAATAGTTCTCTCGGCTCGAAATTTGCAGGCTGAATCTGAATGGCATCTCATTTTGAAAGGAGCATGTGAACATGGCTATAAGGGTGAGATGGCCCCGATTGGAATATAAAGGACTTTGTATTTTGTCACATTTCTCTCATATATAGTATTAATGAATATGTCATTTTATCTCTCACCCCTTTTATTGAAAATTGTCCGAAAAATGTGTCCCAAAAAAGTATGCGACATAATTTTCCATATATTTAAATACTATTAGTTCACAACAGCTGTGATCTATTGTTACACTATTTCGTAAGCTGTAGAATGTGCATCCCGTGTATTTTTTATATATATTTAAATACTATTAGTTCACAACTGCTTTAATCTATCGTTACACTATTTCGTAAGCTGTAGAATAGGCATCCCATGTATTTTTCTATAAATAGGTTACGTTACAATCCTAAAAATTTCAACATAGCGTTATCGGGTGAAATACACGAAAGATAAAATGAAATAGTCAATGAATATCGTTTTAATACAGCAATAACGAAAATAAAAAATTAGAGGGGGGGGGGGGTTCAGAGGATCTCCCCCTGACGAGGTTCGAACAGCTGAGTTTTTATAAATATGTATATATACAGGGTGTTCCAAAAACAGTGAGCCTGGCATTTATTTCTTAAATATTCATCATAGATATATACAATAAATTACAAAGTTTCGATGGGGGGGCATATACATATTTTTATGGTATCGATTAAAATTTATAGATTAAATAAATACAAAGATTGATATGATGAGAAAGATTATCGATGATAGATTAAATAAATACAAAGTTTAAACTTTACGTCCACCGTACAAAAAAATACTCAAATTATTGGTCTGGGGATACAAAAAATGTGTCAGTCCTGCATTCATTTTCGAATGCTCAGACCTGTTTTTTTTTTCGCTTGTTTTTTTAAATAAATAAATAGAAACTATGAAGAAATGTGATTTTTCTTGAATGCGCGCATTGCTACCTTAATAATTTGTACAGATGTCCTGCTTTCTCAAAAAAGTGACCCCACCATGGTCGAGCGGAAAAGACACTGAACACGATTGATGGCTTAAGTGTGAAGGTCCAGTTTTCTGGCCTACCACGCGGCTGTCGATCTAACAATCTGGAGGTTCTGTGTGATTTTCTTCAGATGTAATTTGGATACGCGTTAGAAACCCTCAAAAATTCTCCGCCCAACCCACCTCCTCTTCTTTTCGGCAGATAACCCTTGGGCAGGTTTGCCTTAACCCTTTAACGCGTTCCCGCTCTGGGAACACCCGACTCTGACGTTTTGACTGTTGCCAGTCACGAAGAATAGATTGGATTTTATAAATATAGTTGCGGGTGACAGAGCTCCACGAGAATCCTTTACTTTTGAGCACGTCATTCCCCGTCAAAAAATGGTCACGATTCTTTTGAACAGCACTGGCATCTGCTGAAAAATGGAGGGATGCGAGAACAGCTGAATAGATTACCCAATGCTGAAAAAAGGGCAGCCGTTGCCGTTGCTCGATTTCACTACCAACACCTACTGTGGCACACGATGAACGTTTCGATCGTCCGCCATCTTGCTGGAAGTGAAATCGAGCGACGGCAACGGCTGCCCGTTTTTCAGCATTGGGAAAGGGTTGCGCCTCAAAGGGTTAACACAATTCACAATTGAGGAAATAAATAAATAAGTAGTCACGTTAAGTATAACATCAGTTTCCGAAACCTTTCACAACTTCCCCAAAAATTAATTTATCCGGCATATTAACCTTCAAATCAATCAACACAAAACCCACGGAAAGGACACATTATTTTATTATCTATCTGTGACACACAGGATCCTGCAAGAGCTATATGCCACTGGAGTCCCCTAATGCCATTTAACATTACGCCGAAAATATCAAATAAATGAAGGAGATATGATGCTGACCTTTATTTATATGCCATAACTGGACTATTTCCGCTACATAAATTCGAATCGCTCTATTGTATTAAACGGAAGAAAAAAAAGGAACATAATACGCCGATTCTAGATATACATTTTCGAATATCCTGACGTTTTATGCCACGTAATGTATGCTATAAATCTTTGTAATTTTTTTTTTCTTGCTTTTGTGTGTGTATATATATTTATATATATATATATCCCGAAACGCGTACGTATGTATGTGTGTGTGTATTTTTGGATTTTTTCCAATTTTGGCTGGTATGAAGAGTTACCGTGGAATATTTATTTTTGAGTTGTGTTATTTTTGAAAGGAAAAAAAAATTGCTTTGGAATTTTTTTGCGGCTTGAGTTTTGAATGTTTGTAAAAAAAAATTAAAGAAAGCGGCCTGATACAGTTTGGAGAAAACATCTTAATTTAAAACATGTGATTTAAAGTTTAGTATTATTTTTTACTTTTGGGGTTCTTTTATCATTTTTCTTTAAGAATTTTTGTTTCAATTGAAAACAATGACAGCAATTATAGTGAGATGATTACTCGTAGTTGAGAATTGTTCATTGTTTACTTTGAAAATAATAGTTTTCTTCGATTATTTTTGATTCAACACAGAAATAAATTGAAAGCTATTAAGTGTTATTCTCAGATGATGTTCAGTTTTGTAATTCTTTCGAAGTGAGCTCCGTATGTAAGATGCATCATTATATTTTTTTTTTAGAGGGGGAGGAGAGGAGTTAGTTAATTTAGCAAAATTTTGTTGATCCGATAAAAATTTAGTTGGAGCTACTTTAAAAGAACAATTTAACTGAATGGGGGAAAATGTTTTGTTGAAACAAAAGCAGTTTTGTTGAAATTGCGGAAAGGTTTTGAATTTAACAATAATTTTTCTTACAAAAGCAAGCACCAACGACCGACTAATTAGTCTACTGGCTTGAGTTTTCAGGGTGAATTATAAACTAAGGGTATAGATCTCTATGTAAACGAAATGGCTTAGTTTCATCCGACATAAGAGGGCGCTGCGTCTGCCAAGTAGCGTGATTCGTTTTACTCAGATTGCTCGTTACTTTTACATTAAACGAAAATTTCTTCCTGAAACAGTAGGCATTTGGTGTTAAATAGAAATTTACCAATAGGAAAATAAATATGCATAAATACTAACAATCAAAACACTGAATTAAATGCCAGAAAAAAAAAACGCTAGTTTGTAAGTCCCCTTCTTTTTCTTTTTTAAGAATTTCAAAAACGCAATGAAAGAAAAAAGTTTTATTTAATTCTCTTTGCTTGTATATTTGGGAGAACTATGTAAATCAACAGAAAACCTACCGGCAGATTTTTACAAAAAATTTAAAATGTTTTACCTTCTTTTTAGTAACCAGGAACCTAAAAACAAATTGTCTTCTTTGATGTAATGCTACAATCCGGGAAATTTCATACATTCTAAGCTCTTGTTTATAAGTATGTTCTTATACATTGACAGTAATTGGAAAATAGAAATTCTGAAGATTATTATGAAGGAGCGATGCAAATAACGCAACTTATTTAAACAGAAAATTCTAATTTTTTTTTTTGATCGATTGGTCCATTATAAGGGTATAAGTACTAAGAGTATAAAAATATCAGAATTACAGTTACATTTTTTTTATTAGTTTTGAATGGCATTTAAAATATAGTCAGGGCCCGATTAACCTCTGAAGTGAGGGGAAGCTCAGTCTCATTTCAGGCCCCTCATCCCCTTTTTGTTTGGGAAAAGTAAAGTTTTAATGATTTTCTTTCATAAAAATATTTTATTCATAAAAAAGAAATTTCATTGATTTAATTAGTTCTATTCATTTCCTTTGATAAAAGCGTTTTATTCATTAATTTGAAATTTTCCTTTGATAAAAATATTTTATTCATTCATCTCCATAATAGTTTAGTTCATTGTAACGAGATTTTACAGTATTTTTGAAATTACTTTAAACATTAACAAATAACTAAAAACTTTACCTTAATGGTACATTAAACTTTATTAATTGAGTCCTATTTCTCATTCGACATGGCTTTTTTTCAGGAAATCTTTGTTTGTTTTGATGACATCATAAAAATAACAACACAGAAGTTGAGAATTCATTTTGACATTTAGAAGTTTTTTAATATTACATATTAAAAGTCTACCCCTTTCTGCCGGCCAAATAATCCCCATAATCGAAAAAAACTCTCAACTGCACCGGATGTCCCAGGCAAAGACATCAAACAACCAATTTAGAAATTTTGCGACATGAAGTATCAACCAAGCACCACTTCTCTTCATTGAAAATGTTTACAATAACTTAAAAAGATCATTTAAAAACAAAATTTTGAATTTTTATCACAGTTTTTCAGTCATTTTCGGGCCCCCCTTCAAATTCTGAGGGGAAGCTCAAGCTTCCCGAGTCTTTTCAGTAATCGGGCCCTGAATATAGTTCTAAAAAATTGTAGACAGTTCAAAATTTTAACCTTGAACTGGGTCACTTGGCCCTGACTTCACTTTTCAAAAAGTAATCAGTCACCTTGTTAACACGATGCTCTAACTATTTCAAATATAGGTTTTTAGTGATCAGCACACAATAAAACATTATAATTGCTGTTCTTTTTTGCTGTGTTGTTAAAAATGTAAACAAACCTATTTTCACTTTATTTTCTGGAGCACGCAATTTTATTTATAAATAAATAAATAACATCCCATGCCTTTTGCGCCTGCTTCGAATATTTTAATATTAATATAGCAGCACAGTTCTGATAGAATGAATGCATACAAAGAACACAATCTATCGTAAATTTTACGTCATTATATCTGTTGTTCAGGAAATGATAGAATACTTCTGAAATGTTAATAACATCCTCTTTACTCGGTGGACCGTGACGCTTTACTCCAAATCCAGAGAGCTAAAATGCAACTTGCAAAAGTGCTGATACTTCGCCACTTCCTTAGCAAACAAGCATTGTACATGTTTTTATTTTTTTAATATTTTGTTGTACATGACTGTTTAAAAAGAAGAGAGAAAATGCATGTTAATTCCCACCCCTTTCCCCTCACTTAGCAACAGGTATGGGCGTGGCCTTGGTTTTATGTTCATATTTTGATTGGCAGATAATATCAAATGACCAAGTAAAACCGTTTGGAATTTTTTTTTTCTTTTTGCTCTTAACTTTACTGCGTGTAGAACAACAAAGAAAAAAACAAAATGGCGATTTTTGCATTATGAGTTCTTTTGTACTAGATTTGTTCTGCCTTTTATTGCACGTAAGAATTTTCCTCTCCATAATGTAACTAATGATAGCTTTTCTGTCTTGTGCTTTCTTCTTTCTTCCTTTTCATTCGTTCATTTATTTAAATGCCAGTTTCTTTCATACTTATGATGTTTTCTGAGTTCGCTTTTCAAGCGATCGACCAAATGATAGTTTGGTTTGTAATAACATTACAAAATAACATACCATTTTCTCTTTTTCAAGCTGGGTTTTTAATCTTATTTCTTTTCTTTTTTCGAATTATTCTGAATGAAATATGTTATTTTATGTGTCTGAAACACATATTTTCATTCCTAATCTCGCTCCATGTGTATGGAAGATAAAAATTCGTAAATGTTTTGCCTGATATCATGCATGCATGCATGCTGCTTTCTATGTACGTATTAAAGATTCCTTTTATATACTATTTTTATGTGAGCTTTAAATCAAGCCGAGCATTAGTGAAACTCATTTTGGAATGTGCATTTCGCGTGGGTAGAGTTTAACAGATGGATCATTCTTGTGAAATATTTTATAGGAAAATAAAGGAAAATTTCAGAAAAAAACATTAACTCGATCCGAGTAAAAGGAAGACAGAATAATCAAAACAAACCGTGTTTTACTCCCATGGTTGAAAGATTCAGAAAAGGGTTGTTTGCATGAACAAAAAAAGTCTACAGTATTTTTACATTATTATATTGTAATTTTTGTAGAACTGTAATATGTAGTTTATTTTGTCATAACCATTTTCATATGTAATCGTAGATGTCATTTTGTGTAGTTTTATACATTCCTAAGAAATTCAATTTAATGTGGCATTACTAATAAGTGAAAAATAATTTTTTTTTAAAGTATTTAACTTTGTACTGCTACATATTTAGTTATAATAATCTGTAGTAAGCATGTTCTCTGAAGGGGAAAAATTTTCTTGTAATAGTGTTAAATGAAACTTATTGTTTTATTCGAAAAACTTTTGTTTCATTTAAAAAAAGGGCGAATTATTTTGTTAAATATGCAAATGAATCAAGAGTTTTCAATTTCTTAAAAATATATGAAGGAAAGGAAGTACATTGCTTCGTCAGTTGAGGAAAAACGTGTCGATCAAGATAGACACTTGATGCTTGATGATAGAATTCATGCATTCATCTATAGTTTGCATTTGGTGATAATTTATTAATTTTTTTACAGATTTGGCTGCAAATTTTTGTCATGCAGGTATTTAGCAATAACGACTGTAAATTTTTCTTGAAGCTCTGCGGATATGCTTTTTTCGTTGGAGAAAATAAACTGTAGATATTGCTATGAAATTTTACGAAAATTTAAAATTTTGTTAACAAAACAACAATAATGAACCATTTTTGCGTGAAAAATTGAGTCTTTTTCACCTTTTAGTCCCCCCCCCCTCCCTCCCGAAATTTTTTTCTGGGTACGGCCCTGGGATAAAATCTCGAATAAACACAGGAATTTCAGGGAATCTGAGTACATGCAATTCCTCATTAATCAATCAGCCCTCTAGCTGTGTTGTGGGGTTGGAGATGGGGGAGCCTTAAGATCGTTCAAAACAACTTTATTTGCAGATAAGGTGCTACAAAAAGTCGTACAAATCAATTCTCAAACCAAACTATTTTCTTGCTTATACAGAAAAAAAATTAAGAACACGAAATAAACACCTGTACTTCTTCCGTATATCTGTCAGTTGAACATAATAAACTTACAATTTTCGATTTGAAATCCGCACAATCTCCAATCATTAAGATTCGCAGTTTGAGAGAGCTCAGAATTTGGAGGTCCCCTCACTAGTGATGGCCATGAATGAATGCAACTATCTATTATTAAATTTATTCGAGATAATCTTTTTGAAAAATCCGTTCGAAATCACGAATAGTATTCGAATAATGAAATCACGATTAGTTTCGAGTAATGAAATCACGAATACTATTCGAATAGTGAAATCGTGTATACTATTCGAATAGTGAAATCGTGTATACTATTCGAATAGTGAAAATCGCGAATATTCACCATTCGATTATTGATTCTATTCCAATAATAACACTAATCGATTATAAAAATCTTTGGAATTACCCCTCACAAACGACAAACCTGCCTAATGTACTGAAACATTAATCAGATTAATTCCGCTACCTTTCAGTTTAATGTTTGTTCACTTTAATGTTGCTAAGTGAAGGGTTTTATATTTATCATGTAATATTTATAAATCGAAATAGATCGCCCAGATGCTAGATGGAATCCACAACTGTTAACATTTTCTTTTAAATTTTTAAGTCTTAAGAGCACCACCGTTGTTACGTAATAAGTAGCTGCTACCGCCTCCGGTTAAAAGCGAGCGTTATGAAACGTAGATAGCTGGATTCGCATGACCTTTGAAGAATCTGGGAAAAAAAAAATAATAATAAATAGTATTTCTCATATCGCCCGAGGGATTCTTTTTCTTAAATTTAAATCGCACTATAACTTTTACTCTTCTCTACCTAAGCTTTACCTAACCGAGAACGGTTTCTGAACGTAGCGAACTGAAACCGGCGTGTAGCTTTCGTGATAGACACCATTGAGAGAGAACTTAACTTTCACTGAACCGACAAAAGGTTTTGTGTGTAATTGAAAGATTAGCTACTTTGACGTTTCTAATACCGTTCAGTGCGTGTTAACCCTTTAATGCACGATGGTCGCCCTGTGAAACTACCTAATCCCAGTGCTTTTATTCTCTAAATATTGATCGTAGACGTGTACCAATAAATTACAAAGCTACGTAAAAAAAAAGTATAGAACTTTATAGTATAGATTATAATTTTCAGGAGAAAGTCCTCCGGCCAAGGCAACTTTCCCCAGTAGGCAGATGGCCGTCGTGTAGGCTTGCCATAACATACAAACTCAAACTTTACTAAAATAAATAAAAATTTTGTGAAAAATTTGCACATAAAATGTTACTTATAAGATGTTACGATCGTTTCGACCAAAAAATTCTTCGGGTCTTCGGTCCTTAAAATAAATAAAAACTTTGTGAAAGAAACATGCATAAAATGTTACTTATAAGATGTTAATATGTATATAAATGTTACTTATAACATCTTATAAGTAACATTTTATGTGTGCTTTTTTTCACAAAGTTTTTATTTATTTTATCATTTAACACCAGTATTTTGAGTGTTTATTTCGTCGAACTTAACTGTTCTTACGACAATGAAGATTTCCTATTTGTAGTCAGTCCGTATATTGTTCTGAGAAAAATAGCCAGCCACTATTTTTAACTCATTTATTACCTTATATAAAACTTTTTTAATTTTTCTGCTAACAGATTGAGTGGGACTTGAATTCCCTAGTAATCAATTCCGCATTCGAAAATCAATTAAAATTACAGTGGTTCGGTCCTGTCTCAACATTAATACACGCAAGGTGTCCACCGACGACTAAAAAGGCGACTTTTCCTAAGATTTGGAGACTTGGGCGACTTTTTTTTGATCAAAAACCTCATTTTCATACCATTTTCAAGTTTTTTGGTTGCTTATACCGTACTCCAGGCGACTCATTTAAAAATCCGATTTCGGTTTTTGTCACATCTCTTCTTTTCAAAGTTGCTATTCGACGTCCATCAAACATCTTCGGTATCTTGAAAAACGTTCTGAGAACGAGCAACGAATTACAAATTGGAAGTAATACGCTATTGTTAACACTGTCTGTTGTACTATTCGAAATTGTTCGATTAGGTGGATTAACGTAATCCGCTCTGTACTCCAGGGCTCTTAGAATACTCTATCTTTTTTTTTTTTTAATCTATCCCCCTTTTTACATGCTTTCTGCCTAACTGTTTCACAGACCTTTTGAATAGATAATGTAATTTTAAAGAAGATTGGTAGCGATAAATGCCAAGTTTCCATATAGAAGTTAATATGGAAGTTTCCATTTTTAACAAAAAAAATATTATATTCCTGCAATAAGCCTTATCTCAATCTATCTACCTCTGGTATTTTTACCTCAAAGTATAAGCAAAGAAAGAATATATACAAGGATCAAGATACAAATACAGGTAACATAATAAAAAAGATTGTCTCGAATAACTTGCTCCTGAGAGGACTTAATTCATTTAATATTACGTTTTTAACGGTACAGTTACCATAGTAACAGAATCCATTTTTCTACTTAAGCTGTTAAGATCAACCATCGAATGATTCAAGCGTTCTAATGAAATAAAAAAATACGTAAATATGAAAAAAATAGTTTGATTTTAATGCTATTCTAGATATTTTGCTCTTTATCTTCCTAACATGTGTGGCAACATTTTCCAGTCCCCCTAGCAGAGGCAGCGACTCCTAGTGTCAAAAAAATCGGAACACTTTTGAAAATTTTAGCCCGTAGATTATACGTATCCTTAAATATTAATCCATGGATTTGCATTCTTAGTGTCAACTTTTTTTTTTTTTTAGTTGCGAATTTAAGCTGCATGTATAATGCTAATTTTTTTTTTTCTTCTCTCTATTTCAGTCTGTCGATAATTATGAATTGGCGATGGGCATGAATGGTAATGGCCAAGAGACCGGAGATGGATACATGTCTGTTGATCACGTAAGTCCTTTAATTGCTTCCACCCCCCTCCCCCATTTTCTAGTAGAGAGATTTATCAATGGGCGTTACAATAGAGCAGAGTTAAAACGAACACAATGGTTCATTAGCATCGTCTGTTTTTTAACGATGAGTCAGGAATAAGCGTTCTTTCTTCAGTATTGAAGAACGCAACACGTACAGCCACTGTTCTATTTGAGAAAAAAAAAGTGTTTTAAGTGCTTTAAAATGTTTCTTTTGTAATTAATACCCTTTTTTAAAAATTTAACTTACTTCTTTCTCGTAAGTAATTGGCTTAGGATTAATTTCTGTTAATAAAACATTGGATTCGAATTCACTTTTATGGCGTTGTTAAAAAAAAATAAAGGTGGGTTTAGTTGTATTTTTTTCTTTTTTTTTTGAATTCCCAAGCTAGTTATTTAATGTGCAGTTTTTTTCTGTGTTGAAATGCGACGTATTATACTGGATTATCGATAAGAGGTGTTGTATTTGATTTGTTTGTCTAAAAGGTGAATGTTTACGAAGGTAAGTTTTATTTTTTAAAGAAGAAAAGGTTGCATAAAATTTACGAGTTATAAAATTGTTGAAAAATCTTTAGTTTGCCTCTTAAAAAGTCCCCAGCCGAATGCATCCTCCCCCTTAGAAAAATACCCCCTCGTGCATATTTGCCTTAACACAATGCACATGACAGTCACCTGCAGCAGTGCTGTAACAGCTAATGAAAACGTGAGATTTAACAAGATCTATAACAAGATGAGATTACAAATAAATAAATAAAATTCGAGCTAATTTTAATAATTTAATTAATAATTGTGTTTAATTTTTATTAATTTCTAACTAACGAATAGATATGCGGCGATTAAAAATATTGTGAATTTTTTAATAACACATTTCCGCTTAAAATGAATATTTTTTATAAGTCCTACAAATTCTATTGTGGTCAGATTTTTTGTCCAGAACTGTAGTACTTTCGCTACCACCGTCCAAAGATTTAATAATTAATATTTTGTATTAATTTAAAATCAATCGAAGGTTTACACAAGATATATTGTACAAAGAAGTATTTGAAAAAAAAATAATAAGTCCTTCGACTTTGTTCTATTTACTTCCACAAAAGGGTTTCTCATTGCTGGTATTTTATAAGTATTTTATGTCGAAAATAGCATTACTTGAAACAAAAACATTTTAATGGAAACAATACTATACCAATATACTATCCCAATAATCCTTCCCGTAAAATTGCGAGCACATTAAAGTTGACTTGGGACATAGCAAATGATATATCTCCACGGAAAGTACATTTTAATGATGGGAATGAGTCGATGATTCGTTCACTATCCCTTTAATGAATCTAAATGTGTCTTTTGTTTCAGAATTAAAAAAGAAAGACAGAGAACCTAGAAAGGAACGGGATGCATAAAACAATAGAAGGATAATGACATTTTTATGATATTGTAATGAAACATAAATATTAATGTATTATGCAAACTATTTTCGTTACTAAACCACACAAAAATGAAAGATATTTTTCCAGATTTGAATTAGATTACGAATGGAATGACATCCTTGAATTTATCCTGTTTTTAAATTCAAACGGGTTTTATTTATTTATAGTTAGCGTAAAAAAAATATAAAACTTGCAGAATATTTTTTTTTTAATGCTGTGAAGCAGTGTTCCATAAATTTGTGTTTAAATGGCAATTAATTGAACTATGGATAAAAAATACTTTCTTGGGCACCCAATAAATCACCAAAGTTGACTTGAATGCAATAGAAAAAATTAGTAAAGATAATATACATTGTGCCCCATAAAAAGAAGGCCTCCCCATGGCCGAGTGGATAAGATAACTGAAGATGGTAGATGGTTGAAGTGTGAACGCCCCGGACTCGGGCCTATCTCACCGCCATCAATCCAACAGTCTGGAGTTTATACGCGGTTTTCTCCAGATGTCACGTGAATACGCGTTAGAACCCCTTAAAAAGTCCTTTGTCAAGGCACCCCTCCTTAGGCAGATGGCCCTCTGAATAGCTCTGCCTTAATACTCAAAACCACCTTAAAAGTGTAACAAACTTTTAGAGAAGGTAAGGAACATAAACAGAACTCAGAATTACACGGCAACTAAGTTTTGAGACGAACGAGCCGATTGACCTAAAATGTCTTCGTTAAAATTTAATAAAATTCATAATTATGGATTTTAGTTCAGATTTTTTTAATAAAAAATTCATTAAGGCTAGACAAAGCATGGTAGTAAATTTCACTGACAGTTCAGTACCTTTTAAACAGGCGATTTAAGTGATTATTAGCAGGTGCGCGAAGACAGTGTTTTGGCCCCTGCATTTCTATGCAATTCTCAGTCCTTTAGATGTGCCTTACCTCTCCTTCAATGAGGGATCTCAAACTTTTTTTTTTGCCGCGGCACTCTTGTCGGGATAAAAATTTCGAGGCAAGTTATCTTTGAAACTCTATAAATAAGAAGGCTAGGGGGGGGGGGAAATCTAATGGTCATTTTTATTTAATGTAGTGAATGAAGAATGTATCTTCTTGGGAAAGGAATATCGGATTTTATCCCATTCCCCCTCTCGATCTTTAACCCTTATTTGCATAATGATGCATATTCACATCGTACATTTAAAACACGTTCACTGCCAGATTAGAGTACGAGCCAAATTTCTTATGTAAAATTTACATATGAGTTTATAGTTTTTGATAATAAATGCTTGATGATGTGAATAGTAATAATATCGCATATTTCTTCCAAACTGCGTGTTTATCCAAAGATTAATTATTTATTCACAAAATTCACGTAGGAAATTTAGCTTGCACTCGTGAATTTCACATGATATGATCGGGAGCCGGACGTGTTCGAAACTCGTGCAATTAAGGGTTTTTCCAGGAGCTGCTCTTAAAGAGTGGACACTGGACTCTGCAAAACTGGACTGCAAAATTAGTTATCCCTCCGCTTGTTCGTCGGTTTTGCAAAAATTTTTATGGGATGCCTGTCCCAGTAGAATTTTTTTTTATGATTATATTAAACCGAAAATTCAACTTCGTCACACTAGCGGCACCCCTGGCATCAATAACCGATTAAAGGGTGGGGGCAACCGCTCCTCCCAAGTTAAAGAAATTAATGTAAAAGATCCTATTTTACTTCCATAAAATGGATATATATGTGAATCTTCCAACTAGCCGCCCCCACCCACACAATTGCATTAATCCGTCACTGCCTGGCATACGCTCACAGCACACAGTTTGAGAACCACTACTTCCTGAAAGTTCTTCATGGGACACCAGAGAAGTAGCCTGAAATTTTTCATGGGGGGGGGTTACGACTACTGCAACTCACATATATGCATACATGTATGTGATAAGGGTATGAAGAATATACATTTTGTATGGCAAAAAATTCCTCATGGGGGGAGGGGCAACCCCCGCTCTTGGCTACGCCCCTGGGGCACCCTATATTATATGTATAGGTTATATTATCAATATACCTGTCCGCAAAATGAGTTCTTTCAACTGTTTATAGTCTTCATAAGCACTTAACCAAGCAATACACTTTCTTTTTTTTGTTGTTTACCCGTCTGTCCAATTGTCAGTCCGTCTGTCCACATGTCAGTTCGTTTGTCTGTCACGGCTTGTTAGGTTGCACATGTCACGAGAAAAAACGGGGAAGCGTAAAAGTGAATGAGACATGTTGCATATCCATGCAAGCGACTGTAGTGACATACATAACAAAGGGAGACATCTACTGTCCTGATGCTTAAACCAGCTTTCCGTGTTTCATCGCGATTGAAATGAATTTCTGTTCATCCTTTTAATTGCAGTCAAAATTTCATACAATATAGGGTCCGAATGGCCGCCCATAAGGGGGGGGGGGCAAGATTTCCTAAATTTTTATCATAATAACCTATGATACTAACAAAATTGCGTCTCAAAGCAAAATCAGAACTGAAATTGTTACAAAGTTAAAATTGCCCCCCCCCCTTTTAGAAAGCTTTTCTGAGTTTGCCTCCGCATTGAAAAATTTCTGTGGGCATCTATGGCGGTCCGCTGGTCTAATCTTACTGAGCCGCATCTAATTTTACCAAGAACTGTTTTATAATTTGAAATATTTTATATTTTTATAACAGGTATTCACATTTCTTTAAATTAAGCTCTTAACAAAAATCTATATATACATATATATAATATCATCTTTGGTTTTGCAATGTTTTTTAACCCTTTATAACTCAACGGGACTTTTATGTCGCACCAGTAAAATAACTTCATAGGGCATAAATCTGCAACAATCATCAAGCGAGGCCTTTTAACTTCCTGTAATTTAATATTTCATTTAATATGAGGTGTATGTAATAAATAAAAACACTACTTATTATGAGTTGTTTCTATAGTACATTTAAAAAAAGTTTCAAATTTATTTTTCATAAAATAAATTAATTTGGGATATAAAAAGTAAAATCAGGTTTATGGACCATGGAAGATATGGAGAAATGCTTGCCTTAGACTTAAAAATCTGCGAGTCAGACTGACTCACTATCCATAAAAGTAAGAGTCAGTTTTTGGAAAATGCGAATGAATTTAAAAAATTTTTAAGAAATGCTTTTTCTTTTCAAAACCGCATTTAAAAAATGCTTTATTTTATTTATTTTTCCCTCGTGCAGTTAACGATTTTACTCAAATATTAAGGTCCAAAGCTTGTAAGAGGAGATTCACGTGTGTTTGTGTTTAGAAACATACAAACAGGGCCCTTGCTGAAGAGGGGATAAGAGGGAGTCCCCCCCCCCCAACACTCGCAAAATCAGATACCTAGTTGGCAGACTTGGTAAAAAAAAAAAAAAAATTACGAAAACTATAATTTACTTTCTACACTGCTGGCCACCCAAATTGCAACACCAAGAAAAACAAGAGATATCACAACAAAATTTATTGTGTAGATAACATGTTGACCAAGTAACAAATGATTAAATTTACAGCATTCTATGAAGCGTGGTTCCTGCCAAAATCAGTACCCAGAGTAGCCGCCGTTGTTGGAGATCACAGCTGCCACACGCCTCGGCATTGATTCAAAGAGACTTTGAATGTGTTCTTGGGGTACAGCAGACCAAGCAGCTTCCACACGTTGCCAAAGTTGATCTGGTGTGACAGCTGGGGATGAACTCTGGGTCAGTCGTTGAGCAACCATGGACCACATGTTTTCTATCGGCGAAAGATCCGGAGAGCGCGCCGGCCAGGGAAGCAATTCAATCTGGTGATTGACGAAGAACCCTTGGACAATGCGTGCCACGTGTGGCCGTGCATTATCCTGCTGAAATATGGCTGTTGGCAAGCCCTGAAGGTAAGAAAGGACAACTGGCTCCAACACCTCGGAGATGTAGCGCTGGCTGGTTAAAGTACCGGCAATGCGTACTAGAGGAGTGCGAGAGAGATATCCGATACCGCCCCATACCATAATACCCGGTGCAGGACCAGTGTGACGGTGCATAATGCAGCTGTTCAGCATCCTCTCTCCACGGTGTCTCCAGACTCGAATCCGACCGTCGTGGTGTTGCATACAGAAGCGTGACTCGTCAGTAAAGAGAATTTCATTCCATTCTGTCGTCCACATCCTTCTTTCATCGCACCATTGGCGGCGGAGACGTCTGTGGTTCCGCGTCAGAGGTAGACAAAGCAACGGACGTCTTGCGGACAGACCATTCTGCTGTAAACGACGTCGAATGGTACGCGCAGACACTGGATGATGCGTTACAGACTGAATCTGCTGTGATATGGTTCGTGATGTGACTGAGCGGTCCGTCACTGCCATGCGTACAATCTGCCTGTCATCACGTGACGTGGTGCACTGAGGTCGATCACGTCTGTCCGTCGTACCCTCCTGCACCCAACGATCACATATCCGCATCACAGTTGTTTGGTTTCGTCCAATACGACGACCGATTTCCCTGAAAGATAACCCACAATCTCGGTATGCCACTATCCTTCCTCTGTCAAACTCGGATACTTGATCAAAAGATGATCGTTGTTTCCTACGAGGCATAATTTATCGTTTTTTTGAAAAAAAAGCAAGAAAAACACAATTGCTGTACTTGAAACCGTCGAAATCTCCAAGCCTTAAATAGCGCTTTGAGGTGGCGCCACAGGCGCGCTTGATGTGCGTCTGCGCTGAAATTCTAATCATTTGCATATCTCACCTCAGCTAATGCATGTTGTAAATTTCATATTATTTGCATGCTTCCTTCAGGGTGTTGCATTTACGATGGCCAGCAGTGTATTTCTGGTACATTAGGCAAAATTACGCAAACCCAGTTCGCAAAAGTAAAAAGTTGGTAATATATATGAATGACACAAGCAACTGTAATTAGAAAGGAAACAGCATTGAATATTACTTCTATACTTTAAAACAGAAAAATAGTTTATAGTAATCGTTCACTGAGTTAAATTAGATTAGATTTGTAGAAATATTGAAGTGAAGATTTGACGAAATATTGAAGTAACAAGGAACGGAATTTTGCATCACAATCGTTCAAAGGACTAAAGCGTTTCGCCTCACCTACTGACTTGACAATGTGAAAAACTGTAAAAGGGGGCTTTCCCCAAAAATACTAAAAAAAATCTTAAATTTTAAGAAAAATATTTCTGAAATCGATCATTATAGATATTATTATCGTTAACCATAGTAGTTGTATTTCAATGCCACTTAAAACCTTTAATTTTCAAATAAAAGTTTGATTAGAAAATATTTTAATACTTTTAACGGTCGGACTGACAATACTGTACTTATATGTTGTTCACTGCTTGAGACAAAGTGTCACGCAGGGGGTTTAAACTTACCGAAAATGTGTAACGTAATTTATGAAAGCCCCCCCCCCCACACCCCTTGATACGAGCCTGCATATGTTTGCATAAGTTGGACACTTCTTGCGGGTAGAACAAGTGTCCAAATTCCAGAGGGGTTCACTTAGTGGACGCGTTTTTAATAAAACGCCATTTATACTTGAAACAAGAGCAATTTCACTCAAACACCCCATCATGATGCCTGGCTAGCGTTGCCAGGCGTCCGGATAAAGCCGGACATAGTTAGGCTTTTTGATTGCGTGTCCGGCCAAACTGAACGGTGACCGGCTTTTGTTAGGCTTTTTACTGGAGACTTTGGCTGATGAGTAATAAAGTACTTGAACTGATTTGGCATTCGATGTTATTTATATTTCATTAGAATTTAACAAGATTCATGGTAATAATCAAAAAAGCTTGATTTTACATACAATTTTTTTTGTCGTACCTATTAATACTGAGAAAAAATCCTCAATATTGTAGGCTGTTAGGCCTTTTTACCCAAATGTCCGGACAAACTGGCTGGTCTGCCCGGCTATTTGGTTTGGCGACCTGGCAACCCTATGCCTGGCTATATACTCTCATAACAAAATTAAATAACCGCAACTGATAATAACCTTTTAATAGTGTTTTAATTCTATTTCTTCATCAATTTTACCCTAGTATAAATCGATATGAAACTAATTTCCATTAAAAACAGTTTAAAAGCGTTTAAGAACAAAACGAAACTCGCGACGTTAACCCCGCGTAACTTAAACTCTTGCTTATAAAATCCTCCAGAAAATATAAGAACACACTGAACAACCTTCCCTTAACTCACACAATACCTGCTCTATCTCAACACACACGCACGTACGAAGATCGAGCAAGCTCACCGTGCGCCCCCCCCCTCTCTCTCTCTTGTTCTATTTGCATCGAATTAAGAACGCAGAGTTCGTTCCTTTCCGGGATTTTCTTAATGATGTTCGAATTCTTGTCGATTAATTGGAATGTCCATTAATGAAAGGAAGGGAACTGAGAAACTTGCAGGGGAGGGGGGGGGATGGTGGCAGTGGTGAAACGAAGGGAAGGAGGGGGGTGAGGGGAGGAGATTGTTATTAACGGAAAAGAATTGCAGAGAAGCAAAGCGCGTGTGGAGCGGGGGGTTGGTGAAATGCGGGGGGGGGATCTGAATAAGATAGCTAGATTTGATGAAATTGTTAAATAACCGAAGAGTTTTCAAAGGAACTCAATATTTAATGAGACTTTCACAAGGGGAAATTCGTTACTTGGAGCGAAAAGTCTGCTCTAGTGCCAGAAAACAATCCTTATAAACAGGGGATCCAGTATTGTTTTATTTGGAAGTCAGTCGGGACGGGGCTATTGCGTTTTGACCCTTAAATGCCCTGGGTTTCAAATTGGATATCGGACTTTCACTGCCGGGTTAGAGTACAAGGCGAATTTCGTAAGTCAATTTCACATATGAAACATAATTTTTAATATAAAATAAAATAAATAAAAAGTTTGTGATAATACACACATAAAGTGATACTTATAACAAGGTACGATCGTTTCGACTGAAAATTCATTCAGTCTTCCTCAGTCAAAGCCTTATGAGACGATGGGCTTTGACTGAGGAAGGCTGAATAAATTTTCAGTCGAAACGGTCGGATTGTTACGAATTTTCCGGGTCACTCTCTGTTCTGGGGTTTAAAATAGTTTAAAATTCGTATTCTACGCGTCCAGTACTTAAATTTTGCCTTTTGTTGCATCAAATTCGGTTAACTAGAACGGGAGATAGGAGGTTTCGCTTTCCCCTTTGATTTGTATGTAGATTCCAGAAATCTTCGAGAAATATGGGTCCTAGGCCATCAGTAACTTTACTTTTGGGGATTTATTTTTGGCCACGAATTTGGCGATATTTCGCCATTAGTCACCAAGATTGGTGACATTTTGGTCATTTGGCGCGATTTTTCCTACGGGCCTTGTACAGTTGGTTTTTCTGCATTAAAATCACATAATAGCCTAATGATTATCTGTATTCCTATGACGTAATCACAATGGCGGGAAATTCCGGGAAGGACGTATATGTAGCTCTAAGCGACCCATTCAGTGACGCGAGCTGTCCTCTCCTGGCAATCTGTCGTGAAACAGAAGCAGGAAATTCGATTAGTGCTTACATATATTTGCAACCAATGGTAAATTTACATAATTTATCTCAGCTTAACGGTATCTCTTGTATTTGGGCGAGACTTTAATATTATTGAAGTGTCTTATCGCTATTACAAATGAAATGAGTTGGAATGCAGTGCGCCAAAAGTTTTATATAATTTTAACAGGCGTAGCGTACAAGGAATTCAAGGGGTTGTCCACCTGTATTGCGTACGCAAGGGCTATTCGGGGGGGTCAAAATCTCCCTCTACCTCTTGTCGAAATAATTTTAATGTGGAGTCCGTATGTTTTTAATTTTTAACATAAAGATTATGCCTCTTAACATAATGTCCATAACTCCCCCTCCTTAGGAAGGCTGCGTACGCCACTGGGACCCACATATTTTTTTTCTCAAAGAGTGAGAAAGCAGATTTTATCCCCCCCCCCAAGCGAACACCCCCCTTCACACACACGCACACACACACACTGGATCTGTAATTTCAACTCAGTAAAGTATTATTTTACTGGAAAAGCGCTTTTAACTTCCGTGTAACTAGCTGCACATGCGATTTTAGCATATGCACTCGCAGGTAAGACACATAAATACATTCGACTTTCACATCCCCCCCTCCCCTTACCGGGCAGCCTCCTACTGTATGTATAATGTATGTTCATGATACATGTAATTCGTGAATTTTCAAATGTGCAACCCTTCTTCCCTCCCTCGCAACACACAGTTTTATATTTCTCCTCTTAGATATCATTATGAATATTAAAACGCAAAACAACGTTGCTTTTATGTTGCATATGCCATCCATTAAAACTGCAGCCCCCCCCCCTCCATCTTTTCTAATGTATGAAAAATGGAGGCGAAATGCATCTAAACTGCGCCATAAATATGCAAAATGGGTTATTGCGATTAGGAAAGTGACTGGGGGGGATGTGGGGTTGCCAGAAGTGGCGGTTTATGGCTCCGGTGAAACTTCAAAAGGGAAAACGTTCTGTCTTTGTAAATTTATTTTTAAGGATACATACTGACAAAGTTGGAAATTAATATTAATTAAAATTTTGGTTAAATGGTACACATAGAAAAGATACTTATCAGTACGATTTAGTACGAGTGGTATATTTTAAATACCCGAATTTGTAGTGTATAAAATACCAATAATTTTCGTTGGCCAATCATTTGACTTCACGTTTGGAGTATATTAGTAACAAGAATTAGTAGTTTACACAGTAGCGGACCGAGCAGAGCTGGCGCCCGGGGCAACATACCTTTTTGGCGCCCTCCATCCTGTTTTTTGCCAAGTTTTCTTTGTCTCAGAGACGATTTGACGCCCCTCTGCAAGCAGCGCCCGAGGCAGGAGCCCCGGCTTGCCCACCCCTAGATCCGGCACTGAGTTTACATGATACCAATAATTTTCATTGGGTAATCATTTGATTTCACCAAATTTGGAGTATATCTTAACCACCCGAATTCGTAATGTATATAATACCAATAATTTTATTGGTCGATCATATGACTTCACCAAATTTGGAGTATATCTTCAGAATTAGTAGCGTACATAATACCAATGATTTTAATTGGCGAATCATTTGATTTAATCGAGTTTGGAGTATACCTAAATCTATCTTGGGGGGGGGGGGGGGATTTGTAAATATGTAAATGTATAGAACTAAAATACAAAATGCTTGTTTTTTATTTAAAATATTATTTTAAGAAAAAAAAAAAGATTCCTATTTCGCTTCGATTTTACGTGCATTCTTGTTCATTAATGATCTTAACTGAATTAATAATATCAAGTTTCATCATTTAATTAGAAGAAAAAAAATGTTTAAAAAGTTATCAAGGTTCGAACACAGTAATTTAATTTTTTTTTTCCCTTTCAGTTTCATCAAAGCAGATTCATGAGAATTTAAGGGTATCAAAATTTTCTTAATGCATTTTTAATGATATCAGTGAATGAACTTGGATAAATATGGCAACTATCCCAACACTTTAATTATTTAACCTTTTCACCAAAAACTCATTATAAATTCTTCTAAATGTTAAATGGACCCCAAGGATGCATTTTCCTGAGCGTTTTTGTTATCTACTTAATGCAGTTTTATGTAATGTTAAATATACAGTCGACTCCGGATATAGTGAACTTTCGGCTATAGTGAACGCAAATCGTTAGCCCCGATTCACGGACACTTCGGTTTTAGTGAACTTCGGATATAGTGGAAGAAATTGGATGGTCCCCAGAGGTTCACAATAACCGGAGTTGACTGAATTTTTAAATATGCAATGACCATGCTGATCATTGGAAATAGGGTTGAGGGGGGGGGGGGAGGCGAAGGAGCCATGCATGAAGTGTGGGTCAAACTGGAGCCATCTTGATTGATTGGTTTAGGCTTGACCACTTGGTTTCCTCAGCAATAATGCATACTAGTATATTTCAATAAGAAAATAAGAATTTTTGGCATGTTAAATCACAGAGATCAGAATCTCTCTTTAGGCTAACTAACGTAACTATACCTGTGTTTTGAAATCAAGTGTAATTATATGTAGGATCAATGTTAGATAAACACGCGATTCTCCATTCTAATTCTGTATAGGAACTCTGGTTCAACTACTCAACTGTGAACAAGAGGAAATATTAAAACGCTGTAAATTAACATGTAAAATGTTTTGAACTTTTAATTAGTTGTGTTAAGGCAAAGCTATACGAACACTGTCTTCCTAAGGAAGAGTGCCTCCAGCTAAGGTCTTTTTAAGGGGTTCCAAAGCATCTAGAGAAAACCGTCCAAAACTCTGAATAGTTATATCGACAGCCGTGAAATAGGCCAGAATACTGGACCTTCACACTTCAGACATCTGCAAACGTGCAGTGCGTTATCCACTCAACTGTCGGACGAATTTTGTAATTAGAGGGATATGATTTTTTAATCCTTTGAGGCGCAACCCTTTCCCAATGCTGAAAAAAGGGCAGACGTTGCCATCGCTCGACTTAACGACCAGCAAGAGGGCGGACGATCGAAACGTTCATCGCGTGCCACAGATCTAGAGACCCTTTTTTGACGACAGCTGTCTGTGTGCGCACAGCCAGCTGCGTCAAAAAAGGGTCTCTAGATCTGTGGCACGCGATGAACGTTTCGATCGTCCGCCCTCTTGCTGGTAGTTAAGTTGAGCGATAGCAACGACTGCCCTTTTTCCAGCATTGAGCAATCTGTCCAGCTGTTCTCGTATTCTTCCATTTTTCAGCAGATGTCAGTGCTGTTAAAAAGAATCGTGACCATTTTTTTTACGGGAAATGACGTGCTAAAAAGTAAAGGATTCTCTGGGAGCTCTGTCACCCGACACTATTTTCATAGCAATCCAATCTATTCTTCGTGACTGGCAACAGTCAAAACGTCAGAGTTTAGTGTTCCCAGAGCGGGAACACTGCGCGTTAAAGGGTTAAACTGTATTATAAAATTACTGTGCAGTTTCTTCCAAATATTCCAGCAGGAGAATTTTGTGTTTCGAGGGCGGTAGTATTGTCTACCAATTATATTTTCTTATACATCTATCATCTACAATTTTAATTTTATTAAAATTGGATTTTTTCAGTTTTATATGCAATTCAGTGCTTAGCAAAATGTTTCTTAATAAATTTAAATATTTCAGTATTACATTTTTGAGATGAACTCATACTATATACTTTCACACACAAGACTAGTAAATTTATTAAAACATTTAATTTGCTTGTATGAGCACATATAAACTTTTGCACGTGCATCAAAATTGCATTCATTAGTTTTAAAAGCAACTGCAGAAAGTTTTAGAAAATCATTTTTTTTCTTCCAAATTGTATTACTTCATGAATTAAAATTAATGATATCTTACAGAATATGAGTAATGTTAATTAATTACACCGATTTTTTTCCTCTTTTGTCTGACAAATGGTTTTTCCTTCTCTTCATATATTATGCAGTTATTCATAAAGCTACGCACGGAATACTCCATAGATGGCGCTACCGGTATTGATATTCTAATGGTGCCAATAACAAGCGAAGCAATTGCAGAGGCTGCATAATTGAATCCAATGGGTTGCTTTTTTGAAAAATCTTTTCTTCTGGGGGGAAGCTTTCGGAATAAACACATTTTAGTTGATGCAAAAATTATTCCCTCTCTCTATTTTCTCTTTTGGAAACTTTACTCTTTTCCAGAACGAACGGCTCCTAATTGCAATTCATAAATTTAATAGCGCTGGCGAAGGAATATATATATTTTTTCTTTCCTCCCGGCCAAAGTTTTAATTGGCTGATTAAAATGTTTCGTTTTGAATGAGGGAGGTTCAGTTAATTAATTATGGTGATTAGTTTTAATTGAGGCTCTCGCAGTTTTAAATATTGCGATGCAATTAACGGAAGAGCAATAATTAGGAGGATTGTGTCAGTGTGGTGCATCGCCATTTTTTCTCTTCCCTCCCCCCTCCCTCCCCAGGCCTCTTCCGTTTTGGCTGTAGGTAAATGTTTTCCTGGGTAACAATTTGATTAAATGTTACGCTACATTTAATTAAGTCTCCCCTTCTTTTCTTTTAATGCTTCCTTCGTTTTCTTTATCGGATATATATCTCTCTCTTGCTTTAAAATCAAATATTTATCAAATTATTTTTAAATGGATTTTCTGGGATCCTGGTGTACGTGAGCAGAAACGGAGGTGCAATTAAAGCAGTGGGTTTCTTTCTCTTTTTTTAGGTAAAATTAATTCGGGAGTAATAAACCGTTGAAGGAAAATGCGCTTTTAAGATTTTGGATAATTTGCAATGAATCCCAATATTGAATTTTCCCTTCCTTTTTAATAAACTAAACTGTCCGAATGATTAAGGCAGCCCAAAACGCAGTATGTGCATGAATTCCAATAAATTTGAGTGCCTTTGACTTTCGTCATCGGTTTAATGGAATAAATTTGCTAACAGGTATACAGATTGTACTAATTTGTAAGCTTGTAAAACACCGTTCAAATGGCGTTGTGTACTTAACGTTCTCAAATTTAACTTGGGCCGCTTACTGTGTTGATCTACACCTCTTATAGACATATACAGAAATAGAAGACTTTTATGTGTTGTGTTTTTAGAAATTTAAGCATAATTAACTCCTTTTTGTATTTTTAATTTAATTTCGTAGATTAAGATTTTACAGGCAGATTAGGACTATAGAATTGAAAATGTATTCAATACTTGTGTGCAATACTTGTATTCAATACTTCTAATACTTCAATGTATTCAACTCCATCTATATTGACTAAAAACAAAAATCAGTATCGCACAATGTTGGTTGGATTAAAAAACTTATAAATAAGATTTCAATTAGAATCAATCTTTAAAAGTATTCCATTTGAGAATGGTATCCATTTATTTAACCCATTTTGGACTGATGTTATGTTTTCGCAACATACAGTAAAATTAAATTTTAAAATTACCTGTACATTGACCCTCGTTTTAAACATGATTTTGTGCTCCAAAAATGACAAATTTTCTTTCAATATAATATTACACCGGTCAACATGATTTTTGGGTCTGACTTCTACAGGTTACATTTTAGTCTCTCCTACGCCAAAGCTAAGAAAAATAATTTTTTTTTTAAATGAGAGTTTGCTTTTGTAGAAATTAAAGCAACTTTTCAATTTTTTGGCAAAAATCGCTGATTTTTATTTTATTTTTTATAATTCCACTCTAAATTATGATCAGAAAAGTTTTTGCTGGATATAAGTCTTTTTTATTCAAGATTTGTGATAAACAATAACATATAAATATAAAATAATAAGAAATGAATGCCTAAAAGTGAATATATTTCGTATTTCTTTTATGTTCGTATGAGCCAATAATAATACAAACAAATAATAATATTACAAATAATACTACAAGCAATACTACAGAGTTACAAAGAATAATACAGTTTACTTTCGGGTTCATCAAAGTGCTGTCATTTTTCGTTTATGAAATAAATTAAAATATACTTATCGACGTAAATCACAAAAAAGCAAACTTTAAGAACTAAAAATGAAACTAAGTGTTTTTCAATGTCTAGAATCAGAATTTAAGCATTAGAACATAAACCCTCCCCCCAAATTTTTTGTTGTTGACCGGTGTTATCTGCGTATTTGCATCATTAACATATACACATGTTCGTTGTGTTTATAAACAAACAATAACGATTTTAAAACTTTAGCGAACATTCAGACTTTAATTTTGCGGATAGCAGAATAATATTCTCTCATAGTGTATGTCTTAAAAGATGTTTAGAGTGTAAAAGTTAATTTTGGTTGATATTTTTTATGGAGCAAAAATATCTTTGAAGGTAGAAAATATAACTAGTAAATATTTTATGCATATTGTTTAAATAAACATATTTTTGAAAACACTTTTTCTGTCTTATTTATTCATGTGAGTCGTAAAAAGTCATTATCAACGACTTTAAAGAATGGAAAATGTATGCGGACCTATATGGGTTAAAATACCTTTAACTTTGCAAATAACGCGCGAAGCTTCTTTAGTGGAATATTTTATTTTTTTTATATATATATTTTTTTCTGTTTTTAGAAGATTTGTCATTTTCAATATTTTCGAGCTTCTTACATGATTGGTTTACATATTTACTATTTTAAAGCCTCCGAACGCCTGAATTTCCGTTCACCAAGCTGCAATTTTCACCGCAATATACATTTACAACTTTTGTTAAACCAGTTGTAACCCGCTCATTGAAAAGATGCAGAAAGGGTGGACTTTTCCCTTTTGTTCCAGACAGTGCCGTATTCTCAGGGCTTGCTAGCTAGCTAGGCAAGACGCGAAGCCCGATAAATATCAGTTTCCGTAAAAGTATTAGCCTTAACATCCCGGATTTGAGACATTTCAATAGGTGAAGACAAATCACTGAAAAATTCTTTTCCATTCGAATGGGTTCCGTTTCATTACTAGCCCAACATTTGGAACTCAGCTTACGCCACTGGAGAGTTCCTTTCCAGCATTGATCTTTGAGTGCTCCGCTGGAACCCACTCTTGAAGGAAGCGCACACTACTGAGTACAGGCAATGGGCGGTACTCATTTAGCATCATTTCACTCCAAACAGTATCGACCTTCAATCAATCAGCTGTAAAAGTACCCTCAATCGCGATCGACAAAACTTGCAAAATCTTAGAGCCAGCAAAATTTTTAGGAGCAATATATATTATTGAATTACATTAATAAAAATTTAAAAAACTAGTACCAAGGAGTACTTTTTAGTCTCCTAACGACCTGACTGACGACCGGTTTTGTCGAACCCTGCCCTCAATCCTTCAATCTGATTGGCTTCAAGTGCATATTTTACTCAGACCCGTTGTGATGGAGATCACATATCTAATTTAATAATCATTTAATTTGGCTTTCTTTAATGTAATCTATCCAAAATCATGTATTCTAAATCACTTCTGTTTTCATTTTTCTGCCATTTCGGCTTTTAAATCTTATTCGCCTTTCCCGCATGCATTATTCTTAATTGTTTGTTTCTCTAAATTAGACCCGGTGACGTCATTCTGAGCTAAAAATAGATTACATTACGTCCGTTTGCAATTGCAACGACTTTTTGCGTCCCCTCCTTTGGCATAGCGTAGGCATAAGTTATTATTTGTTGCCCTGCGACGTCTTTAAAATTATTGGCTCGCGATTACGTCATTTTAATTTTATTGGATTAACTGTTAGGGTTGTTCTGGAATGGGCGTTATTGATCTCAGCCAAGTTATTGTTCTCGCCAATGTGTAATTCTCTCCTGGCGTAATTTTCAATTCATTCCATCTTAATTTCACTGTCTATATAGGGCGTATTTTTCATTTTCGCTGAGCCACCACCATCCGTTGTAATAAGTTTATGTTTCAATAGTATCTTTTTAATAAAATAGTTTTAAGTATTTAATGTCTTTTTATTATACTGCAACTAAGTGCATCGAACCTGGATTTTCATGTGTCACAACGCAGTCTTAATAATTTAAAACAGCCTAACTAATTAACTTCTTCATACACGTGACTGAATTAGTTTGAAATCGATATCGTCCATTTTAATACTATATAGATAATAACTAAAATTGCTTTCATCAGAATTTATTATTAAGCTGGAACAATCCTCTAATGAGACCACTTCCCTACCGAGTAAAGCCGGAAAAGTCTTGCATGTGTTTTGAATGGGTGAAAAATAAATTCGGATGCATTGCAGTGAAAGCTGGAGTACAGTGCGAGCGAAATTTTATACTTAAGTTGGCGTTAAAAGCTATTCTAGGCGAAATTTCAAAAAGCTACATTTTTTTTTTCTCCCCATAACGCTTTGTTGATCACTTTCAATCTTCCATTTGTTTATATGCCAAACGTGGAAATGAGTATATATTTAACTCACGGGCCTGTAAGCTGCCGGAGTCAGAAAAACATATATAGCTCGCCCAGAAAACCAGTAATAATGGTAAAAGTGGAAGAGAATAACAATCTGAGTTAATTAGAAGATAAGTTTTAATTGAGATGCTGCCCCCCCCCCACACACACACACCACCACCACCACCCAAAGTTTCAAAACATTCAGTTGTAATTAACGGAAGGGCCGTAATTAGCGCCGAACCTGTGTCAGCTGTTGTGTTTTTATTTTATTTTGTTTTTATTCCGGTTGGCGTAGGTAAATGTTTTCCTGGGTTACATTTTAATTAAATCTTTCGGTACATTTAATTAACTCAATTCTTTCATACCACTGGAAAAGAGGATCGATTTCAGTTTTAAAGTCCATGATAAATGTTTATCATCATTTTTTTTTTTTTTTTTTTTTACAAGAAAGTTTTAAATTGAAGTGCGTAGTTAGTACCGCTGTGATTTAATTTAGTGTTACCGTTTCTGGGTATTTTTGAGAGAAAGAGGGCTGGGGGGGATTTTTGGAATTTTAAGTGCGTTTGTTATAATTATTTGTTTGGGGAGGTTTTCGTTTTCTTTTTTAAAAAAAAATGATAAGCGTCTTTATTTTGATTTATGTAGAATACTAATGAATTTCATTTTAAAGCATTTGTTCTGGTTTCCATGCGTTAGACATTTTTGTCATGTAAATTAGGAGAGTTGTATGAATTTTAAACTACGGCTGATCTATATAGTTTCTTACGCACGTGTTGCGTTCGTAATTTAGTTTTCGTGGAAAATATTGCGCATCCAATAACGGGGAAATCTCGTTTAAGCCGTCATTCTTCGGGACACCTTAACAAAGAGGGTACGCTAATAAGCATGGTGATTAAATTACTTGTTAAAGGTAAATTATATATAGTTATTTTTTATTGAAAATAATATTTCAACTTTATGAAAGTAATAGTCTTGACAAAGTAATTAAAAAACTTTGTAAAAAACACACATAAGAAGTAAACTTTTACTTCTTATGTGTGTTTTTTACAAAGTTTTTTAATTACTTTATCGTTTAACACCAGTATTTTGAGTGTTTTTTCAGTAATAGTCTTGACGTTATAGTTGTTTATAACAGGTAGTATTCGGTGAAATTTTCATTGACCGCTGTAATTTTTCGGTGCGAAACAAGCCCCAAGAATAGTTACTCTCAACGCAATTCAAAAAGTCGTCTGCAGGAAATAAAACGCTGAAAATTTCACATTTTCTTTTCTTTTTTTATGGGGGGGTTTTTTATGTACTCCAAGTTAAGGACAATTCAAGGTGAAAAATATTTCTCTACGCATCTTGAATCATCGTAAACTCGTAGTACATAAAAAAACTCAATAACTAATGCATTTTTCTGTCTCATGCATGTCTGTAATCAGGGAAAGACTTCTGGAAACATTCCGTATATCTCTACCAGAAAATTTTACCATGTTTCCGAGATAAACAGATCCTTAAAATTGCCAGTTTTAAAGGGACAGTAAACAACCTTCATCCCGTTGGAGTCGGCAGCTGTTTTTTTAATGAGGTTTGATTCTTGCATGACCTTCGGAAATATTAATGTTGGTTGAAGGATATCCAGGGCTGGCCTGAAATGCTGGCTTCGTGAAAATTCCACACTATCTCTCTAGATTTACCAATATTTAATAAAGGCTTTCCAGCCAAAAAGTCATTAGCCTCATGACCTCAAAGATAAATGAATATATTATGTAAGGAGATACTACGCGACACATTTTTTTAAAAACCCTTTAATGCGCAGTGTTCCCGCTCTGGGAACACCCAACTCTGACGTTTTGACTGTTTTCATTCATGAAGAATAGATTTGATTTCTATAAAAATAGTTGCGGCAGGGTGTCTACCGCTCCGGAAAGTCTGGAAAAAGCCAAGAAATTGGAAAATGGGTCCCGAAAGTCTGGAAAAAACCGGGAAATTGGATAATGGGTCCGGAAAATTCACCAAAAGAATCAATTTTTTTTTTTTTTTACCCTTTCTCTCTAATTGTCAGACTCGAAACCGAAAGCAACTGCAACGCATTTTTTGGACCGCGAAAGCATGAAGCAAGCGATGTGTTTGTATAAGGAGGGAAAAATGGGGGCTCATGAATCGTAACGGGAGGGTAAAACACAAATTAGCTTACTTGGTAACTTATGGCTTAGGACCGTATTTCCAAGAACAGTTAGTTAATTCTATCAGAAAGTGCGACTACTTCTGTTTCTCAATGGATGAAAGCTTAATGCTGTATACTTCAGTTAAAATTGCTTTCAAGAAGTTGTACAAAATATGCAAATATAAAGACAAGGGAGGGGGCATTGTGCAATTTCCCAAAGTAAACTGCAGTGGTCAGGAATTTTTTTCCCGGGGCCTCCCAAAAGTCAGGAAAAAGTCCGGAAATTGACTTTCAGAAATTTGGTAGACACCCAGTTGCGGGTCTGAAAAATAGTTCCACGAGAATCCTTTACTTTTTAGCACGTCATTTCCCGTCAAAAAAAGGTCACGATAATTTTTAACATTACTGACATCTGCTGAAAAAAGGAAGAATGCGAGAACAGCTGGATAGATTGCTCAATGCTGAAAAAAGGGCACCCGTTGCCATCGTTCGACTTAACGACCAGCAAGATGGCGGACGATCAAAACGTTCATCGCGTGCCACAGATCTAGAGACCCTTTTTTGACGACAGCTGGCTGTGCCGCACAGCTGTTGTCATGATTTAAAACGTCCCTGATCTAGAACATTAAAATTTGGCAATTCATTTCGCCACGCTGGGTTCGTTTTCGAAAACTTATCTTGGGCTCCAAAATTGAACGATATTTCGCCTAAAACGTCGCCAAGCTTAACAATAGTTCGCCACATTTCGGGTTGAGATACAGCCAGTATTCCTCTATTTTCGGGAACTTTCTTATGGTCGACAAAGTTACCAAAACGCTCGCCAAGTTTATCGCCAAGGTCGGTCACACCTCATTTCGCTTGTAAGAATACCTGTACAACTCTCTTTCCAGCCACACACATTAATGCGGGAAAACCACATTACAGTTTTGTGACAATATAAACATGCAGACAGACGTCCGCAAAACTATCCAGATTGGATTCAGGGCTGGTCAAAATGGATCAATATAAGCATAAGAACTGACGTCCCCCCAAAACCAGTCAGATAGGATTCGGGGTTGGTCAAAATGGATCGTACAATCATACGCGAGTACGGCTGTCACGCATTAGTCCGTTAATCATGATCAAAATGCATTTTTTTTTCGTCGAAATTTAAAACCAAAGTTTTTCCCCGGTTACAGTTGGACGTAACAATACTGATACATTTTCACTATAGTATGGTGCAGTGCACAGTATTAATAATCACAAATTTCTTCGTTGGAAATTGTTGAGAAGAAAGAAGGGAGATAACATCATAATAAAAAATGACATTTTTTTTATTTTTAAAAAGGCAATAAATTATGAATGTACGCCTGCACCTGTGAAAAATGGGATGCGATAAATTTTGCACGAAGCTCTAGAAGAAATGAACCTTTCAGAAGTTATTTTTCAAAGAATTTCAAGAGTTAACTGAAAAATATTTGCATGACTGAAGATTTTTTTTTTTGCATAGCGAAAATTGATGTATAGGCGGGAAGAGTAACACAGCCGTCCTATGATGGGTTTTGAGTCTATTTTCTTCCAGTGTACAGGTGATTTGTGTACCTTGTATGCTGTGTCAAAATCAGGGACTCATTTACGGCACAGCATTTCGGGCAGATGTCCTGGGCTCCCCTATTTTAGGGGTTCCGTGAACTGTTCACCTGGTAGTATCAAAATATCTATTAATATTATCTTCCAAACACTATAAAGCACCAAAATATGTAATAAAATTGTTATCAAGTCCAATATATCTATTAAAATTGTCTTTCAAACACTATAAATGACCGATTTCTATCTGCAGATTAGAGTGAAATGTCTGATTATACAATTCAGTCCACTCATGATTTAATATAATCAATTTTATAATTTATTAATTTATTTTCTTCTTTATAAAGATAGTTGCAATTAATGTGAAAATGTATAAATTTATTAGTGCCTGATAAATTAATATGTAAGTTTAAAATTTTAAGTACGTGGGCCCTGGGTCCCCAACTGTGCAAGTCTGTACTTGGCCAAAATTCAGCTGATTTAAGAAAGAGTGTAGTTAGATGATAGATAAATATTGTTAAACGCATCGATTTTAACACACTCTTTTACGAGGCAAAATGAATTCAAATAGATAAATTAGTAAATTTCGTAAATCAGGCTCTGAAGATAATTTTTTAAAACATTTTATATGTTTGTGTGTTGCTAGTGCAATTCCTTTGCAAGAACACACAAAAGAATTCTAAAATGTTTACGATCTATCATTGTTTCGATCAGAGGTTGGGTGGAGTGCATACCGCCCCTTTGGGGGGAGGGCGAGAAAAATAAGCAACGAGCTAGTGACAATGCATGTTCTAAAAAATCATTTTATTTATTCTTATTTTTATTCCAAAAAATATTTTTTTTTTTTCGTTTAAAATGTTTATTCAAACTTTGCCAATAACAAAAGGTGACTGAGTGAGTGTTCATTGTTGAAGAATAAAAACTTGTATGTATGCTGTGGAATGTTAGGGGTGGGGCACAATGCAGAAAGGTTGAGAACCGCTCAGTGGCGCAGCCAGAAATTTTTCATAGGGGGGGGGGGTTACGATTAATGCAACTGGTATACAAGTGTGTGATAAAGGAATGAAGAATATACATTTTGTAGGCGAAAAATTCTTCATGGGGGGCGGTTATGACCCCCTCATCCCCCCTCCCTTGGCTACGCCACTGGAATCGCTGATTTGGACATTCATCGTCTTAAAATGAAGCAAAATTCATCAATGTTATTTAATTTTATGACAACTATGCCTCTGTCAAAAAAAAAGAGCAGCTGTAGGTCTTTTACAATAATTTCCGAAATTAATTTAAAACTCTACGCTTTTTCATTTCCCAAATTGGAAAAAAAAATATTTTTTTCAGTGACGTCATGGTTTCAGTTATTTGATCACTAAGTTTGCTGCTAAAAAATAACTTCAAAACCGAATCAAGATATGCAATATCTTCTGCATTAGGCTAGAAACCACGAAAGTATAGTTAAAATATGCCTGGCAAAGATTGTAAAATAGTGTAAGTAGGCGATTTCAATTCCAAATATGTGTTTTATGGAACAAGGAAGATACAATAAATGCGCCAAAATTTTTTATAGAAAACCCCAAGAAAATGTAATTATACATATAAGCATTTAATTATGTATACTAAATTAATTATTACATGTTTTTAACCAAGATTACTCATTTGACTAAAGCTTTTCAGTTATTGGGCAACTGGGAAAAAAAAAAAAAAAAAAAAAAAAAAGCTCAAAATCAATTAAGTTATTTGCTTCAAGTTCAACAGCATATTTTTTAAAAATTAAACTTCTATAACAGTCTTAAATAGTACAGGTCGATCGTTTATCTATTATTGAATGATACTTTTTTTCATAAAAGACTGTTTTTTATTTACACCTATTTTGTTAAAGGAACTAATTTACAATAATTTCTGTATTAAAAAATTTCATTGAAATCCTCATTTTACTTACTACAGCACAACATAATGTGACCATACCTGCCAAGTCTTCTGGTCTTTGACAGAAGACTTCCGTTTTTTTAAGCTATCTTCCGGTCTTCTGCCAGAAGATCAAATTTTCCATTTTTAAAATTTTTTAGTTGATATATAAAAATGTATTGCAAACTGCTAAAAAATTATTTAAATAAATAAATCGATTTCAAAATAATGTATTAAGGTAATCATTTCAACAGCTAACAACATAATGCTGTTGTATGAGTGAGGTCAAAGAATTTGTAAGCAAATCTTTTACTGATAGTTTAAAAAAAAAAAAACGTGATTTTATTCCTCCCTCAGTAATTCATCATTAGAAAATTTATTAGTGTGTAAAACTAAAGCTAACATACTTTGTTATGAAAATAATTTTTCTGATGTACTATTAGTAAAAGTTAAAAATGCTACTTTGAACCAGCTGAAAAAAAAAAATCTTAATCTGCTTTTTTTTCAACATTACTTTGATTAAAAATAAAGTCGAATTTCTATTTATTTAATTAATTTTATTTTTGTGAAAATACTCTGTTTTCATATTATATATAAAAATTTCAGGTAAGCTCTTTTCTATTGCTATTTAATTTTGTTTTTATTTCTATTTCTATACATTACTAATATAAAATGGTGATAAACTGCAGGTTTTCTGTTTTTACTTCTTATATTTAAAAATTAGCTACTGATTTTTTCTGAAATCTTCTGTTTTTTCAACCCGAGTCTTCGTAATTTTGGCTTAAGGAGGTTGGCAGGTATGTGTGACAAAGCAAAATGTTTAAAATCGGCAGTGAACTATCCACTTTAGTATTAATAATTACAAATTTTAATGTGCTGGGCAACAGAATCTTTAAAATAGTGCATTTTTGAATGAAAAATAAAAATTTGGAAGATTCCCCTCTCTCTAAGAATAGCATGAAAAATGCCCCCCCCCCCTCCACACACAAGAACACACCTACCCCTAATATTATAAAATCCATCACTTATAAATACTTGAATCTGAATGTTTTTTTAAATGTAACTTATTAAAAAAATTAGTTGTAATTATTTTTTTTTCCCTTTTAGATTTCGTATAATCATATTCAATGTACTTAATTGCTTTATATAGTTAAATTATTTTTAATTTGAGCATCTGTTTTATTTTCTGTTGGTTTCTTCCAGAAGAAACCTAACTCTGATAAAGAGCAATGCAGACTGTTTAAAGGATAATTTGTAACATTAAAAACTGCCAGATTTCGATGTTCCGGCTTGTTTACGTTTGTTTAAAACTTACTGTTTTATTCCTCCCTTTTTTCTGATCTTTTTAGGTAGAAATTTAAAAATATCAGCTCCACTGGCATCTCGTCATGCGTGTAAAAAAAAACAAAAAAAAAACAAATATGTTGCAAATGTTGTGGGTTGTGTTTAAGGAATGCAATCCCCATCCCGCAGGAATGAGATCCTGCATAAATATTTGTGGGACTAGTCTCACGGGATCAGGGCCACGTAATCCTGCAGGGTTGAAACTGAGAAATAAATTATATTTATTACAATTTCAAGCCACCACCCCAAACATCAATTGACCAAAAATTGTTGCATTTGTATGTATCTTATCTCACAATACATGAACAATAATTACAAATTTTAATTTAAAGTTTTATTTTTTCCAATTAGCCTCCAACGGGAGTCCGGATCAAATATTGTATTCAGGGGTGTAGCCTGGGGGGGATGAAGTATAAAAAGTTTTAATTTTTTCAATTCATAATTTTAACAATTTTACTAAAAGTAGATCAAGACTAGGAAGACTAGTGACTCTTTACATCAACTTTTTTACATTCTTGTTTAGCAAGAATTAAGTATATTATTCAGAATAGCATAACTATAATTTTCATATGTCTGTAAATTTTTGTATTTAGTATTATTAAACTTCATGGTGCTTAAAATCTTATTTTTTCCTATTTTTATCTGTTGACATGAATTCTTGGCTAAATGAAATGCCAGTCCCACGGGATCAATAAATCTCAAACCTGAAATCCCTACAAACAAAAAACAGTGTGGGATTGTATTCCCGAGTTGTGTTTTACAGGGTCTCTTTTTAGTCTCTTTTTTCTGGAATTTGGTCCCTTTTTCCTCTAGAGATACCACTAAAAACAGTTGTGTGCACTGTTATAGTAAATCGAAACATGCAAATAACGCAATTTGTCTGATGGTGTTTTGTGTGTTACGCGTTTATTTGTTCGTTACGTAGCCTTAGCTCTGTATCATAGTATCATCACCAGCCTGGATTGAGAAAAATTCCTGACGCAAGTATCAAAAGTGACTGATGCCTGTAGAAGAGGTTTGTGACCCGTATGAAAAATGAGCAATAACCTGCGAGATTTTCCTTCTACTTTCCCCCTCCCCTGCCCGGCTTGGGAAAAAAAAAAAAAAAAAAAAAAAATTGGAGCGTGAACTAAAATTTCGAGATGATATTTTCGAAAAGAACGGAAATATGTGCGTATATATTTATCATATTTTGCGAAGGAGGTTTTATGCTCGATAATGCTGTTACTTTTATTGTTATTGTAAGAGATAGGGTTATGTATATTAATGTTACTTTAATGTATTTTCCCCTCAAGTTTTATATTAATCATTAGCAATGAAGGTTATTATTAACCCTTTGAGGCGCAACCCTTTCCCAATGCTGAAAAAAGGGCAACCTTTGCCATCGCTCGACTTCACTACCAGCAAGAGGGCGGACGATCGAAACGTTCATCGCGTGCCACAGATCTGGAGACCTTTTTCTGACGACAGCTGGCTGTGCCGGCACAGCCATCTTGCTAGTAGTGAAGTCGAGCGATGGCAACGGCTGCCCATTTTTCAGCATTGGGAAAGGGTTGCGCCTCAAAGGATTAACGTCAGCCTAGAGCATGGGTTCCCAACCTTTTTTGAACGGGTGCCCCCTTTTCTTGTGAATATTTCAATACCGCCCCCCCCTCCCACTCCAGAGAAACAAGAGCGTACATAATGCATAGTGAAAACAAGAATTAAATTTAAAAAAAATTACTAATAGATAGAAATATTGTTGGAATTGAAACGCTACTGAATTTCTTCTTCATTTAAAAAAGAGGAATAAAAGTTTTTGCTTAACTGTTATAAGGACAGGCAGGGGTGAAGGTACGAAGTAATAGATAATAAACTATTGCTTTCTAAATAAATAAATTGACAGTTTCAGAGAAGAATCAAAACGCATACTTAATTATATTAAAAAGTATTTTTATTAAAATATTATCAGCGTAATTTTTAAGTCGTTTTTAGACTATATTTGGTTAATCTTCTCACGCCCGTCCGTGCCATATCAACGCCCCCTAATTTTCTCTGGGTCTTTTACCGCCCCCCTTGATAGCCTCAAACAGCCACAAGGGGGCGTTATCGCCCACGTTGGAAACCTATGGGCTAGAGGGTCGTCCAGAGCGTGTAGGGTCGATGTTGCGTCATCTCCCTACTTGTAGCATTAGGGTTTTAATTTCTGGTTCCCAAGTCCCTTACCCTCGTATAAACAACCAACTTAAAGAGAGGGTATGCGGCCCTGTGGATTCACCACTTGCATACACGGTGGTCTTTGATGTGCCTTTTTTTATGAATGTTTATCGAATGATTAATTACGATCTTTTAACTATGCATTCGCATTGCAGTAAAGCGCTATTTTACTAATACTAGCCTGGACCCATTTCATTGAAAATCGTGTTTCTTTGTTTTAACAGTATTTGTCATTCAATTTATTTAGGTTAGGGTTGCTATACGCATTTTGAGCGTCATCATCAAAGCCGGCGTTGATATAGCCAATGGCTAAAATGTGCTTTTTTAGCCCAATGCAGAGTGACATTTTTGAGATGGGCGCTAAATGCGCCAAGTTTTGTCCATTCGATATTTTAAGGCTGTGAATAAAGTCCGAGAGATCTCTCATTTTTGTGTATCCATTATTGTTGTTTTGAAATCTGGCTACTGCGTGACAATAGGCTTGCTTCATTGAACTGTTAATTTGGACTTTTGTGCATGCGTTATTGTTATCGCACTCATGCTTACATTTAGCTGTTGCCGTTCGCAGCGTGGAAGTAATTTCGATATTGGTACCGCTTGCGTTAGCGTATTATGTAAGTAGATACGCACTGCTGCAGTCAAATTTAGCAATCTGTGGTTGAAATTTTTGACTTCGACATCAAAACCTTTTCCTTTTTTTAAATTTACTGATAGACGAAGACAACGTTTGCGACTACGCTGCTTCATCTTCCTGCTCATCCTAAAATACAAGCTTGTTGCTTTGATATAAAAATGCTTGATTTCTGGATCACCCTCCATATTCGAATATCCACACATTAAAATATTAAAATCATTTCTCTTGCAATTTCACATTTTTTCTCAACTGAAAAGAAAAACGAAATGACGTAAGCCCGACTTCCCCCCCTCCCCCACAAAAAAATGAAATGAAATAAAATAAAGAGCATAAACCTTTCTTTGACTCTCCCTTTTTTAAAAATAAGGAAACAATAGCCAAAAAAATAAGTCCGTTTAAAATACCTGGCTATATAATCTCTCCCCCTCCCCTTACGAATCGTAATCTGGGGCGGCAATCTAAAACTTACGATTGGCACGCGGTTTTTTTTTTTGCATTGAAAATAGAGGTCCATACCACATTTATAATGATATATATCTAGGCACAGCATTTGAAATCCTGTTTCTGTGATTAATATACCTGGACTACGATAGGCTGTAATTTGTGTGCGTTCGCATTACAAAAGGTGGCTTGGAGTTATGAGGCGGCGGGGTTGCCAAGGGACGCCGCTTAGCCCCGTGCTTGGCGCGATGGGGAATGGAGAGATTTGGCGAGAGAAACGGATTGACTGGTATTGAGCGAGAGTGAAGCGATACCTGCTTCACGGTGTTGGTACACAAATTAAAATGGGCTAATCACGTGAGGGACACGAAAAGAATTCAGGATGATTTTATAAAAGCTGCACTACACACTGGAGTAAATGGAAAAGAGCCGCCTTTTATGAAACTTCAGAAAAAATTCTTAAACATGGAATTGTACAGATTTTTTTTTTTTTTTTGTCCGAAAAACAGCACATTCAACAAGATTTTCGATTTTTAAGAATTTTTTTTCTTCAAGTTTCGTAACTGATGCAGGTAATGAAATGAAATAGGGTGTTACGGCCAATTATCTAAGCAGTGGATCTATGCCCGGGGGGGGGGGATTGCCCTTTCGTGGGGGTACTTTTTAAAGGGTCCTAATCTGTATTTACACAAAGTTTCGGAGCAAAACACGGAAAACTCCGAACGGTTAGGTCGACGGACACGACCCGGTTTTCGAGGCAGGTACCTTCCGTCTCCCAGTTGAGAGCTCAAACGCACTCGGCCACTGGTGGGGGGGTACTGATAGAGGTTTATCACTTATTTAGCCACGTAATGCACATAAGCGATAAACACTAGAGACGTTTTAAAATTTTTTAAGGGCTTGACATAATAAGTTTGTTTTTATTCACCAAAATTTCATGATTTTTTTTTTTTTCGAATTGCACAATTAAAATAAAAACATACATTTCTTTTCAGAGCCATTCAACAACGGACCCATTCCGTCAGTTTTTCTTTTTAAATTAACTTATACGTAATACGTAATGTGAATGCATGATTATGGTGCATGAAATATTCTCGTGCAGTGAAAACAATTCATTTACAAGCCGCAATTCTGGCAATCGGCGTTGTCAGCACGGCGTAGCTATAGATTTCTCTGGGAAGGGGTTCAGCTAAAGGAGGGGGGGAGGGTCCATTCTTAATATAAAATTTTATTGACTGTAAATTTCACTATGAATATCTGGTAAAAATCTTCAATTGCACTAAAAGTTTTTTTAATTTTTTATAGTAAATTCTTTTGTGTTTACGAAGTGAATTATAAAATTTACAAAATTAATGCATTTAAAAAAATTTTAGCGTAGTAAAGTTTTCAAAATTTATATGAAATTTGTAAATCTTTTTAAAAATCTTTTATATAAATTTAATTTTATGTAAATTTTGAGCAATGGATTAAAAATGTGAATATTTGGATTTAATTAACGCTGGTGCGTAGACTAAGTTTGGGTATCCAGACCCCCTAACCCCCCCCCCTCTTATATACGTCCGTGGTTGCAAGGTACTCTTTGGAAAAATTGTTAAATTCAATTTTTAAAAAAATCTCTAAATTTTCCCAAAATTCGCTAATTTATTTATTTATTTTGTAATACATTGCATTAGCTCCAAATGCATTGAATATTCGCTACATTATTCGACATATCCCTAAATGCTACGAAAAACTCCTAAAACTTAGATTTTGATAGAGGCGGGGGGGCGAACTTTAGGGAAGCGAACAAAATACCTATTATTATTTCAACTAACTATGAACATGCAAAAAATGCCCTTGGCTTCAGGTTCTCTGCAAAAAAAGCCCGAATCCTTTGTCGCCAGTTTTAATCTTGAATTTCAATCTGGTTTCTCGCCAACTCGGGGGAGAAAACGCGGCAGTCCTGCTCTTGAGTCATCCACGAGCAACTATGATATTAATGTACTCTAATTATTAGATATGATAGTCCCTCTGTAACCTAATCGTAATAAAGAGCTGTAATCACCGCGATTACCGAGCATAACTAGAGCTGAAGCAACTGAACATGAAAGCAGCACCCTAACCTAATTTGGATTTTGAATAGCATATTTTTATGCTCATCATCTGGCTGGAAAAGAAAAAACAAAATGGTAGAAATAAATGTCAGCTCGAACTCTATCTATCCCCTGCAGGCTATCAAACTGCGTTGTAACACATTATTTATAGAAGACCGGAGGAACAGAATTTGTATGATTTAGTGTAATAATAATATTTATAGCTCTGCGTTTTGAGTGGCATTATAACTACACGCCTATAATTTCACGACATTAATTCATAATGTCATATTCAAGGAGTTACAAGAAATGCGTGTATTAATTTCTGATTTTGAGTAGGCTTGTGATTATGATTGGGAGATTAAAATAACAGAAGCAAAAATGTATTTCTGAAGGGTATGTATATAAATATTTAATTGAATATTTCGCTTGTTTTTAACTTATGTTAGATGGTTTAAAGTAATTTTTACTTTATTTTGCGAAATCTTATCAAAGGGTAATTTAAATAAGTAAATTATTTAGTAGCCACTTTTAAATTAGAATTATTGAAGTACAGGAAAGTAACGTTTGGAGCTGCCCGCCTACATGCTTTAAGACTTTTTCGTGCTACTGAAGCAAACTATCTTTAGGGAAGCTTCATGCATTTTTTTTAACATATGATAGGTACATATCAGAACAAACTATATACAATAATATGCAAAATAATTAAAAATACAATAATAATTTTAATAAGTTATATACAAAGACGAGAGAAAAAAAAATTACTTTTAGTACCAGTAAATAAAATTTTGAAAGGAAGCAAAAAGTGATTAATGTTCACTACTAATTTTGATAGCCAAATAGAGTAAGGTATTTAAATATATTTATACCAATTTCAAAGATATACATATTATAAATGCAAATAAAATTTCGAAGAAAGCCAGAAAGTGGGTGGTATTCTAATTTTGATGCCAAACAGAGAGTATCATGAATTAAGAAAAAATAACAAATAAATGAAAGTGCGTAAAAAGTAATAGATCACACAGGTGTTTTAATATTACTCTTCTGGTAGAAAATAAGACTGTTATTAATTTTGCATTCATATTTGTATATATTCTTTTAATCTGAGTCGCTTAGCGATGATATACTGCCTGTTATTGGTGGGTGGATATATCTGCCTTGGTCATTTTCAAGTTCTTTGATGCCTTGAATAATCTTATTAACTAGGTGGCTATTTTTTTAAGATATGTGTAGCCCACTTCTCTAAGTTTGGGGATGAAATTTTTTTAAATTAAGAATGCACAGAGTGAAGGACAGGAAGTGAAGAAATGGATTGAAGAACCAGAATTATTACACTTAACATGAATGTGATGATGATTTATTAAATTTAGATAAATACTCTGGTACTGGACCGTGATTTGTAAAGAATAAGTATACATTTCCTCACGAAATTTTACCTCACAAAAAATTATTTTAATTCATTTTGCATGTCAATTTTCATTGTATTTATTTTATTTGAAAGTACTTATAAAGTCTGCTCTTAAGGTCGAAATAGATATAAAAACTTTGTTCATAACATATATCCATAAAAAAAAGTATGTATAAAGTATGTATGTATGTATAAACAAAATTTTTAAATTTTGTTTTAAATGTCACTTAATATTAGAAACTACTTTTTGGAGAATTTTCCGATTTTTAACTCACCGAACGCAACCATTGCCGTTAGACCAATCGATTTGAAAATTTGTAACAAATATACGGGTGGCGTGGGTACAGCGGACGTGGTTATAGCGGATAGAGATGAGACGGGCTCAGCCCGAGCCCGAAAGCCCGAGCCCGGGCCCGACTCGGGCTCGGGCTTTGTAATTCACGATTGCGTGCGGGCTCGGGCTCGTGAAAAATTTCTTCTTTGTTGAACATACTCCTTGAAACAGATTTTAAAAAGTGATTCATGGGATAAATAGACGTACTTATTTCAAAAAATAGCGGCACGGGGGACTAGAAGGTGTGTGAAGCTCCAAAATTTATTGTATCCTCTTAATGAAGTAGTTAATTTTATTTGTCTTTAGCTGAAATTTCGGGCTCGGGCTCCAACTTTAATAATATTGCTCGGGCTCGGATTAAAAGTCTTCGGTCTCGGGCTTCAAAAAATGAGCCCGAACTCATCTCTAATAACGGACACAAAAGATTTCGTGGTCTGAGCGGACACTCAGAAACTCATCGTGGTTACAGCGGACATATTTTTTTCCCATCTCAGAACAGATTAAAACAGTATTTTAAGCGACAAATCTCTTTCAAGTGGGACAACGTTTTTTTAACCGAAGTTTTTCTGTTTTTGGACTCGATTTTTCGAATTACAAGGATAAATACATTTTTGCCAATCAAATTTAATTATTTATATTAAATTGTTAAGATATTGTAATGCGAATGCCTTTTAAACATAGCGAAATGTAATAAAAATAAAAACTTTCAAAGAAATATTTAAAAATTAATAGTAAGTAACAGTATAATGAAAGGTATGAACGAATTTCTGGGATTTTGTGGAAAACTGTATTTTAGAGTCATTTAAATATTAGAACAGGTACAATTGCCATGAAATTAATTGGTTTCATTACTGCAAGTAAAAATAAATACTAGAAGTAAAATAGGTACAAGTAAATAAAAGTTCTTTTATATATAATAAGAGTTCTTTTATCCTCCAACTTTTGTTATGATAAGAGTTCTTTTATCAGTAGTGATAATTAAAAATTGCCTTTAGAAGAAATATTTACATAGGCTAGAATCATCTTACTATTTCATGTTTAGAATGCTGTAAAAGTTTTTTTTTTAATATTAGATTTTTAAAATCCTTTTTCTCTATTTTACAGTTCGCTAATTTCAATTTAAAGTGCGTGTTCAGGGAAAAAAAAATTGAAAATACGGGAAATTTGAAAGCTCTTTCAGTGCTGACCTAGAACCCAGCGATTGACTAAGCGCTACTCCGGATACTAGCAAGGTATTCGAAAATACATCTTGGAAGCAACACTTGTCACAGAGGGGGGCAGTGCGCGTTATTTCAATATGAGGCGGGACGGAACAAATTAAACCAGAGTTCTTGGTTAAAAATGAAAATTTATATATTAAATCTCCGATAAATCACTTAGCCATAATTATTGTCCCTTAATTGAAGATTATATGAACCCTACAAGGTATTAAGTCATATTTATACGTTTTTATTCATTTATTCTTATTCTAAACTTAAGTCAAAGGCACAATATGTGCAAGAATGCCCGCTATGACCATCCAGCTCCCCTCACGTGTCCGCTGTAACCACTGTCCGCTATAACCACGTCCGCTCTGGCCACGTAACCGATATACGGGTAGGAAAACGCCTCACGCTTTTTTAAAAAGCCTAAAAATTTGGAAGTTCCTAGAATTTTAAAATTTTTTGCGGTTAGTTTGAAATTTCGCTTACGTATTGAAACAAAATGTATAGGAAAGAATATCAGCTATGTTTGAATAAGCAAGCATTTGAAAGGTCACCAGTAGTTTTAAAAAAGTCCTTAAGGTAAAAATAACATTTTTTTTATGAAAATATATTGAGAATGTAGAGAACGACTCTGTAAAATAAATAACGGTAGTTTAAGGATAAATAACCTTCCATCTTTCTAAAAGAATACCTCCGTTAAATTTTGTCCAAATTGTAGTTTTTATAATAGTTTGTCCCTCGCAAATGGAAAAAAAGGGGGAGGGGGGAGGGAGACCATAACGTAGCTAATTTTCCGTACGTTGAACATATGGCCTCCTCCTCAATACAACTACAAATAAGAATTCTTAAATTCCTTTCACCAAAATGTGTTTTTCGAAATTTATTACGCAACGGTCGTTTTAACACCGAAAACTTTCGAATGGAGAGAATCTCTTATCGCTTAAATCTCAAAAAAAGTGGTGGTAGTATGTGTGTGTGTGTGTGTATGTATCTTCCTATCTTTTTTAACAGATGGCGCTAGCATTAAATTATCCCTAAACAAAATTAATTGTCTGTGACCTTCAGTTAACCTCGCTTTATGGAAGTAGAAAGGAAAAAAAAAAATGAAAATGAAACAGAAATTAAAATAAACAAAATAAAAAGAATTTTTCAAAAAGCTGTTTCACGATCCTGACAAGGACATATCATTGTTTTAAACATTCCCCGTCCGTTGTTTTAGTGTCTGTTTATCTATATATCTTGGCGTTTATTCCCATTTAGCAGCGAAGTAGAAGTATACGATATGTTACAATGCATGGGATTGTACCACAGGGACAAAGGAGATATTTATTCATGTATATTTTTCTTCAAATGATTAATTCTCTTTTTTATTGCTGTTGTTGTTGATTCCATTTTGGAAAAGAGAGAGAGAAAAAAAAGCATAACTTATATACATGCATTTTTTGTTGTTGTTTATTTCGTTTATCCAGTTGTGTAACCTCTTTCTCCCAACTGCGAATTGCAATCTAACAACAGCTGTATGTCTTGTCCTAATATCAATGGTAAACAATGGAGTATAAGTACTGGGGAAAAACAATAAGTTCAATGATTTGCGAATGACTGTGGAAGTTTTGTGTTCTTTAAAAGATTGAGCATTATTTTTCGAACAAACTGGTAACGAGATTAGTAGCTTTTACTGACCCCGCAGTTAGAGTTAATGGGCCCGGCCTATTGATATTTTAGTAGCAAAAAAGGGAAATTTACATTTAATTTTCTATGGTGGCAGGTACGGATAATATTTCGCTAAAAACAAGACTGCAGTTAATTTTCCGTTTGTTTCTTTCCTTGGGGCTGTTCTTGCTCATGGGGTTTCGTTAGTTTTAGAACGTTCATTCATCTTGTTCTTTATTCAATGGAAAGAAACACTTGGATATATTTTTCACAATAAGGAAAAGTTCATTTTGTTATGTCAGACGCGCTTTTATATAGCATAATGGGGCTTTGTGAAAGCGCTTTTCAATAATAAAATACTAAAGTCATCGTTTATCATTTCAAATTTAAACATTTGTATACACACATATATATATATATATTACTTGTATGTAGGCTCATGTGAATAAAAATGAGTGAGGTTTAGAGTGTAACGGTAAAATAATGCAGATTTGTAATTTCTTTTTTCAATTTTTATAGTAGTTTCACAGCAGCTACAACGATAATAGCTATTGTGTAGTGCCGAATGTATTTTGAATTCTAACTATTGCAGAAGAGACCTGCTTAAACTTAAAACCTTTGTTTATGTTATCCTTTTCTGATTTTTCTTTTTAAACTTCAACATTAGAAACAGAAATATGTAACGTTATTTTTTTCTTTAACTTTTTAATTTTACCATTCACTTGAGCTGGATTTTTTGGGGGGTGCCGGGTGGGGTTATCTGTAGTTCCAGTTGCACCATTTACTTTAATTTTGGAAGAATTGACTAATTTTATGTGATGTCATTATTTGCCCAAACATTTCTTGTTAATGTAGATAAATTTACATATTTGAAGATACATTGTGATGATGTATAATGAACACGAATACATGTGCAGAGGGGGGAATATTCCAACTTCTTTTCTATGTTAGTTTACTATGAATTTAAACAATAATTCAGACTGCGGCATATTTTATAAGTGCATCTTTTACTACTAACAAAAGATATTTTATGAACGCTTTACTGCTTTTTCTAGTCACATTAGTATGCTTTAATGTGAATTTTAACAAAATTACTCAAATAATAATAATAGTCATAGCATAATGTTTGCAAAATGTACTTAAATGTATATGTATATTCTAGTACAATAGTATGTTTGTGAGCAAGAAGAGCCTTATTGTATATTTTTTATAATTTTGTCCTAACACATATAATATGTTTATGAACAGTACGTTTTTAAAAATCCTTAAAATAAATATTTTTTTTTTCTCTTGCAGACATTCCATACTCCAAGTTTTGGCGACGAGGAGTTCGACATTCCGCCAATCAATTTGCCGCCTACGACGCCGGGTAGTGATACGAACTCAAGCGATGTGTATGGGTCTACACATGTAAGAACTGTTTTGTCTGTTTACAATAACAAAAAGACAAATGAAGGATGTAGATGCAAAACTCACATTTTCGATTTATAAATTTGGATTCTAGATTTACCAAAATTATTACAGGTTTAGGACTAGTGGAAGTGGTTTATGCAAGTAGTTGTCATGGCAACAAATATGTCACACGCAACAAATTTTGCCGACATATCATGTTTGCGGATAATTTTCTTTTTCATTTTTCTAAGAGCTGAAAGATAACTTTCTAAGTGAAAAATGTGAATTATGCATCTATACCTTTCAAATATTACTCTTATCAAAAATGTAGTTTTTTTAAATTCGAATCATTTATGTTGCTTCTTTTCAGAATCACTTTTTGAAAAAAATTGCATCTACTCATTCTTGTTCCTGTCTTTCATGATCATGTCTCGAAATTTGTCTTCTTTCAGGATCATTTTGAAACGCGTGCATTAAATCACTCCTGTTCTTTTCTTTTTCAGCCTTTAAGTCACCAAGAACAGCCTACACAATCCCAACAGCAGCAACCCCAGCCGAACTCCAACAATCCGCAGCAGCAGCCGCAACAGCAGCAGCATCAGCAACAACAACAACAGCAGCAGCAGCAACAACATCAACAGCAGCAGCAGCAACACCACATCATGTCTCCTCCACCCCAAATGTCCCCGAGTCCTTGCAGCCAACAGAACGGTCTGGAGCAGCGGCTGGGTCCCGTCATGACCTCCATCAGCACGTCGACGACGATGATGACGTCATTCTCCGCCTCCCCCCACCACCATCACCAGCCTCACCATCAGCAGCAGCTGCAACAGCAACAACAGCTCCAGCACATGCAGCAGCAACAGCATCACCATCAACAGCAGCAGCAACAACACCAGTACGGCAATCAGCACCAGAGCGACATGTACATGCTGCAGATCGCTCCCGGTAGCATGATGCCACCGCAGTCTGTACAGTTCCAGTAAGTGTGTGTCTTTTCACTCTTTTTTTATTGTCTAACTATAGTGCGTTCGCCGAGTCGAGAGGACGAAACTAAACAACTGCACTTGCAAACTGGCGATGAGTAAACACCTGGCATTTTGCCAAAGCGCCAAACACAGTGTGAATTTCTGTTTATTTCCATTCACGCTGTTTGGAATTTAAAAAAGGTTAAATTCGCCAAACTAGGGATTGGTGCCAAAAACGTAATTCTTTGGTAACCCGTTTGTTTACCTTCGTTCTCTCGTTTCTGCGAACAGACTATAGTTGCGTGCCCGTTCTTCGCACCTAAAGATTTTATTTCCCTCTGACCGGGACTTTTACCAGAAAGTTTCTTCAAAACAATTCCACGCTACAACAAATGTCTCTGTCGGTGGCGATTATGTCGAAGAATAGTTCGCGGTGTGTAGCTCATAATGACAATGTGTATTTTTTGTTTTCTTTTTGGCAATAAAGTGTGAAAAGAAATAACTTTCGGAAGTTCCTCTTATAACCACCGTGTATTACAGTACTCAGTGCGATAAGAAAATTGAGTCAAAACCTTTTTTTTTTTTTTTCCCAGCGTTCAGCAGTACGCCATTCCCCACTACAACGGCGCCATGCAGCAGCAACAGCAGCACATGCACATGCAAGACCACATGCAACAGCAGCATCACCACCAAGTTCCTCAGCAGCAGCACCACCCCATGGGTGGCATGCACCACCACGGTGGACCCATGGTGCACCACCACGAGCAGCAGCTGCTGCCGCCGTCGCCCATGATGGGCCCCCCCAGGCACAAAGGGCCGGGTTCCATAGGGTCTTCGCCTCCCGGCTCCAACCACACATCTCCCGGGCTCGAGACCAGTGAAGACAGTGACGACAGTGGACACTTAACGCAGGTCAGTAAGGTGAATTTAATGGATGGATTTGTTTAAACCAGTACCCTTCTTTTATCAAAATTCAGATTTCTTCTTTTTCAAAGTCGATGATGCCAATAAGCTATTTAAACTTTTAATTTTGTTTATTTATTTTTGCGAGATGCGAAAAAATAATAGCAATTATAAAGCACCATTAGTAATATTCTTTTTCCCCTTTCCTCCTCTGTCTATAACATCAAATTTGAACCCTTAGAATTTCTTGGAAAAATATGCATACTGAAGATATAAGTCAATTATTCGTAAAGTAAGGGTCAGAATTTTCCCTAGTAATTTAAAATTTCGTCGTTGACTAAAAGAATTGCACGTACAAATACACTCTAGTGACAGAATTTTTTTCTTCTTTTTAAGACTTTCAAACTTGTTCAAAAATTTTTCAAACAAAAAGAGACATGAGAATTCTTTCTTGAATAAATGAGAGCAAAAGCTGTTTCAAAAGTTCATTTTATTTATTTATTTGTTTAAGTCACAAAAGTATTAACAGTTATAATTCTAAACCATCTGATCAGCGATAATTTTTTCCTTTCTTCCCGTTTGAATTTCTTTGGAAATATATTTAGAAAACATTAATCAATCATTCATAAAGTAGAGGTCAGAGTTTTCTCTAGTGGTTGAAAGTTTTTTATTTATTTACAAGCTACGAAAAAATTAACAATTATAATTCTTAACCACCTTTATCAATGATAATATTTTCCCTTTTTGCCTTAGAATTTCTTTGAGAAATATATTAGGAAAACATTAGTTAATTATTCCTAAATTAAAGGTTTAGAGTTTTCTCTAGTGGTTGAAAGTTTCGTCCCTGACTACTAAAATAGCGTGTGCAAGTAAGCGTTAGAAAATTTGTTTTTGAAACAGACATGTGACCAGTGTAGATTTTTGTTTTCTTGAATACCAGCCAAACGAATTTACTTTGGTAGTCTTTCATTCTTTTTGAATAATCTTCAACAGTATGACTGCATTTTACTGTAATAGAAATTTGTTAAAACATTAACAGTCGTACGCCTTCCTTTAAAGTCTTAAAATCAAAGCAGGAAATCAAATACCAATAGTTTAGTGAATATTTTATAGTTAACAGAAAATAAAATATTTTGTGAACGTTTTGCAGGAAAGCAAATAGAAAATGTTTCGTTGATGTTTTGCTGGAAAGCATATACAGAAATTGTTTTATAAATGTTGTGCAAGAAAGCTAATAGAAAAATGTTTCGTTGATATTTTTCAAGAAAGCACACAGGAAATATGTTTCATGAATGTTTTGCCGGAAAGCAAATGGAAAATGTTTTGTGAATATTTTGCAGGAAAGCAAACAGAAAATGCTTTGCGCATATTTTGCAGAAAAGCAAACAGAAAATGCTGTGCGGATGTTTTGCAGAAAAGCAAACAGAAAATGCTTTGCGGATATTTTACAGAAAAGCAAACAGAAAATGCTTTTCGGATATTTCGCAGAAAAGCAAACAGAAAATGCTTTGCGGATGTTTTGCAGAAAAGCAAATAGAAAATGCTTTGTCAATGTTTAGCAAGAAAGCAAATATACATTGTCTTGTGGATGTTTTGCCGGAAAGCAAATACAAATTGTTTCCTAGATGTTTCGCTGAAAAGCCAATGGAAAATGTTTAGTGAATGTTTTGCAGGAAAGCAAATCACATTGTTTGTAAGTTTCGCAGGAAAGTAAATCATATTATTTCGTGAATGTTTTGCTGGAAAACATAGTGTTTTGTGAATGTTTTGGTGAAAAGCAAGTATTTATGTTTTGTAGTTGCTATCACGGTTTAATTTAGGTTTGTGAATATTATGCTTCTGAAGATTTGGAGACCTTTATCTATCCCGAAACGTAGCTAGAGTTTTCTTTACAAATGCGTGTGTTTGACTTGTATCTAACGGGCTCTAAAACGATTTTTAAGTGTATTTTGAAGCATTAAGATGTCATTACTTCCATAATTTTGTAGCGGAAAGAGCACTGACAAAATAAAATGCATATTTTAAACTAAAAAAAAAGCAAGAATAGTTAACAAAAATAAAAAAATCAGAGTGTACATAGAAACTGGGAAAAAGAAAAAATGATGTAATTCGAACTTAATTTTTTTAGTCTCGATACAAACTGACCCCCCGATTAAAACTGCATTTTTACAAAACATTACATAATTCAAAGAAATCCGTCAAATTAAAGGGGTATTAAAACACAATTAGCTGCTATTCTGTCTCACCAATCGCGAAAAGAGCCATTTTTCATCAACGAAAGCTGTTCCCTGATTGGACCGACGGGGTTATAACTTTATTGATGCCAGCCAAAATCTTCTGCGAGCGGAAAAGGCCATTCCGGGTGAAACACCAACATTTTTGACAGGAAATCAAAACAAAAATTCCGCTGTTGAATGCATCGATCAAATATTAAAAGGGGGTCGGCAGCTGCTGCTGCTGTGCTTGCGATATCGATTCCATCGATTAACTGTTAGGAGGCGATTCGATACAATTATAAAAGATTTCGCAGGTTTTAATAGTCCGCTCTTTTGTGGAATGAATGATGTGGAAATATAATTCTTTTATGATGGAGGGGAGAGAGAGAGAGAGAGAGTTAAGTATAATAATGAGTATTTGGGATTGGAATTTTTCGGAAACGAACGCCGATGCCTTGTCGTTTTGCGGGTGCAGGAATTTTCGAACTTAGCTGAAATTAATCTCTCGTGTGATTTTAAGAATCGGATTAAATGTTATGGCAAAATGGCGCTTTGTGAGAAGTGGCTTGTTCCGTATCTGTAGCGTCGATATGTATGTTTTTTAACTGCATTATTTGCTGCTTACTGATTGAAATTAATTAAAAGCTTTATAAAATATCTCAGTTAAAAAAGGTACAAATATGGCAGAGCAATCTTAAAGGGTAGAGAGAAAGTACACCGTTCTTCAGTTGCAAAAAAATTCCACCATCCACACTCTACCTCTGCGGATGGTGGAGCATATTTGCAACTGAAGAGCGTTGGTCCTTATTGTACCATCCTAAAAGAGCGTATAGTAGTTTTGCTATTAATTTTATGTATGCTGTTTTCAGTGTGCGAATTGTACATTTTCTCCAGGGGGGGTGGGGGACATTTGTCCAACATGTAAAAAAAAAGAAGGAAGAGAGGTGTAAATGCTCCACTCACATAATTCATTAGGTAGTACATGACAAATGCAGTCGCCAAAATGTCTGGGAAGTGACTTAAATTCGAACAAAATTCAACCCCCGATTTTCTGTGCACAAGCACATATATTCCTGGCTAAGTCGATTCTACAACTACCTTCAAATTCGGCTCGAGGCAGAGCAGTGCTTGATCCCTCATTTCGCAGTCTTCCTCTGAAACCTGACCCCAGTTACAAAATGAGAAATGGCATCAGGCATGTGTTTTCTGTTGCAAAGGGTTAAGTTTGTAACTTGCTCCTTGGTCTAGTAAGCAAAAGAAGAATTTCTGTTCTCAGTATTTAAAATCGTTAGGTACTGTTGAACTTGTAGGGACAGAGATTAATTTATCATTTCTCCGGCAGGGGATAAATAGTATCCCTGGCAGGGATCAATTAATATTTTTCTAGCCAGGGATATTAAATTCTTGGGGACGATCCCCGGCATCCCCCTCCCGGTCAATTCCATTCGCACTCTGGATACTTTACGAAGTTTGTAATTAATTTTCACCTTTTAGCACCAGTTTCTTGTTGACTTTTTTTTTTTTTTTGTGCCCATGGTGATTGACTACCAGGCCTCGGTAACTCAAAAGACGAATCAGTATCACGTAGTAATGAGGTACAAAAATTTTGAAAGAAACTAGCTTGACAGACATTGTACTAAGCTTTTTGGTGGCCATTTTTCGTATGGCCGAAATATTATCTGGGACTACAGCTGGCAAGATTCTTTTTGTGTGTCCTTTCATCCAGGAGAGAACTTCTACGAAATTCTGAGAACCTTCTGAATACAGTAGCTAGAGAAACGACGCTCCATGCGTCGTTTTCCAAACTACGATGCTAATTGTAGACGATGAAGCCATTCTTGTTGATTTAACCCCACTTTAAAATCGTAGAAAATGACAGCGCGATTATGCTCTCGCGTCAACTCAACTCCATTTTCCTTTCTTTCAAAATTTATTCTGTGACAGGTAAATTGCAGTTTTTGCCAGAGATTATCGTCTGCGACCATAAGAGAGTTCACATTTGCATTTTTAACTTTTTTTTTTAAATCGTAACCCTCGTATTATGCAGTTAATACTGTATTAAAAATAACTGCCATTGCTTCAGTAAAAGCTCCTATTATACTTTTAATTAAAGATTACTATTTACAATATTGAATGGCAACATCGATAAATGTTCTTTTTAAATGTATAATTGCAACTATAAAGTGCATTTCATTTTGCGTACCAATTCTATCATTTACAATTCTGTTACATCATGATGCAGAGCATTTTGTTATGAAAGAAATTGACTTGAGGAAATACACTTCTTTTAATACTTTTGAAGCACGTTCGAACACTGTTGGAATAAGTAACAAAGCAATAGATGATTGCTTCATCTTTAAATTAAGTTCTTACGTGTTACCTTCAAAAGAATAACGTCCTTTCCTTTTCTGCTGGAATAATAATTATTATTACCAAAATAATAAAAACTGTAATGATGATAATAATAATAATTGAAGCATTTTGCGACAATAGACTAATAATTATGTATTTTTTTAACAAACGCGCACTTGATTGATTTCTCGCGCGACCGGGAAAGAAGAAACAACTGTTACAAACGCACTACGAGAGCGGGACAAAAATCAAGAACATCGTCATTTTCTCCTTCCATCGTTCGGAATCCGGAGAGAGTAGCAGGTGGAGCTGCACTACCGCCATCTATCGTCGCTCCGCTGCGGTTTTCTTCCACTCTCGCAAATCGTTTCGAGTCCTGCGGGATGATGGAAAAGGAAGATTTTTCAATTCGCGTGCTCAACTAACCTTACCGTTAACAATTAACCTTCATCCGTAAATTGCGATTTAAGTGTCAGTGCACTTGGGTTGTGTTGTTCGTGACTGCTTCGGGAAAGTTCGAGAGAACTCGTGGAAAAGTTTTGTTTAAATAAATCGAATCGAATCCAATTGAATGGATTGTTATTGTATCGTATTATTAGACTCGAACAGATTTTCGACTTTACTGGAAATGAAAGTTTTTTTTTTTTTATCGTAAAAGAAGACAAAGGAAAAAAAAAAGTTAAACATTCGATGACATTAGTTAACATTTTTTTATATCTACTGTATGAGATGAGACAATATTAAAATAAAGATGGAAATAATAATACCAATTTTGGTAATTAAAAAGTTTTTAATTGTTGCTTCTCATTGACGAATACAATGGAAACAATTTTCATTGCGTTGGAAATTTTCTGTATAAGAATGGCTGACTAATTAACTCCACATGAGATATAAATTACAAAATGGATTCCCAGTAAATAATTTCGAACATGTTTTCATTTGCATTGTCACATTGCAATAAAAATGTATTTTTAATCTAGTAAAATATAGTAATATTCGCTGTGTTCTTACCTCTTGACTAGAATTCAGTAAGGTTTATTATGCCTAGTACAGACGGCAAAATTTATCAGATTTTTAATCTTTCACCAGAATATCTTAAATAGTCTTTTCCCTCTAATTTTGTTAAAATTATTTTCTAATTTATCTTCTTCCTCCTGTAAAAAAAATAAGCATTATTCACTCCTGAATAATTTTCTTACAAAATCCTAAGTAAATATTTCGCTTTAATTTGTTTTTAGAATTTTAAATGAAATTTTTTCAGAATAATTATTAAACAAGAAAAGATTTTAAAATCCATCTTGAATAAACCTGCTATCATCACTTGACTTTCAGAATCATCGCATAGACTGAATTGTCATGTCATCGTGCTGCCATCTCTTGAGAATGTTTTAACTTAAATTGTCGTTAGTGTATATTTTATCGGGCGCCTGTTAAATTTAGAATTTGGCATTATTTTTATTATGTTTGCATTTCTCTAGGACACCATGCATATTAAGATTTGTTGTTTTTTAAATATACCTAAGAGTTTCCTTCCTATGTCCTTTAACTCATAATAATAGGCTTTGTGTTCTTACTTTCATATTTAATTATTATTTTTAAAATATATCTCAAAAGCTATTCATTCTAAATGTTTGTTCACGTGTCACGTGAAGGAAGGATTAAATATGGAACATTATAAAGAGTTACTGAATTTAAAATATAGGTTTTTGATTGATTTTGTATTTAAATATGCTCAAAATCGGGAGTAGTTCTTGAGACTTGGCGAAAATTGTGCACATTTTAAACTTGCATAACGATCGTTCAGGTTTCAGGTTTCTAGTATAAAATGTGTTCCTACATTATTTCGGGAATACATGGACTTATCTTGAATCGACCATATTATAGCCATTTAGAGGGGGAAAAAAAAACATTTCTCGCTGTTGTCGCATTCTTCCATTTTTCAGCAGATGTCAGTGCTGTTAAAAATAATCGTGACAATTTTTTGACGGGAAATGACGTGCTAAAAAGTAAAGGACTCTCGTGGAGCTACGTCAACTATTTTTTCAACTATTTTTATAGAAATCAAATCCATTCTCCGTGACTGGCAACAGTCAAAACGTCAGAGTTGGGTGTTCCCAGAGCGGGAACACTGCGCATTAAAGGGTTAACAGGTAAATGAAGACGACGTTTCCGACCCCCCCATTGCTATGCGATTCTGAACCGTCTCTGTACCCCTTACACCCCCTGCAAGTTTGTCAGTCTGGTAGCGAATCATCCTGTATAGTTCACTGTCACATGACCTGTACAGACTTTGGTGTGTACACAGCTGATATTTCGTTCACAGGGTTGGAAAAAGAATTTTTATGCATTTCTTTTTCATATATTTTTTAGGATTTCTGTATATGATTGTGTATTTGCTTATTGGTCAATTGCTTATTCATGTTTCTTCTGGGATTAGTTAGGTGTATATATATATTTCATTTTTTTTCCATTTCAGCTTATGTGCGGTATGAAACGGCCTTCCCCTGAACCAGTCGAGAGACCCCCTAGCGGAGGCAAAAGTGTCAAAAAGCCGAAAGTTCAGAAAAAGAAGAAGAAAAGAGACCCCAACGAACCCCAAAAGTAAGTTTGCTTTGATCTTAATCTTAGCTGTTTATTTTATACTCTAATTTTGTATCGTTTGTGTTCAGATACAAAGTTATTGCACCTTTAAAAAAAAATCTCAGTCAATATTATTTTAATAGTCAATCCTCGACAACCTGGACCTTCATAAATTCACATTGAATTCTCGACAACCTATAGTGCGAGACCTTTGTACGATCAATCCTCGAGAACCTATAATGAGAGACCTTCATAAATTTACAGTGAATCCCCGACAATTTATAGAGTGAAATTCATAAAATTACGGTCAGTACCCGAAACCTTACAGAATAAGATATTTATAAAATCACTGTCAACTCTCGATAATTCATGGCTAATGTGATTTTATGGTCTACCCATAGTTTCGACGAGATTCTCTTGGAATTTTTGCTGCCGAGAATCAAACAGTATTTTTACTTTCCGAACATGTACCCATGTAAGGAAAGTATTGTAATCATGAAAAAATTCGAATTCGAGATTTGGGTGTATTGACACGTTTTGAGGTCTTCTGAATTCATTTATGCTATTTTTACGAGATGTATGTATGTATGTGTGTGTGTGTGTATGTGTGTTTGTGTGGATGTGAGTGAACACGATAGCTCCTGAACAGGGCATGCGATTGAGCTCAAACTGGGTATATAGGTTATAAACCACCGTCGCAAGACCGGTATTGATTTGGGTGTGTATAGGACTTACAGTTTTTCTACAGGGCTACGACAAAGTTTTCTTTTACATGATGGCCTATGGAGGAAAATTCTGGAAAGTGCGCTAGCGTTTAAACGGTACATTCGATTGAGCTCAAATTGGGTATGCATGTTATAAACCACCGTCGCAAGACCTGTATTGATTTTGATGTGTATAGGACTTACAGTTTTTCTACAGGGATAAAATAAAGATTTCTTTTACATTATGGCCTATGGGGAGAAATTCTTGAAAGTGCGCTAGCGTTTAAACGGTACATTCGATCGAGCTTCAATTTGGTATATATGTTTGAATGATTCATCGATTAAAATTTATTTAAATGCTTGGTAAAGATCTTAATCGTAAGTGTTCGGAAAGTCGAGTGGAGTCACTCCAGATTTTTTTTTTCACAGTGTACAGGGTGGTTATGTTTAAAGCTTTTCGTATGGGTCCTGTATTTGCTGAAATTCCAAACTTTAGAAATATTGTCCGAAAATGGTCCGATATTTTAAAAGTGGTCCTATTTTTTTTATAAAATACGTAAAGAAGTTCTCTCGAGATTTTCAAATGGTAGGACAATTGAGGCCAACTTTTTCAAAAGTTCGGAATGTTGGCAAATTAAGAAACCGTACGAACCCTGTCGGTCAAAGAAAGAACTCAGGTGAAACTTGTTCCCCAATATATGAAAAGGATTATTTATTATCAACGGATCATTTATAAATTAATAGAAGTTTATATTGTCACCGAAAGATTGACTGCTGACCTATCAATTTGTCCCTGTGCGCTATCCAAAAAAATAAAATAAAATAAAATAAAATCATATTGCTGTTTTAAAGAATTCGGCTGTATAAAAAAAATGGAAACATCACATCAAAAAAGAACTACAAAACGGAAATATATACCATGTACGTATGTATTTGATTCTTTCAAAAATGAGAACCAAAAAATAAGAGGGAATTCACTGAAAAATGAGCCATTGCTACAGTCCTAGCAATGGATCATAGATTGCACAGTACAAACATATACTTCTTATACAGATATATATATGTATAGATAGATAGATATTTTTTCCCCATTTCAGTTTCGTTTGACAGCTATCATTCTTCAAATAAAAATTCCCTCTAAAACTCCCTCCGAACAATAAAAAAAAAAAAAAAATCCCCATCCCGTTTCCTTTTATTCTAAAGTAATATACTTTTCAAGACATACACTCATATAAAGCCTGTGTGTGTATTATTTGAAAGGGGGGGGGATGTATCAATGTACGGCCGTACACACATGGATATAAGTCCGCATTTACAACAAAATGAAGTAAAAATAAGGGATTTTCCCCCCCCCCCCGAAGCACACAAACTCTTTTTCCCTGTACAATCCGTCTTCAATTCCCGTATATCTATCTATATATAAGTATTTTATTCTGGGGAAAAACAGAATTGAGGAATGGGGGAGAAATACAGGGAATAATACTTCCAGAAATAAAAGTTGAAAAGAATACATGGATGTATTTATGTCCACATATCGAAATATATTTATACAGAGGGAAGGCTCCCCACCCCCACCCCCCCCCTCTTCGGAGGAAGGCGTTTCAAATGGCTGCAAGATTCATATCCAGTGTCAGGTTTATGAGCTACGCTGCCGTTTTCTTCTAAAATATGGAATGGTAGTGAGGTATGGAAGACGAATTTTTTTCCATCCTCCACTTTTTGTCGTGTTTCAGAGAAAACGCAGTGTTGAAGATTGACAGAGCTCTTAATATGCTCCAGTGCTAAGCTCCGGTGGACATTTTGTTTCTCTTAATTGCAGCTCATTCCACATCGGCCGGCATATAGAGTCGTAGTTCTAATTAGGCCGTGCTAGGCCTCGACCTAAGCTGCATTTTCTCTCTTTCCCTTTGTCTCTTTAAGGCCGTAGACAGAAAAACAAATTCGGTGGATGGAAATATGTAATTTTCAACTTTAATTAATCTCCAGAATCAGCGTAACTAAAAAGCTAATGCATTGACTGAATTTTTGGGGGAGGGAGGTCAAATCTCCATGATTCCCCCCTCCTCCCCTCGGCTTCGTCTGGTTACTTCCGGTGTTATAAGAACGCCCCACCAGTGACTTAGAGGACTCTGATCTCGAAACTGGAAGGCGGGAGGTGCCGGGTTCAAACCCCGGTCGCGCTTGTCGATCTAGCCGTTCGGCGTTTTTCGTGGTTTTCTCCGAAACCTCGCTTAAATACGGGTTAGGATCCCTTAGAAAGTCCCCCACGGACCGCATTCCCCCTATAAGCCTAGGACGCTAGTGCAGTCAATTGGCCTTAATCCACAAGCAAATCCGATGTCAGCGAGGGCGAATGATACCGAATCCGCACTATAGCCTGAACATGAATTACATGTGCTCAAAAATCTACGCTCAAAAATAGGTGCATCAAACCACTGCCCAGGGCCTGATTACTGAAAAGGCTCGGGAAGCTTGAGCTTCCCCTCGGAATTTGAAGGGGGCCCTGAAAATGACTGAAAGACTGCGATAAAAATTCAAAATTTTGTTTTTAAATAATCTTTTAAGTTATTGTAAACATTTTAATGTAGAGAAGTGGTGCTTTTCAGAAGTCTTGATACGTCATGTCGCAACATTTCTAAATTAGTTGTTTGCGATGTCTTTGTCTGGGACTTCTGCTGCAGTTGAGATTTTTTTTCTATTATGGGGAATATTTGGCCGGCAGAAAGGGGTAGACTTTTAATGTGTAATGTTAAACATCTTCTAAATGTCAAAATTAATTCTCAACATCTGTGTTCTGATTATGATGTCATAAACAAACAAAGAATTCCTGAAAAAAGCCACGTCTAATGAAAAATAAAACTAAATTAATAAAGTTTAATTAAATAAATGTTTTTAGTTATTTCTTAATGTTTAAAGTAATTTCAAAAATACTGTAAAATCTCGTTACAATGAATTAAACTATTATGAAGATTAATGAATAAAATATTTTTGTCAAATTAAAATTTCAAATGAATGAATAAAATGCTTTTATCAAAGAAAATCATTAGAACTAATTAAATCAATGAAATTTCTTTTTTATGAATAAAATATTTTTATGAAAGAAAATCATTAAAACTTTACTTTTCCCAAACAAAAAGGGGATGGGGGGGGGGGCGAAATGAAACTCAGATTCCCCTCACTTGAGAGGTTAATCGGGCCCTGCCACTGCCGAAAATATTTCCTAGCTGTGGCCTTTCCAATTATGTCCGAATTTTTGTATTTTTCTCTATTTTTTTTATTGACAGCGCTTTGTGTGGAGCACGGAGACATAAATGTCGGCAGCTTCTAATTTTGTCTATGCACGGCCCTGACTGTCTATAGCGGTGTTTCGCAACTTTTTCATACATTCATTTATAGTAGGTTCTGGCTTCATAAGATGGCGCTGCTTTCTATTTTTCTCAACGCCGTTAAATTGTTGTCAAAAAATTTGTTGGAAAAGTAGCGGAACCTGCCGTAACGGCTATAAAAAAAAGTCTATGAAGTTTCGTAGCATACGGTTTCCGAAAGTAACTAGTTTTTTTTTTTTTTTTTTTTGTGAAAAATAACCCAGTTGCTCACTTTGTTCTCAGATACTTTCAGATCTCCAATCATCTACCATATGCCGCAAACAGTTGATCGCAGCGACATCTTAAATCGGCTAAAAGAGTGACGCTTTCTGACCTGCAGTCTGGTAAACGGATTTTGTCCGTAATATTAAATTTCGTGCTCAGATTTCGTCACTTTTTTCTACAGAGTAGTTTCGGTACCAGCAGTAAGTGTTCAAAATTTAGTGATGAAAAAAGATCGCGCTTTGCACTCGCGCGAAATTTAAAGTTTTCTTTTTCATTTTTAACCCTAGTAGCACAATTAGTCCAAAAAACGTTTTTTAGCGTCAAAAAACGTGTTTCCAACGTAATTTAAACGTTTTTTTGAACTAGCTGTGCTACTAGGGAAGAATTTAAGCTTTTTTTTCACGCTTTCCAACAACTTTAAAAACATGTTTATGATTTCGGTTTGTTTGCCTGCCTATCGTAATATCCAGAAGAATTCACTGCAAACTACATTTTAGTTAAAAAATAATTTAAAGATTTTTAAAAATTAATGTTAAGTTAAATAAGTACACCATTCATAAGCGATGAGGAGAAATTTCACTTAAGAGGAGATTTGCAAACAAAGCAACATATTGTTTTCATATAACAGCAGAACCAACAAATATTTTTCATACGTCTGCATTAATTTAACTGAGATAATTTACAAACGCAACCCACCTTGTGTTATTTTTGTTAAGGTCGTACCTTACGCCACACGTTAGAATTGCAATTAACCCTTTATAAGGCGAGTTTATGTGCAGAAAGTCAAAAATATTTGGGATTTTTCTGGCCCATTTTTTAGAATTAATTCATATATTTTCCTTCTACTGTAATATAACACGTGAAAATTGGAGAAACAAGTATTAAACAAACATAGAAATTTTGCAGTAGAATACATTCATTATTCACAAAATCAAAGTCGGAAAACTACCTGCTGCTTGTACACGGAATGAAACTCAAAAATATATAATTAAAAGTGATGATTCTTATGCTCAAATTTTCAAGTCATTATTGGAGCTTTCTTTAAAATGACGAATGAAAGAAATGTTCATTACCCAAATATAATTTATAATCTATATATATGGGGAAAAAAATATACATCCAATATAACTCAACAAAAATCAGAAAATTCACTCATGATAATTGATTTCTGTATTTAACAGACCGTAGGTGGTAAGTATTCTTATCAGGGATTTATAAAGAGTTAATTGAACTTCAGTACCAAAACCATGGACTTTTCTTTAAAAGTGCCATCGAATTACATAAATCATGGTTAGTTCATTTTAAAGGCATTATTTAAACCAACCAACCCTGTCAATTTGTTTCAAAATGTATTACAGATGAAATGTACCAACAAGTAATTCGTTTAGAGATGGCCACTAAAGAAAAAAAAAATGCATTACTTTTCCAGATCAATGGCAGGCGACGCGTGTGCACTTCTCTTTCTTTTTTCTAATTGCAACTTTATTCCACTTACTGTAACTTTCGAACAAAAGAAATGTTGTTTCAACTGCGTAAATTATTTTAAAATCTTCTCGTGTCGCATGAAAATGTAAAAATTCCTCTCCCCTAGTACTTAAAACAATTTAAACAAAAATTTCCCCTTCATCCCTCATAACCAGATTTTACATTGATCAAAGCGGATCCTAGCACTTATGTTAAATGTAGAGCCCGAAAGAAAAAGAATAAAAACTTAATAAATAAATAAATAAAGATTTAATATCGCGCGCTTCCTTCACCCCCCTCCCCCTCTGCCCCAATAAAACAAAAGAAAGTTTCGCCCAGAATTTATAATAAATGCTCGGTAAATTTTTCTGGCGAGCATTTATTTCATAGTGCCTCTTTCTTAAAGCGAAAAACGGTTCTTTTTTTATTTTTATTCTTCTTCCCTCGGAAAAACTAGAGTGAATTAAATTATTTGGAAACACGAAAATAAAAGAGAATACACACGCAGACGAAAGCCCCTCTCACTTTTACTAAAAAGGGCATCCGTGTATCTAGGAACAGAAAACAATTTAACCAATGAAAGTTCACGAAACTTAAAAAGAGTGGAAAAATTCAGAAAAGAAGAGATATAAAAACTGTAGACAACTGCATCAAGGGAAACTGATTATTTTCCTTAATTGCTGCTCAAGTTGAAACGTAAGTGGAAAGGGAAACACACACAGGGTTGTTGGTTTTATTTTTGACGTAACGTCGCCAAACGTTTTCGTAGATCGCCAAATGATTTACACATTGAGAGGCGGTTATACGAGGGAAATGTAATAGTCATAAAGAGGGGGGACGAAAAAGTTATGGAAGTCCTATCTTTTATGTTTTCTTTTATATTTAATGGCATAAGAACCCAATTAATTTTTATTTGAAATTTGTTGAGCGGCTATAGATGTTCCGAGTTTTAGCGCGTTTTTTTTTTTTTTTCAATTGTGTTTGTGTGATCTTTATATTAGAAGGTACTATCATACTCAGTGAATGTTTATTATCGGGTAATTAATTGAAAGTGATTCTTGTTTATTACTTAATTAAAAAATTGCACTGCTTATTTAACATCAGCAATGGCTTTTAATTGTGCATTTTTGTAAAACGCCGGGTCGATTTTAAATATCCTGCCATTTGTTTAGTATTGCATTCTAGTATGAAATAAATTTGTATGGAAATTATAATATCCTTCCAAAAAAATAATTTGTTAGATGAAGTCATTCGCATACATTATTTATGTATTCGTGGTGACACGCGCAAGTAGACAGACTATGCAGTTGCCGAATTTGTGACTTACAAAATAAAATTGCGTTTATCCGTATGAATATGTAATTTTGAATATACAAATGTGAAATTTATCAGATAAATCACACTCATATTACTCATTTGGTAGTGACACGCAGAGACTATGCAATTGCCGAATTTGCGACTTCATAGTGAAATTCATTTCATTCATTTCATGTTATCTGAATATTCCATAAATCAGGAATTAGCTGGATAAGAGTCACATGACTGTGTAGTTGCAGATTTTCTGACTCCATAGTGAATTTACATTAATACCTTCCATTATGTTAATAAATGCGTATGCTTTTCCGAATTGTGTGTAATTATTTTCTGTGTTTAAATACAGTTTCACATGCTTCCATTGCTCCAGCATCAACAGAATATAAAATAAGTATTCATTTTTTTTTTTTTTCAAAAATGCACAGAATGTATGAGAACATTTTCTGTCAAGGAAGACAATATCACATACTAGCCAATGCAAGAACGGATTCGTCCTTGCATTTGCTAGTATGTACTTGCATTTGCTAGTATGTATTCGACGGAGAAAAACTGTATTTATAACATTATAGATGTACACTTGGAGGACAAAAATAATCTACACGTTTAAAAATGTAAGTTTTGTAATCATGTAACCAACCATTAGATCATAGCTTTACAAAAACTTATAAACAGAATTCGGATCACGGAAAATATTCTTTAAAATATTCAGCAAGATTCCAAGTGTTATTTTTCTAAAAAATAACCTAGAGTTATTCTGGGAATATTCAAAAACTTGATTTAGGTCAACATGTACAACTATATAATCAATTTTTGCTTTCAAAGTTTGTTTAGATATTTTTTACTTTCTAAAATGAATTCAGTTCTTATCAGCCTAGTTCTCATAAACTATCGTAAATTTTTAATCGTATCCCACCCCCTTTTTAATCATTTTAACATGAAAAATAACATACATTCTTTAGCATATATCAGATGATTGAAAAAGACAATTATTTGAGAAATAAGAGCGTCTTATTTTATCAAATTCATCATAGCTATTATTGCCAAATTCAGCAATCATTTCTTAATTCTAGTAACCCGCAGCCAAAACGGAGTTCTTCACCGAACAGATGTCGTACTAGAAGCGAGGTAGCTTGGGCCATTACAAAGATTACATTTGTCTTTACGGCCCTGCAAAGGCCATAAACATAGGCGGCCCAGGACGCACCCCCGCCCCCATAAACATAGGGCGGGGAGGGAAAGGAGGATTCCCCAATTCGCTATTCGAACTAGTCCTGTCGGTTTTAATGGCGGCTATAAAACGACATTACTTGGCGAGCTTTCATAAAAGCCGAGTGATTTACCGTCAGTGCTTCACTTTTGAATATTGGATTTTTGGCGATGCGACTTCCAAGACTTTATTTTTATATAGATTTCTAACTCATTTTACATTCCTTCAGGGAAGGGAGGCCATATTTAAAGAATTTTTCATTGCTCCATGAATCAAGGGTTGTATATTCGAAATACAGAGGGGTATCACGTAAGAGAAAATAACAGACATATGGAAGATTTTAGTGATGATTGTATCGTGGCCATTTCGTTTCAGCTACTGATCTTTGCGACATCCGGATTTAAACGCGGGAAGAGGGAATTCTGGGAATACGATTGTTGTACTTGCGAGGAATAAGTTATGGCAATTCCCCTTCCCCTCCATCTTACATTTCATGTATTGACTTTCAAAAAACATATAGTTCGAAATAAATAGGAATGGTATATTTTCGGAACAGTTTATTATTTTGGCGTTTTATGTTTACTTTAAGTACATAAATGAAAAAAGCTTCCGAAATTGTACTAGAATTTCTGTAACCGCACATAAGAACACAGAATTGATTTGGTCAAATGCAGTGATACCTTGAGATGCGATTTAAGTTCGTTCCTTGTCAGAGTTAGTTACCTCCATTGAAATTACTACGAATAAATCTTTAAAATTAATCAAATAAAACTTTCCAATTTTCGTGTAATAATATAATTATTATAAACACCCATTATATTGGATACAAATTTCAAAACATACAGGATATTTCTTTATTATACCGACAAACTCATAAGATTTAATAGATGAGCTTATGTAGAGCATAAATCAACAACGCAACCCTGTCCGGTCTTTAATCGTTTTAAAGTTAATTGCAGATGGAATGCAAAAATCTCTAGATCCCAACAAAGCCGCTCATTTCTGAAACAACAAAACATGCTACACAAAAAATAAGGCCATATTAAGAAAGAATGAAAAAAAATTCATCTTTTTTTTTTTTTTTTTTTTTACAACATATAAATTTAATGACGAGTTAGCACTAAAACAGTGAAAATAAGGCAAAGTCGAATATTTGTGAAAATATTTCATAGGCCTTTCTGAAAACACTGTCCTAGCTACAACAGACAAAATTCACTAAAAACTGGCCTATTCTAGTGAGCTTTAGAATACGCTAACAATGAATCTTATAGGTTGTCTAGTTCAAGAGAAATTGTGTCCAATATTTGAACTCAATATGGCGTCAGAAATTCGTTGAATTGGTTTCAGGGGTGTAAAAACCATTTGTGGAACATAACTAGACCCCCTAGTAAGTTCTCGACAACCACCATTCATTGAATTTCAGGATAATTGAAAATCAAACTTCGTCTGCTGAGCTTAGTAAATCATTTCTTACCATACTTATTGCATTGGCTTAACTTATTTATTACATAAATAACATATGCTTTTTTTAAAATCTGTATTGTAATTATATGTATGTACCTGTATTTTGATTATAAAAATTACTGCAATGATTCACATGTTTAACCCCTTGAGGCGCAACCCTTTCGATCGTCCGCCCTCTTGCTGGTCGTTAATTCGAGCGATGGCAACGGCTGCCCTTTTTTCAGCATTGGGCCATCCATCCGGCTATTCTCGCGTTCTTCCATTTTTCAGCAGATGTCCGTGCTGTTAAAAATAATCGCGACCATTTTTGGACGGGAAATGACGTGCTAAAAAGTAAAGGATTCTCGAGGAGCTATGTCACCCGCAACTCTTTTTATAGAAATCTAATCTATTCTTCGTGACTGGCAACAGTCAATACGTCAGATTTGGGTGTTCCCAGAACGGGAACACTGCGCATTAAAGGGTTAACAAAATATTTAAATCTGGAATGAATTTCAATGTATAGATTTTCATTCCCCAGAAATTGCCAACTATTTCATTTCATAGCGGCATTACAAAAAAAATTACCTCTCTCTGTCAAATATCTAATACACATGCCTTGTAACCATTTATCTAACAGTGTCGAGGCCTTGACATTTAGAATAAATCACAGAGCTCGATCAATCCTGATATCCGAAAATAGTTATTCCCCAAGAAACTGATATTTCTTTATACAATTAGTGTCCGGTCCCCCCCAATCCTGCAGTTCGATAAACTTTAATCGTCGATTCTCCTCCAATAAAACTGCTCAGGGAAACCATTTAATTTGCGCTGAGAGCGCCCTCTCCCTGCCGCCTGTAATAATTTGGATTTGCGATGTTTATCTCCGGGAGAGGAAAGTTAAGGTGAAAAAATAAATAAAATAAAACTTCTCAACTCCACCCTTTGGAATGAATATCAACAGTGTGTCCTCTTCTTTATATTATTATTTTCTTTAATTCACAACTGTTAATGGCATAATCGTGATTCAGTTACCTGTTAAAGGGTATTTCCAATGAAAATTTACCAGAGAAAAAGGGGGTGGGGGAATCTAATCGATTTTGATTGCCGAATTTAAGGGTCAGTGGGATCACTGAAAGGATCTATAAATTTACAAGTGATCAAAACAGTCGAAATCTGTTTTTTTTTTTCTGCGTTGTAGTGTACGTTGCATTAGTGGATGTAAATTTACCCTTAAATTATTCGTGTAATTACAAGGAGGGGGGTGGGAGCATTACTTTAAGCATGCGTGTGGTTTGAAGTGTACAATTATTCATGCGATAAGACTGTTTGTACAGGCATTAGCATGCTGTGGCGAATAGTGTAATTGATTATAGATTATAGATAATCGGGAATAAGGTTTTTTTTAAAAAAAAAAAAAAAACGGCATAGAATTGCATTTAATAACGATGACTTACTGATCCCATCAGCGTTCATGTTTTTGCTCAAATTAGGTGTAGAAATTTTGAACGTAAAAAAAAAATCGCGGTGTGTTACTAAAGATGGAACCCATATATGAAACAATGTTTGTTTTAAAATGAACATTTTTTAAAATAGTAAAACTAGCATTGCTTGGCTGAGTTTCATAGCTTAAGTGAAATAGCTTATTTAAGCGGAACACAATTTTATTTGCCTGTTACATTTCATGAATATTTGCTGTCGAACCAACTGAAAGCCGTTTTATTCAAGTCTGAAATATTCAATTATTGATTACATTTCGCATTTATTAATTAGTACTTTAAATGAACTTCCACATCTATGGAGATTCGTTTCGAAATCTGGAATCCGTTTCATTGAGAAGATTTGAAGAATTGTTTTGTGAAATGTGTTATATTATTTGCTTTTTATTTATTTTATATGAAGTATAATGCGTGGTAGTATACTTCATTTAAAATAAGAGAGTAAGCAGAGTTACTAAATTTAGATTTTTTTCAGGCATGTGTTTTGTGAAATGTGTTGATTTGTGTTACCGTATCCGTAACAATTCTTCTAATCTTTACATCAACTTTCATAATGAATTCCGCCTGTCTTACTTATTTGCATTTTTTTAAAAAACGTTCTACTTACCATTTTCTTTACTAGATGGCGCCAGCTTTATTGATCACTATTGCTTTATTTTTGCAGGCCAGTGTCGGCGTACGCACTATTTTTCCGTGACACTCAGGCCGCCATCAAAGGACAGAATCCGAACGCCAGTTTCGGGGAAGTGTCCAAAATCGTCGCTTCCATGTGGGACGGACTAGACGTAGATCACAAAAACGTAAGTACTGCTTGTTGAAATTTAGAATGTATTTTAAGAGTATCTTTTGAAATAGACTTCCGGAAATTTTGCCGTAGCTTAAACAATTCTTCTAATCTTTTCAGTGAATTTCGTAATACTCGCACTTTTGTCATTTGTTTGAATACTTTTTAAATCCTAGTGCTTTTCGTTAAAAAAAAAAAAAAAAAAAAAGTGCTTTCGTTTTTGATAAACCATGGTCGGAAAGTTCACTGTTACTTCAACTCTTCTTCCAAAGTGATTATTAGCAGGGCACGTGAAGACGACATTTTGGACCCCACATTGCTATGTGATTCTGAAACCGCCTTGGTTCCCCCTACCTGCCTTTACATTTTTGAAGTATAGTTTAGGACCACCCTGCATAGTTAGGGAATTGTTTAGAACAGTTTGAGGGGTGTTTATAAAACAGTTGTGTGGGGGGAGAGTAAATTATTTTTTATTGAAAAAAAATAAATAAAAAAATTCCAACTGTTTTGTACATTACGGTTTATTGTATTTTGTTTTACGGCAAGCTTTCACGAGGGGCATCTGCCTACGTGGGAATCGTACATCTGGAGGAACACACCCTAAACTCCAGGCCGATAGATCCACAGTTGTGCGGCATGCCCAAACGCCATATTACCACACTTCAGCCATGTACCATGTTGAAGGCCCTACCATAGCTTAGTGGATGAGACACTGAAACATGGTAGATGTGAAGGTCCTGCTTTCGGGCCTACGCGCGGCTGTCGATCTAGTATTGGGCGGTTTTCTTCAGATATAAGGTGAATATGCACTAGAAACCGCCAAAAAGTCCTCCGCCCAAGGCAAACCCCTCTTTAGGCACATAGCCCTCAGGTAGCATTGCCTTAATACACAATACACTACACTGCAATGCAATAGACTTGCAAAACCGTGTTTATCTTATTATTTATTTTTTTTTTAACTTATCAACAACAATGGAAATTACAGATTTCGTTAATCTACTGTAAATCTTGGTGCAGATGTAATCAAAGAAATTTTGATAAATCAATTCTAGCCTTCCTTTTTCTCCCAGAAAGAAAAAAACGTTTGCGTTATCTCTACCGTCCATCTCTTAACTGCTACCCCGCCTCTGCGGTTTTGCAATCAAAAAGCAATCACGAAATTTCAGGAGGGAATTTTGTAATTATTTTAAATCCTCTTTTCTCTCCCCGTAAAACAACTAAACTTTTTAATCTCTCCGCTGCTGCGAGAAGCAAAATTTGGAATGCGGTCGTGCATGAGAGATATGAAAGCATTAATGAATGTACGAAAGAAAACTAATAAACAAATATGTATATAGATTAGATATACAGGAAGATAAGATGGAACTCGAAGAAGTATGTTTTGCTACACAAAAATGTTTACTTCTAATAATTGACGGAAGATTGGTTGTGATGTGAAATGTAATAATTACTGCTGCTGAAAGAGATGCAGAATGTTTACCAATATTTAAATTCCGGCTTCATACTATATTTTCTTAAGTTTTTATTTTATTTTTTTCTGCTTTTTGTAAATAAGTGGGTTACGGGTTTGTAAACTCGTGCAATGTGTTTTAGGCTTTTCTAATGTGTATTCGATCTGGGAATTGCAAGTGTTGGGGGTATGACGTTCCTGTAGGTTTTTTAAGGGTGTATGTCGAAAAGAACTCTGATTTTAGTCTTGGTGCACAATTTGAACTAAACTAATAGCACCACGGTCTCCAAAAAATTCCAGAGGGTTCTTCATAAGCTGCTTTACACACTACAATAAGCGAAAATGCTGTGGCGTTTGTGAAATTTTCAGAAAAAATTCTTAAACATGGATCTGAGCTGCAAGATTTTTCAAAGAGTAACACGTTTTGCGAAGATTTCCGATTTTTAAGAATTTTTTCTAAATATTTTAAAACTGATACAGATTGGATCGTTTATTGCAGTATGTAGTACAGCTGGTAAAGAGACAGTTTCAAAATTTTGAAGTGCCTGGCATAATTAGTTTATTTGTAATTATGTACCAAAATCACATGGTCTTTTCGAACAACACCGTTAAAAGCGCGATTCAGAAACGATTTTGCTATTTAGTATTATGTTAAGACAAATCTGCGCGAGTGGTTATCTGCCTAAGGAGGGCTGCCTTGGGTGGGAGACCTTTTAAGGTGTTCTCAACGAGTATTCTCGTTACAATGGAGAAAACCGGATAAAACTCCGCACCGTTAGATCGACAGGCGTGCGGTATTTTAGAACCCTGGACCTCCACACTTCAGCCATCTGCTGTGTTCAGTCTCTTAAACGCGCGGTGGAGCTCAGTTGTTCTTGTGAACAAGTATATCGGATTTGAGTGCTTGGCTCGAATTCCTCTTATAAATCCTCGTCAGAAGGACAACATAAGGGAGGGTGCCCTCCATAGAGGTCCCAGACAGCGCATAAGCTTAAATCAAGCTTGACATTTCTTTGAATTTGACGTACTAATACAAGCTTGACAGTTCAATTCATTTTAAGCTTGCAGCAAGCTTGGAGAAGTCATTTGAACTGTCAAGCTTGAATACAACTGGATGACTGCTTGATTTGGAAAGCCACATCCACATAACAAATTGAAGAGAGAGCGTGCGGTGATGGCGCTATCTGTCGCTGTAGGCGAGAAGGAGAATGCGTGTATGGGTGGTAGAATGAGGCGCAATCCGGCTCGGCCAAAAGGTACCCGTTCAACTGGCCGTCAATTGCAAAGTGTTGTGTGCGAGGAGGAGGTCGTGCCGCCACAAAATAATTTATCATCAGTCAGTATGTGCTGTCTGGGGTCTTTCTAAGGGGTCCTAACCCGTATTTACGCTAAGTTTCGGAGAAAACCAAGAACAACTCCGTACGGTTAGATCGACGGACGTGCGATCGGATCCGAACCCAGGACCTTCACACATCGCCCGGCTCCCATTTCCAGTGACATAACCACTGTGCCATGGTGAGGCTGGAGGAGCGCTTTTTTTTATTTTGCTGTTTAGTAAATTACTCTTTTCTAAAACTTTAAAGCTTTCGGACTTTATAAAACATTACTTTGCATAATAAAGGGTTTCTGGAAATGCAAGTAAAGCTACCATAATAGATAAAAAAATGTCACAAATGATCCAGCATTATAGAGACCACTTTTCTCTGCTAGGTCTTTTTTACGGTCTGTGCATGTAAAATGAAGTTTTATACTAGTAAAATAATTCTTATTTTCATTAGTGGAAACTACTCTAACTCTTCATCTGCACCACCATGGCCGAGTAGATAAGACACATGGTAGATGGCTTAAATGTGAAAGTCCAGGCCTCTGTTCATCTAACGGTCTTGAGCTTCGTCTGGTTTTCTCCAGATGTCAAGGCCGTAGACAAGGGGGGTGGGGTGGATCACGGGGGTTGGATCCCTCACCGAAATTTCAGTCTTATGCATTAGTAATGTTTTATTTACGTTGATTCTAGAGGTCAATTAAAGGTGAAAAATTCTTAGCACTACATATCCCTTCTTCTCGAATTGTTTTTCTGGCTTCGGCCTTGCCAGATGTAACGTAAATACGCTTTAGAACTCCTTAAAAAGCCCTCCTGTCAGATACACATTGTTCAGGTTTCCCTGAACACAACAGACACTTCATCTACGTCTACACAAACTAAATAATTAATTTCATAATCTGCTTTTAACAGTTATCGCATTAGCAAAATCTATTTGATTGTTTAAAAAATTTGAATGCTCGGAAAATTTCTGTACCTACTTGACTCATTTTGTATTTTGTTACAATTATATTCCTTTCAAAAATAATCGTACTTCGTCATTAAGCTCGGGTGAAAAAATGTTCACCGTACAATCTTTAAATAATGCATTTACAGAAAAGCACTCCAAATGTTAAATTTAATATTCAAAAAGAATCGTAGCACTACATTAACGTTTACTTTCAGCTGTAAAATATTAATAACTAGTTTATTTATTAATTTGTAACGTAGTTTTTAAAAGTAAGACCCTTCCGCTCAAATTTAATTAAAAGTTTAAATTAAAAATTCAACTGTTACCTGCATTCTCCATAATTCTTACCTATTTTTTTTTTTTTTTTTTTCATTTCTTCATTGCGCGCATATTCCATTTCATTTTACAAATTTAACAAACCTTTTCATTTTAAAAAAAAAGAGCTGCGATAATTAATCATAAAAGAAAACTTCCCTTATACCTTTTTTTTTTATTTCTTTTGTCTTGACTTACTTTGCTCTGAATTCCTTAAATTACTGTGCCTCGTAAAAATTTACGTTTCTCTTATTAGGAATGAAAAAAAAAAAAAAGAAGTAATTCTAATTGTTTTCTTCATTAGTTATATGACCCAAATAAATTTAAATTAAACAACAAAGAGCGTTATTAAACACAAAACTAGAACGTTCAAAAACTTTTACAAGCCATTGCTTTTTGTAATGAAAAGCGTGGTTTTAAAAGAATGTATATAACCGTGCTTTCTCAACGGCAAAAATATTTTTTTTTTCATCTCAAATTATAATGAATGCTTTTTACTCGTTTTATTTATTATTTTTTTCCTAAAAAAGGTAGTAATTAGGAATAAAACGAAAGCATATAAAATAAATCTTTAATTCTTAAGCAACCATTTTTTTTTTTCTCGAAAGGCCTTTTTAGTTGATGTTATTAAGTGCACATTATCACTAATTGCCTAGTTTTTAAGTAAATAATCGTGTATATGTTTGAATGACTTTTTGTTCTGGGGGGAAACTATTTGAAAAGTTTCTTTCTTGCTTTTTAAAAAGGAGAAAAATCATACGGATTCTTTATTTTGCTTTGAATGCTTTGTTATGAATGTTGCGCATTTGAATACACTCAAGAAAAGCTTTTTTTTTCCCGTAACATATTTGATCATTATGGGGCCATTCTCAAAAATTTTTTTTAGCTCGTAATTTATAATTTGCGTCGTTCGGTTCTAGCATTTTATTTTTATTTATTTTCAATTTAAATAACAATTCGGCGAAAGTATTTGATTGTTTTAGCTTAAAAAGCAAAATTATGTACGGTTTATTTGTTTTCGTAGTAATATATATACTTTGTTTTGGTTTTTATGTCTACCCACGCACTCCAAAAATAATAATAATGCTTTAGATATTCTTTTGCACATACAGTCGATTTATTTGTTTTATTATGATAACACTACTCTAGGGCGATGCCTTTGTAGGAGAACTTTCTAAGGAGTTCTAACGCGTATTCACGTTACATCTGGAGAAAACATGCCAAAACTTCAGGCCGTTAGATCGACATTCACGCTATGGGACCCGAACCCGGAACCTTCACACTTCGGCCGCCTACCATTTTCAGTGACAGAACCACTGTGCTATGGTGAGGCGCACATAGAGTCAAACCCGCTTAATAGAATATCGGTTTTGGATATATCCGCTTAATGAATAATTTTTCAGTGCGCCAAACCGTAACAACTAGTCAATGTGACACGGATAATGCAATATCCCGCTTATTAGAATAATAAATTTTCGTGGCAAATTGGCTATTCCGGTAAGCGGGTTCAACCGTATTTGGCAATTAGCAAATTCTTCTCGGGCTAGCGAGATAAACAGTTTAGCGAGAATACTGACCCGCGTAGCTCGTTAATATCGCGTGTGCTTTCACTTTGTGGACCCCGCCAGTGACCGAGCGCATAGTGCTCTGAACTGGAAGACTGAAAGTTCAAACGGGAGACGGAGGTTCAAACCCAGGTCGCGTCACCCGACCTAGCCGTTTGGAGGTTACCGTGGTTTTCTCTCAAACTTTGCGTATAATACGGGTTGGGACCGCTTAGAAAGAACTCTACGGAGGGCAGCCACCCTTGGCTTAGACCCCTCGAGTAGATAATCGGCGGTAATCCCACAAAAATCTTTCCACTTTTATGACCTTGGTTCGAACCCCGTCGGTGTAGCTGCCGCTAAGAAAATATTGAATTTCTTTCGTCAAACTTTATTTTGAAGCTCATGATAATAATTTATAAGAATCCAAAAGTAACGATATAGGCTTTTTTATTATATTTTTTTCACATTAATTCAGGGTTGGCATGGTTTAAACCATTTGGTTTAAATTCCGGTTTAAACCATGCTTTAAACCAAATGGTTTTTTTCTCAAAAAAACCAATTGGTTTTTTTAAAAGAATAATTTAAAATTCCGAATACTACAGATAGAATATTTTCCGATATCTTTTAAAATTATCCTTATAAGTATCAACAATAAGTTTTTATATCAATCTAATAGATACCTTACTGTTTTATCATTATTAAAAATTATTAATGAAACTTAAATTATAGGCGGCATTTTTAATTTGTTTCTAAAATAGAGGTTTTGTGATTTAACAACTTATTTTTAAACCTTAAAAATATCATTTTGAACAGCTTATCACCATTATTACTGATGAATCTAAGTGCAAGATTCCACGTAAAATGTAGTAAACAATTAATATTGTATTATATTATATACTAAATATAAAAAATAGAATCTCTAAATAAAATATTAAAATTGAATGATTTCAATGTCCACATAAGTATAGCAGCAATTGTTTATTTTCTTTTTTAATTACTTTCAGAAGGAATGCTAATTGTTATTTGAATATTTTATAATTAATTTTATTTATAAGTATGTAACAGGTAATTATAAAAGGATTAAAAAAAAAACCTGGTTTAAACCAAAATAACCTGGTTTAAACCAAAAAAAACCCGGTTTTTTGGTTTTTTTCAAATAAACCGGGTTTTTTCCAACCCTGCATTAATTAGAAATTAATAAATTGAATTTCAAAATCATAAGTGAGAACGTAGATAAATTTTATTCTCACTAGAATGTATGTACTTCAAACTAAATTTTGAGTCTGTTTGGACAAGTAAGTTTCGAGGAAAGATCTTTCCAAAATATATTTATTTTACAATCATCGTTTTGCTTTATTACTCAAAATTGTAATATATTGCCTTGAACAATGAAGCAATGTTTTTCTTTTTCTGCTGCCGTTGTTGACGAAATAACCATTTCCAAAGCTGAGTTTTATCTTAAAAAGATCCTGCACACATAGATGCCGTGAATGCTCGCGCTTAATTACTCTGCAAATAATTATTGAGCAATGCCTCTGAGAAAATGATTATAATAACAATAATCTACCTCGGGGATAATTAGAACAATACAAACTTCAATTTTCTGAATGCTCGCGGAGGGGGTGGGGGTGGGGGGGGGCACCAAACAACAAATCATTTTCAGAGCAAATCTGAAATTTGTTTAATTTGCAAAGTACGTTCCAGTTACTACATTAATTAGGTTTATTGTTCCGGTTTATATCTGGTGCTGGGTTTGTTCGGCAAACAATCGTATACGCGAATGTAAACAAACATGATTTGTAGCTAGTTGTTACGCCTCAGCTACCTTAACCGTAAATGAGTCGCACCTTTGGCGAGTTATCGCCGCAGACATCTTTTTTTTTTATTTTTTAAGTTTTTAGTTTTCATTTGTTTGATAAGAATGTAATTAATTCTATGGTTGACGTTTATTAACATGATGTTTCGTCGGAAATTCGAAAGCAACTATTTGATTGGACAATCATTTGATAGAACAACACTGTGAGTCAGATAGTTGTGCAAGTATTTGATTTGGCGATTTTCTGCAACAGTCACAACACCGTAAATAATTTTGGAAATTTTGTATTTAAAGAATCGCCTAATATGTTTCGGAAAGATTTAGTGTAAACATTAAGAATAATCAGCAAGTTATTCTGTTCAGTTTGCTGGAAAATAACTGGACTTCATGTTTATTTAACTTTTTGAAAAATCTCACCCACACACTAGATATAAAATGGAATTATTTTTTCATCTATTGCATCCTCAGTAGAGTTTAAAATTTTAATTTCCAGACATATTATCACCGGCGAAATTAATAAAATGGTTATGTTTTTTTCCACTTCAAGAGTCGATTTGTCATGTGTGCAGAAATTGGTGTTTGTGTGGAAATTGGTAGGAAATAAAATGCAGAAATAACCATACCGAATTTGGTATGGTTGAAAACTGTGTGTGTTCAATTAACTTTTTGAATTTTCAAAACAAATTGAAAATTATGAACCATTTTTGAATGGCCTGCAAATATCTCTGTAGTACGGGGACTTGAGATGTATGTATTGCGTTGAGTCAAACCTACACGAAGGGTATCTGCCTCGGGGGGAGGGAGGGTGACCTTGTGTGGAGGACTTTTGTAGGAGGCCAGAACCCTGGACCTTCACACTTCAGCCATCCACCATGTTCTGTGTCTTATCCACTAGGCCATTGTGCAGCCCTTCTTAGGGGGGAAAAGCAGAAAACCTGCACTTGCCACTGTTTTTAGGTAGTTCTATGAACCCTTTGAGGCGCAACCCTTTCCCAATGCTGAAAAAAGGGCAGCCGTTGCCATCGCTCGACTTCACTACCAGCAACATGGCAGACGATCGAAACGTTCATCGCGTGCCCTAGATCTAGAGACCCTTTTTTGACTGGCTGTGCCGCACAGCCAGCTGTCGTCCCTTGCCTGAAAATGACCAATACATCCCACTTTAATAGTGACCAGTACCTAGATCCAAGTTTCCACCCCTGGAAATACAGTGAAACTTCCCGGGTGCGACCACCCTTTGTTCCGCGAAAAATTGGTCGTTAAGAGAGGGGGTCGCTCAAAAAAGTATAAACATTGGATAGCCAAGAAAAAAAAAGCCAAAAAAATATTGTTTATTTTGTTATTTACGTAATTTTACACACATATTTTCAAAATTTAAATTTTAATAAAATATTTAAAAGTTTCGGATTGTGTTTCATTCTTTTTCTCTCTCTTAGAATATTTCTCTCCCTATTTTATTTTCTGCATCTGACAAAAGAGCATTTATCCTGTTATTCTTCATGCATGTGAATTTCCCATAATAAAATCTATTCGCTTTAAAATTTTCTTTTTTTGCGGGGTGTGGGTGGGTGGGGTTTCCCACAATTAAAAGTGATCGCACACATCCACTCCGAATTTTCTTTTTCGTGTAACTCGATCTCATCAATTCGTTTCTCCAACGGTAAAATCACACGCTTCTCAGACATATCTCGTCTCTAAACCACGAGACTTGTACATGATGTATAAATGTACTTGCACCAGCCGTCGATTGACAGAAGAACGACAGGTTTGGAATGCTGTTTTTTGTTTACTTGACTTCGGGAAAATTGCAAGAAAATTTTCGGACAGGGAACCGGGGCCGGTCGCATAAAGAGGGTTGTGTAGTCTCTTCTAGAAGACCTTTTTAACATTAGGTAGATAGGACAAAAAAAAAAAAATCAGTGCCTTAAGAAATGGGTCGTCGAAGGAGGGGGTCGCTTAATAGAGGTGGTTGCTCACAGAAGTTACACTGTATATATAAATAAATAAAATAAAATCTTCGAAGTTCTGAAATATGATTTGTGGTCAGCCTATGCTTTAGTCATCAAATATGTAGGTGATTGGCAGGTGAAAACTAGGGGGTCGTCGAACTCTCCGAAACGTTTTTTCTCGCCAAATCGCGCCTTCTTCCCATTCCCTCGCCAAATCCAATTACGGAAACCCCACCCTTTTCCTAGGGAGCAAAGGCAGCAAGGAAGCAGCATCTTCCCTCCTCCTTTTCTCTTTATTACTAGGAGGAAGAGAGAGAGCTAGCTAGAGCGGCCCCGGCTACAAACTTCGCATGTGTCAATATAATTAAAATACCTTCAAAATAAATTATTGGACATTAATTTAAATTGATTACCTGGCCGCGGTGAAACGCTTGATAAACTTTCGCCAAATCATCATCAGCAAGCTTTTCGCGGAGTTATTTTGCATATAGATCATTCTTTTCCCTTAATCTGGAAGTGTAGGGGGTGTGGGGGGGCTTTATATTTATTGTTTCCTCTTATCTGTGGCAGCCACGGCTCTGCCCGGGTGAAAAATGACTCAGATGTGGTAAGGGGGGGGGGGCAGTGGCGGAGAGGTTTTACGGCACGAGGGCTGTTTAAAATTAATTTATTCGCAATTTTTGAGCGATCTGTTACTCTCCGGGCATAATCCGTGTGTTCCCATCTTGATTGAAGTGTTGGGATTATGAGAGCAGTGTTTATCGCATATTTATTAATGAGTGATGGAGTTTAGTTGTTTTTTTTTTTTCTTCCCTCTTTCGTCCTCGCTAGCTGTGTGTGTGTATATATGTTTGGCTACGAGATTGCAGTGCAGCTCCCGTTCGTTGTGAAAAATAAAGTCATTTTAAGTTTGAAGTATTTTTAAGGTGGGGGTTTTAGCAGATTTATAGTCCCGAAGTGAGTTTATGAAGCTGAAAAATTTTCGGGGTAATTTATTAATGGAATAGTTATTTTTCTGGGAGATGTTTTTATAGAGTTGCTTAAAAAAACGTTGTTGGATCCTGCGAAATTTCGGCTTGTTTACGACAGATATCGTAGAGTTGTAGTTTAAAAATGGATATTCGCCATGCAAATTTTAAACGATTTATGCATAATTGTTGATTATGTGTTGTTGTTTTTTTTTTTAATTTAACGACATCATACTAATTCATAAATAATTTGATTTTGTAGTTTAAAGTAATTTAGGATTTACAGGTGTAAAGTTTAGGAGATTAGTTTAAATTATTTTATTTGCGATGCAATTTTTAAAATAGTTATACGTAATTAGGAAATGCTAAATGAGTAAATATGTGTGATGCATTTAAATGCATTATCCTTTCAGTTTTAAATATTTTATTTTTTAAACAGCCATTTATTGTCTAGCGTTTATAGCTAAAAACTTCGGGTAATTTCATTAATTAATGGCTCATTTCTCGTCTTTCGTAATGTAATTAAAGCTTGGCCATAGAGTTGTAATTGTTAATTTGATGCAAAAATCGTATTTACGATACTGTTTTTAAATAAATTTCACATAATTATTAAATGCTAAAATTTTGCGAAAATAGAATGTTACTTAAATAAAGTCAGTTTAGTTAAAAATATTTCAGGTTTTGAAAGCGACTTATCATCCAATATAATTATCAAATTGAAAATACTAAATAATTATTGACGATATCCCTCCCCCCCCCCCACACACACACACGTCACATTCTCTTTCAAAAACATTTATATGAATTTATATAACAACGATTTTTGATCCTACTAAATTATAGTTTGTTTCTAATAAATACCATTCAATTATGTGTAGTATGTCTCAAAAAGGGAACATTATATTTAAGTATAATAGTATAATTTTTGGAATGAATCGTATGTACGTAATGCGACAGGCAAACCATCTATAAAACAGAAGAGCCTGTGAGTGTTCTCAATTAATTACATATTAATATCATCTTATTAACTAGTTACGATTATATCTGTTTCATGTTCGTGTTTGTGTCATTATGGCCACGCTACGCTAGGGCGATCTCTCAGGGATGGGGAGTGCCGTGGTAGTAATACTTTCTAAAGGGTTCTAAAGCTTATTCACGTTACATCTGGAGAAAACCTACCAAAACTCCAGACCGTTAGATCGACAGCCGCGCGATATGTCCCGAACCCGTGACCCTCACACCTCGGCCGTCTACCATTTTCAGTGGCATAACCACTGTGCCATGGTGAGGCCGAAGACATGATAGAAAAGAGGCCCCGCTCTTGCGCTTCGCCTGGGGCCCCCGCACGCCCCTTGGGCCGGTCCTGATTTCATTTTTCGTCCGCCAGCTTGCTGGTAGTTAAGTCGAGCGATGGCAACGGCTGCCCTTTTTTTCCGTATTGGCCAATCGATCCAGCTGATCTCGCATTCTTCCATTTTTCGGCAGATGTCAGTGCTGTTAAAAATAATCGTGACCTTTTTTTTACGGGAAACGACGTGCTAAAAAGTAAAGGATTCTCGTGGAGCTATGTCACCCGCCACTATTTTTATAGAAATCCAATCTATTCTTCGTGACTGGTAACAGTCAAAACGTCAGCGTTTGGTGTTCCCAGAGCGGGAACACTGCGCGTTAAAGGATTAAAAAGGCACCCGCCCAAGGCATTCTCCCTTAGGCAGATAGCCTTCGTGTAGCTTTGCCGTAACACAACAACCGTGAATTTATTTGCCGCAACTGTTTTAATATTTATAACCGGGTTTTAATATATATATGTTTTAATATTTATGACTTATTCATAATAAGTTTTCATTATGATGAACAGAATGCTTACACGCTAAATGTAAATGTAACGAGTAAAAATGTTTATTTATTGATTTATTTTTCATTTTCAGGTGTATAAAAAGAAAACCGAAGCGGCTAAGAAGGAGTATTTAAAGGCTTTGGCAGCTTATAGAGCCAGCTTAGTGTCAAAGGTAAGTACTGAACACTTTTAAACACATTGTCAAAAATGAATGAAAAAAATTCACCTCACCTATGCTTTTTTTTTTTTTTTTTTTTTACAAAGAAACTTTTTCTATTCTAAAAAAATTTAAGCCGTGATTTCCATAACCGCATAAGTCCAGCTGAACACATTCTGAGAAAGTCAAGAAAAACTGAATATTTCTTGAAAATTTGAACTTAAAAATCAGATTTTTTGATCGTTACACTTAGTTATATGAAATATTAATATCACTAACTGTACTGTGACAAAAAAAATCTGATTTCAAATTTCCAAGAAATATTCAGTTTTTCTTGATTTTACCAATATTTATTCCCCTCCAATAAAAGTACATTTAAAAAAAAAAACTAATAAATCTGAAGTGGTGAATACATTTAACTAAAGTAAACTGTGTTGAAATAATCTTCAGAAGCCTTAATCCAATGAAAAAAAAAGATGAAGCTCCTACGTTTACTTTTCACGAAATCGAAGAGAATTCTGTTGATTGATTGCAAACCGTACAGATGTCAGAAAATTATTAAAAGCACTTTCAGGGAAAAAAAACAGATGAAACGACATGTTTATTTGTGTGCTTTTGCTGTCTCATATTTGTATGTACTGTTTTCTTTCATGATTTGTGTTTAGTTTGTCAGTAGTGCCATGAAAGAATGTTGTTAAGTCCCAAGTATTCCTGCGTTTGAATGAATGTGATCTTGAATGAATCTGCGTGAGTCGAAATCCCTTGAGTATATTACATGGAAAGCTTCGGTAAGTTCTGTTATAATTTCATTCTCTGGGATTTCTGTATTTATGGTAGTCACTTCATGCCTAGCGATGCAGGTTGAGAACTATTTACTAGTATGTAGCTCTTTATCGCCCCTTTTATTCTATATCTATTAGAAATAAGTGGGTAATGTAAATTAAAAAAAATATTCAAAATAAGATAGGGAAAAAAATACATTAAAAAAAAATAACCCTGTTCACTGTATATGGGCGTCCATGCATTGTTTGAATGCAAAATTTTAGCCATTTTCTATGCGGTAACTCACTTCAGTCATTAACAACGTGTATTTTTGCTGGTTAAATGAAATATTGGAATTTTAATCATGCAGGTTCATTTCCTAAAAATAAAGCTCCTTTGTATGATTTCAATAGTTTTTAACAGCATTACATGCGCATTTTAGGGGGGGGGCATTAGAACAAAATGTTAAAAACATAATTTTAGAGGGAAGGAGAGATGTTCGAAGTTTTGTATTTTTAACATCAATAATATAAAAAATGAGTGTATATATATATATATACAGGGTGAATCTAAACTCTTGTACAAAACTTTAAGAGGTGATAGGGCACATAATAAGGAATCGGAATCACAAAGCAATGTGGGGTCGGCAACATCGTCTTCATGTAGCTGTTAATAATCACTTTGGAAAAAGTGCTGAAACAACAGTGTACTTTCTTGCTCACTGTTACATGTTTTGTGCTACCTTTAATTTACCTGTAAACAATGTTTAATTTACCAATGTTCAATTATTTTAATGATAATTTACCTTTAAACTTACTCTCTTCAACTGTTACTACCATTGTTCGTCAGAAACTAATGTATTTTTCTCCGAAAACATAAGACTCAAATTCATAGTTTCAAAATTCTATTTTATTTCATGGATGAAATTTTTGGAGACGAGCCTGTTGTTTATGAAACTTGGTTAAGAAATGAGACGAACACTTCAACACTTTTCACAAAGTGATTATTGCCGGTTAAGTGAAAACTACGTTTCTGACACCACATTGCTATGTGATTCTAATTCCTTATTATGTGTCCTATCACCCCTATAATGTTTTGCCCAAGAGTTTAGATTCACCCTGTATTTTAATTTAGGGGCAAAAATCAAAGATTTACATGTATTATTTTGTCAGTATCCTAAGCATTTTTTGCAATCAATTACAATTTTCACACTACTAAGAAAATAGAATAACGTTTGTGAATTTTGACAACAAACAGCACAAAACTTATATTTCACCTTCCTCAAAAAAGAACATCGAGTACTTCTGGGTTAAGCTGTAATCATGATACAGACAGAAAGTTCGGATAGATCAGGATTTTTAGAAATCTTGCTTCTACATTCTCTCGAATTTTTACCTTTAAAAAGTGTTGTAAAGGTAGGTGGATATCTTAATAAATTCAACGTCTGCTGGGAAGGAAAATAAATCAATATCACAATTTCTAATTTGAGTCCATCTTTGTTTTTAGGCGGCTAATGAACAATCGGACAATATTTACGGGAGCGCTGGAAATGGCGGAACACACCAACCTCCATGTCCTCTCCAATGACGTCGATGCCAGGACAGGCCCTGTCACCTCTTCAAAAGAAGTCTCCTCTGCTGACGTCGTTGATGGAAGGCACACCAGTTTCGACGCTTCAGACTATGAGCAACCCCCAATCTTTGATCATGGGACAGGTAGGTGGTGTCATTCTAAATCTCGGCCAGTTACTTATAGATGCAAATCATTTACGGTGGAAAGCGTCGCTATTAGTCCATTTGTGTCCAGATATTTTTTGCTACTTTCTTCGATTTTTTGCTACTACCAGCAATAACAGATAAATTTCTGATGTCTACTTCTTCAACAAGGGATGATTTGTTTTTTAAATCATGATGCAAGAAAATTGAAATGTCAACATCCTACTGGGTCATGTTAAAATGTTTTGTGGAGCTGAGGTTCAATACTCGTAAATAGAGGCTAGGAAAAATAAATAACGTTTTCGACTGATAGCGGAAATGCCGTCCCAAAATAGAAACATTAGGGATAAATGGGTCAGTTTACACGAATGTCGATGCTATCAGAATCCAACTAAGCGAACATAGGGTATCTTCCATACTGATATTAGCATATGCATTCACACGTGCATTAAGCTCAATTTTTTTAGGGTGTATATTGATCATTTGTGTAATGCACAAGCAGTTAACGAATTTATACTATGGGCATTTAGCGTTGTTTGCTAATTTTGGGGGGTCTCTTATTTATTGAGGGGGCTTAGCAGCTGTCCCCGTCTGCCCCCTCCTCAGTCAAGCTCTTCTTGCTCTTTTGGACAAAAGTACGTTGACCACCTATTGAAATAATTCGCAGGGTTCTGTGTTCTCTCCTATTAAAGGCAATGACGTTTAATGTTTTGATTTATTTTTTAGTTTGGCTGCGGGAAAAAAAAATTAATTCTTTCTATTCATCCGTGTCCTGATTAAAATAATTTTTTTTTTCGAATAAAGTTCAAGGATAAAGTTGTGATTAATCCCTGGCTAATCTTGTTCGTGTACACAGCCGGCTGTTTCAGAAAACTTCTATAGCACTGTGGCGACAGATAGACTATTCAATCGACCGCCATGTTGGTAGTTAAATGGATCGATGGAAAAGGCTGCACTTTCTCAGCGTGTACACTATTTAACTATATTTCTCTGCGACTGGCTGCGAAAGCGCAGCAAAGGGAGGTTTTTCAGGGTGCAACTACCGCGCGTCGAAGGGTTAAAAAATTTAAGTAGTGATAAGTTTCCATCTGTTCAACCGCTTGCTGTATCCATGCAATTCCTTTTTTTTTTTTTTTCACCAGAGTCCAATGGGTGCTGTGCATCACTCTCATATGCACCTGCCGCCACATTCCTCGGCGCCGCCCTCTCACCAGATACTTCACCAGATGCTTTCCCCGGGAGCTCAGCAGCAGCAACAGCAGCAGCAGCAGCAGCAACAACAAATGATGCACATGGGTTCGCCACCCCCTCCGCACCTCATGCAGCAGCAGCAACAGCAGCAGCAACAACACCACAACTTACAGATGGCGAACAACAACAACCTCGCCTACTCTCCTAACATGGTAAGTTCTCGCATTTTCTGCTTCCCACGTGACTTGACAACCATCTGTGACTTGACAACCTTGACAACCCGTGACAACCTTGACAAACGTGACTTGACAACTATCGAGAAACGTCGAGATGCTCCATCGTTTAAGAGGCGCAACCCTTTCCCAATGCTGAAAAAAGGTAAGCCGTTGCCATCGCTCGACTGAACGACCAGCAAGAGGGCGGACGATCGAAACGTTCATCGCGTGCCACAGATCGAGAGACCCCTTTTTTGACAACAGCTGGCTGTGCTCGGGCAGCTGTCGTCAAAAAAGAGGTCTCTAGATCTGTGGCACGCGATGAACGTTTCGATCGTCCGCCCTCTTGCTGGTCGTTAAGTCGAGCGATGGCAACGGCTTCCCTTTTTTTGAGCATGGGGCAATCTATCCAGCTTTTCTCGCATTCTTTCCATTTTAGCAGATGTCAGTGCTGTTAAAAAGAATCGTGACTATTTTTTGACGGGAACTGACGTGCTAGTAAAGGATTCTCGTGGAGCTAGGTCACCCGCCACTATTTTTTATAGAAATCCAATCGATTCTTCGTGACTGGCAACAGTCTAAACGTCAGAGTTGGGTGTTCCCAGAGCGGGAACACTGCGCGTTAAAGGGTTAACTTCGATGGAGCATCTATAGCTGACATCCGCGTTCGACGTGACGTTACACGATGTCAACTATAGACATCTGATGCAGTAGAGGGCGCAGTCGGCAACATGGCATACCCAAAAGATTCATCTTATACTAGTCAAATAGTCACGTGGCACGTCCTTGTTACTGCGCTGTATAATAATGCCAGAAGAACGATAGAAGTCTCAATCTGGCCACTTCAATCCATTAATCACGTGGTACTGCGCTAAATATGTGTTGGCCATAGGAAGCGCTGTCTATCGTATTAGATGTCCGCAAGTGAAACCTGCTAAAGATGTCCAACCTAGGTAAAGACGCCACCTGTGTATAGTGACCACTTTGGTACAGTTTCATTACAACAACCACCTCACTATAATGTTTTCGTAAGGTGACCATTTTTATAAAAGTGACCAGTTGTGTTCTTCCTGTGGTTGGTCCCTATGAGGGAGGGAGTTGTCGGAGGTCGATCAAGAAACTTTCCCTCGGCCGTTTTACATAACGTATAGTGGAAAATCCATGAGTTACGCTGAAGACATAGAAAACAGGCAGGCGACTCGAATTCTGTAAAATTTACATTTTATTGTAGGTAGCAATTTTTAAATGAAACAAGTTCTATTACATTCAGTACACTGCTTCAATAAAAAAAAAAACACCAGGCCAGATCTAATCGTTCCGGCCATACGGAAGTGCCGGAGTCGCATAATTATCGAAAACAACCTCCTCTCTCGAAGAGCTATCGAGAAGTGTGTTCAAAAACTATTACAAAAGTGCCAGCTTTTTACAGCTTGGCGAGTAGAAGATGAGCACTCATAAGCCACTGCCGAACGTGACAACAACTGCCCGGTAGGCGTTATAAATATAAAAATTTGAAACAAACGGATCAAAAGCATATCGCCAAGGCAGAAGTGCCAGGATTTGGCGATCGCCAAAACAAAAGCCTTACAGATGGCCCCCGTGAGAAAGAAACGACGGACAACCCGGAGGCACCAAGAATTTACATAGCATATGCTAAAGCGAAATTAATTATAACATTATTTCAAGACCCGAAAAATATGTGAACTTCGTCATAGTCCCATTCAGATTTCGTGCGATTGCACAATCATCTGTAATCGATTACAAGTAATGATATGGATCACGATTACGGACAATTTCTTAAAAGATTATAGCCAGTGAATGCCAATTTAGTTAAACAGCAGTAATCTTGATCTTAATGAAATTAAACGTTAAAAGAATTTGAGAATAATGCTATTTTTTCATAGCATTTCTGTAAAATTTGTAAAATATTATTTTAGCAATCGATTACAGCCCATTGTAATTGGCACGAAGTCTGGTTCCTTTAGAAAAGTTTCACTGTTGTAGTCTGAACAGTATTTCTGCTTGTGCACTAATGAACTTCTACGCCGTTTTCTCGTTGCAGTCTCAACAGATGACACACCCTGGGCAGCAGCAACAACAGCAGGGCATGATGTCTCCGTTACAGAACAACTGTCAACCCAGGAGCGACAACCCACAGGAATGGGATAGGGACTATTGTAATAACGACTGCGTAGTTTCACATTGCAGGTAAGAAGAGTTTTTAAAAACACCGTCTTAATCATTAGATTCAAATGCATCGGGGAGATTTATAAACACCTCCTACATAGAGAAAGCCTAACAACTCAAGCTTTAACGTCATAACTAGGCCTACGAAAATGACGTCGTTACTGTTTTATTTTCATGAACTTAAACTATTTAAATTTTCTGGTGAATGCTACGAATATTAGAAAATATCTTCATAAAAATTAAAATATCTTTCTCATACAAAATTATTCATCATGATCTACTTCCTTTTCATGTTATCTAATTAGTCGTGGTTAAAAACTTCCATTTGTCGTAAAATCTTTTTTTTTTATCTCAAATTATTAAAATATTGTTATTCGAGTTCATTCACCATAAATTTTTAATAGTTTTTTTTGGGAAAATAAAGCTTTTAAATGTAGACTCAATGATGACGTCAAAGCTTGGTGACGTGGGAGTTGTTAGGCTTTCTTCATCTAGGAGGTGTTGGATTTATTGAGCTATGGGGCAAATAATAGACACAAGTATTGACACTTGTCAATACTTGTGTCCAATTGTCGATTATTCTGTTGCAGCAGTCTCTCAAACTCTGCTCCGCGAAAAATATATCACTGCCTGAAGGCCTTATTACACGAACAAAATTTCGAGCAATTGGGTTGCTGCAACCAGTTGCGGAAATCTCTTTCCTGGAAATTTCCCTCGGTTACCTAGGAAACAGTCAACTCCAACTTCTTTTGTTTAGAGGCGAAAATAGTGCTGGTTGCTGGAAAGCTAGCCAATCGTAGTGTTTCTTATTTCTACGTCACAAGATGGCGGAAGACTCTGCGATACCCTTCGTAGTGATGAGCTAAGAAAAAACGTCTCTCAAATGGAATAGCGATATGAAAATAGATCTGATGGTAAGCATTAGTAGAATTCCACGTTTATGGACCCCTCGAGATCCCAAATATTTAAAAAGGTTGCTGATGCGGTATGCTATCTATAATTACGTGCTCTAGCAATCGCCAATTTGGCGAATCCCTTTCGTTTGCGAGCACAGCCGAATTTGTTTAATGTGGCAACCCTGCATGCTCATCGACTTGCCAGAATGAATTTCCGCCACTGGTTGCGGCAACCAAGCTTCTCGAAATTTTGTTCGTGTAATAAGGCCTTTTGTCTTTATCCATAGTACAGCTCGCCCATGTCAACAGCCCCCAGCTGCGAAGTACAAATTCAAATGCAGAACGCAGTACTGGTAAAAAGATGCGGAGAGCTAACTGCGCTGGGCTGAGTTCTAAAGTGAAGAATAACAATTTTTAATTATTAAACCATCATTATTAATTTCCTTTTATCGAAAGCAAAATTGCTCGTTTCTGGTTCCCATTTTCCTTTAATACCAACACTGTCCAACTTTTAAACATTGTACTTGTGAACATTCTTCTATTTTGTACCCTCACCTCCATTTTGTCATTGGACTCGATCAGTTAGCGCATGCGTGTTTGCGTCCCTTAATCTGAGACAGTATATAAGATTCCGATTTGCTCGAAATACTTCGCGAAACTGTATAATGGAGCTACGTGAAAATTCAAAGAACTTCTAATAAAAAGTTCGAAAAACCCTGCTGTTTTGAATTTGAAAGCATCTTTTTATATTTCTCGTGCATTTACATTGGTCAGTGTTGTATTCTTTTACGTTAACCAGTCTAAGCCAGGGTTGTCTGACCTTTTCGTGAAAGACACTATACTTAAAAAAATATCAAGGAATTCGTAGGCCTACAGGATGTACTTTTTTTAGCATGGTGGGGGTGTGATACATTGCAATAATGTATCTGAAAATGAAATTTAGTGGTTTTAGAAAAAAATATTTGCCGGGTGTTGAGAAGTAAGTAAGAACTTTTCAATGTCTCTCCGGACAATTAGTCTACCCACCAGGGTAAACTGTTGCCTATTGATTCTACGGTTTCTCTTTGTTAATGCTATGCTTATTTTTCTGCGTTTTTTAACTGGCATTAAAATAACAGTAAAATAAAATTCAAAGAATAATAAAGTACTAAATACTTCAAAGTAAAAACGCTGTTCCAAATGCAGAATTAATTTGCAGTTAACTTTTGCTAGGAGTTGAGAAACCAGCAATTTGGCCACACCACGTATGGAGATGGTTGCAGTTTGCTATTGTGAGATGAGAGAGATCTATTTCTCATTATTTCTTAGGGATTTAGCGAGACGAGACGAGAAAAGACTGCATTGCAGTTGTTATTGCGAGATGAGAGAGGCCTGTTTCTCATTGTTTCTTAGGATTTTGCAATACGAGACTGAGATTGGCAGTTTCTATTGAGAGACGAGACAGGCCTATTTTCTCATTATTTCTTAGGGATTTAGCGAGACGAGACGAGAAAAGACTGCATTGCAGTTGTTATTGCGAGATGAGAGAGGCCTGTTTCTCATTGTTTCTTAGGATTTTGCAATACGAGACTGAGATTGGCAGTTTCTATTGAGAGACGAGACAGGCCTATTTTCTCATTAATACTCAGGGATTTAGCGAGACGAGACAAAGCTTTGCAGTTTCTACTGCCAGACGAGATCGGCCTATATCTCATTATCACTTTGGGATTTTCATGGAGTTTTGGGATATTCATGGGCTATTGAGATTGAGAGACGAGACAGGCCTATTGCTCATTAATACTTAGGAACTTAGCGAGACGAGACGGGTCTGCTAGATAGGAATTATGCGGTATGAGACAGAGATTTGCAGTTGCTGTACGGGACTTATTCCCTAATTACTGTATACGGATTTTTCGGTACAAGACATACTTGCAGTTCCTGCGCAAGACCTGACGGGCCTATCTTTATCCTAGAGTAGAGAACTTTAATATCTGAGGTAATTGGAGCGTAAGGGTGCGATTGAAAAAGTATAAATAAATACGTGGATAATATCTCAAAAAGTTAAAAATCATAAAGACGTATAGAAAAAAAAATTAAACCGGTAACATTGGTTTATGAAGTTAACGTCAATTAAAAATCTAGATGTCGCCGATATAATATTTTGTAGTGCAGTAGTCTGGGAGCTAAACTCCGTTCCCATAAGAACACGGCCAGTGAAGCAGCATCCGGCTTGGCCAGTGCTTGGGAGGGTCATCCCCCTCTCGGCTCGTCTGCTGTGGAACCGTGTACGCTCATGGGAGCTGGTGCACGTAAAATCCGTCGTGGCTCCAATGTCCTTCAAGTTGTTAAACGATACCTCTGGGGGTACCGATTTCAGGTGGTGGCGGGTCCCTCATCTGGAATCGGTTCAAAATTAGGGACCAACAAGTAGAAGTCCAACCGCCTCGGGGGCTCTGGCATCCCTCTTTCCATGGTATATCCATGGACACTACAACAATAACAACGGTTGCTGTACATTAAACGCGTTAAAAAAACATTATTTATTGAAACCGTTATTGTATGTTTTATAATTTTACCAGTTCAGTTAATTACGTGAATGTTTCTATGAAATGCAGTGTGATTTTTAATGCGTGACATCCATGTTATTAATGTACTAACTACATTTTACTTCCCTCTTTATTCAGGGACGTCTTCTCTACTTGGGTAGCATCTCGGCCACAACAGAACTCATACGCCTCTGTGAAATAGGAAGAAAAACTAAATATATATATATATAGTCCCCTTCGTTAATAACTAGTTGACTACACACATACAAAAATAAAAATTATAATCGAATCTTGCATCGATTGCATATATTTCCTGAACTTAGAACAGAAAACGCACAGGTGCCACTCGATGTCGACGGGAATGACGCAATTTCATGACGATAAGAAGAAAAAATACGAAAAAAGAACAATTCCATTTTTTTTTTCTCTTTTAGTTATCTCGTTGGCATCGGCTGCAGAAGACGTCAGTCGTGGACGGACGTTTATTTTAAACGACGTTCTGTGTTGTGAAAGTATCTGACGTTTCTTTTTTTGTGCTTTTTTTTTTTTGGTGAAGCATCTGGTATTCATTCCTATACGACTGAAACGACGTTACTGCGACGGCCGGCATTTTGCTGGAAAAATAGGAAGAGATGAGTTGAGAAGAAAGTTGGCTGTGTACAGATCTTGTAAGATGTTGCATGTTCGGGAAAGGTTTGTTGATTTATATATTGCGTGTGCCTACGGACACATTGACCTAGTAGCAGGGAGTTGTTGATGCAGTAACAGTTACCTACAAGTGAAGGAAATATGTGTAAAGTGAACTGACTTGTTTTTTTTTTTTGAATGAACTTATACTCACCAGACTTTGAAACTGTGGCATGGTAAAATGGACTCATATAACGGACTTTCAATCAATTTATTTTTGTTTGGAAAAAAAATAAAAACAAAAACTTTCTGTTGACGGATTTCTCACAAGAATGTGCTCTTTGTTAATATGTATGACTTTTAAGTTTTTCATGCAACATGTGAGTATTTGCATTTCTTGTTTGTGCTATTACCTACTCATTTGGCGAACCTGACAGGCGACAGTTTAACATTTTGTACTTTTTTTTAAAACTCGAAATGAGTTTAATAATATTACTAAACTCGGCTGAAAGACATTAAAAATCTAAAGCGAATTAGGGCAGTGATGTATTTTGTGTTAATCAAAAACTATAGTCTGTTCGCCGAGTCGAGAGAACGAAACTAAACAATTGCTCGTGCAAACTGGCGAACAGTGAACACCTGGCATTTTGCTAAAGCGCCAAAACAGTGTGAATTTCTGCTTTCTTCCATTTACGCTGTTCGGAATTAAGAAAAGTTAAATTCGCCTAACTAGGGATTGGCGCCAAAAAATGTAATTCTTTGGTAACCCGTTTGTTTACTTTCGCTCTCTCGTTTCCGCGAACAGACTATAGCTTTAATCCTTTATGTTAATGCGGTTTTCACAATACTTTTTTATCATTGTATTCTTTATAAAAGTTTTTTTTAAATGTAAAATGTTCAGTTAACACAAAATGTGTCATTTTCAGTTAACACAAAACAAACTCTTATTGGGAATTTTTATCGGAAATACATTTTGTAAATGCCTAATGAAAAAGTATTAAAATTGTAACACTTAAAAATATATTGTTACAGAAAAATAACTACTGTAACGATATATGTTATTACAAATAACAACAACCACACACAAAATTACTATATTGATAATAATTGTAAATTATCAATTTCCTATTTATAAACAATAATTATTGGTATCAATTTATTTTAATTGTAAAAGTTGTTTTAGGTACTGGCCGGCTATTAATTTCAATTCATAATATGATGTTTTTAGAAATTAAAAAATATATATATGTATAATATATATATATAGAGAGAGAGAGAGTTAAATTTGCAAATTTGCCCTAAGTAAATACCTATGTTCTCACTATTTACAAAATTATTGTAGTCATTATGTTTTATACCAAAATCATCCATTTGTCATCAAACGCAATTAAAGGATTGATCCATGATATGATACTTTTTGCTGTTGTTATATTTAAATTTGATTCTCTTCTTGATAATATTATGGAAACCCTCAACATGTTGAGAAAAAAGTTCATGTTCCAGTATTTGTTGCTTAATCGCCAAAAGGAGGTACTAGCATGAACAGGTATCAGTATTTCATTTTTCTTTTGTGTAACTTTGAAGTTTAACAGAAAGAAAAAAAAATTGTTTGTTTCTCAGTATCTTAAGGATCGTTGTAAATTTTTTAGTTTTCTGGTTTTTTTTTTTTTTTTTTAGGCTTCAGTGTTTCTCTGTAACTCAAATGCCGTGAAACTGTATTTAAAATTTCCGTATTTATGCTGAAAACTTATGCTTCAAAAGAACTGAGTTTACATTTTATTGTTTAAATAGCTTTTGTATATAATTGATGGAACTGATGATATTTATTGATATAGTATGCAAGTTTATTTTGGCAATCATAATTAATTTATCCCGTTAAATATATTATGAGTTTGTTTTTTAATTTATAAGATTAATACGTTATCATGACAATGAATTAATTTTATTTTAAATGAAGTATTAGGAAAGTGTATTGTTTCTCAAAAATATGCCTTCTTTATAATATTTAATATATTTTCCCGCTTGTTCCATATTTTACTATTTTCTAACTGAATAATATAAACTTTTAAATAGTTTTATGATCAAAGCTAGTGACACTTTTTAAAAATCTATATCATTAAAATCAATAATTACAAAATAAAATTCTTTTTTTTTAATTCCAATTATGTTTATTTATAACCTTCTTAAAATTTATAATCTTCAATGATAACATATTTCTTTATTCAAAAATTAAGCATCTTTGTAGCAATTAAATGAAAATTTTCGTACTAAATTAATAACAAATAAATAAATGAACATACATTTGTACTCAATTAATTACAGTTATTTAATTTTTTTTTCATGTAGTTGCAGTGACTTTTATTTTCAATTCTAAAAATAATGTCAGTATAAATTTAATTCTAATTTGCTATAGTTATTTATTAATTTAAGTACATTTTTCAGCATTTCAACTGTTAAAATTTCGATAGTTAGAAAATAGAGTTGTCTGTATCTGGAAACTTGTTTAGATTTATTATTATCATTATAGTGTTCGTTTTATCTTATTTAATTAAAATCTATTATGATTTTATTTATTTGTCATTCTTAACTTTTGCACTGGTCAAAGTAAAATTTAAGAAAATAATTTAAATTTTGCTCGGTTCTGTAAAACATTAGGCTACAAGTCTTTTCAGTTGTTGTTGACAAGCAATAATTTTGAAAGTTTACCAATGTGTTTAAAAAATTAATTGCAAAATAAGTTGTGCTAGAATTGTTTCACTATGAGAACTATTTCACTATTTGTTAACTCATTTATTTATAAACAATATTTTTTTTGAAAATATTGTTTATTTGGTGAACAATACTTTCAAAGTTTTATGTTAAAATGAATATTGTGTTATTGTTAACTTTACTTCATTCAATAAATAATATTCTGTACATTTTTGAAAGGTATTTAAGGTTATTTTATTTTTGTTTTATGTGCAGTCATGGAGAATTGTATTTATCTTTAAAAAGTGCTTATTAGTTTATTTCCACTCCATCAATGTTGCATAAATTTAACTTAAAAATAAAATTGTATTTATTTGTTAATACGTGAATAATCTACATTGATTGTAGTATTAAGTATGGTTTTGTTATTTAATGCAAAGTCAGTATTGTTTTATTTTAAAGATGGTTTCACATTTAACTAAAGAATAAAGATTCAGTTTAGCCCCTTATTTGTCTGAAATTTGAAAGTTCTTTTACTTATTATGATTTTTAGAGAGATTATGTTTCATGAAAAGATTTATTTTAATTAATAACTTTTCAAAATTGCTAGAACTATAGGCTTTAAAATATCATTTTTTGGAAAGCTTATTTTCCATATTTTGATTATGTTTAAATGCTTTAGAAAACAATTTCAGAGACATTTCAAAATGATAAAATGCAGCTAAATAGGTGATCAGTTTTCATTGAATAGTGGAATGACATTAATTGCATTAATTTTTATATTTTTTAATATTTTAAAATACTTTGCAGAGATTTACAAATGTTATGAAATCGTAATTTTTATATTTAACACTTTGTTTCAGCGCCTTATTTTCATAATAGAAAAGCAAAAAATTTTCAAATAATAAATAAGATTTCTATATTCCGTAATTCTAATATTTAACACTTTATTTCAGCGACCTATTTTCATAACAGAAAAGCAGTAAATTTCAAATAATCCATAAGATTTCTCTATCCCGTAATTTCAATATTTTACACTTTATTTCAGCGCCTTATTTTCATAATAGAAAAGCAAAAAATTTTCAAATAATAAATAAGATTTCTATATTCCGTAATTCTAATATTTAACACTTTATTTCAGCGACTCACTTTCATAACAGAAAAGCAGTAAATTTCAAATAATAAGTAAGATTTCGTTATCCCGTAATTTTTTAATATTTAACACTTTATTTCAGCGCCTTATTTCCATAAAAGTAAAACAATACATTCAAATAATAAATAAGAATGCTCTATCTCGTAATTTTAATGAACAGTTTATTTCAGCCACTTATTTTGATAATAGAAAAACAGTAAATTTCAAAATGATAAATAAGATTGCTCTATCACCGAGTTAAGGGGGCTAAACTGAAATAAGACAGAAGCTGATAATGCAAACTAAGCTCACAGCAACCATATTTAAAATTACTAGTTACTGATAAAGTTTCCATTGTTCGATGCAAATTTTCCAGCCATTGACTACCAAGGCCAACTAACTACTAACCAAGCACAAGAAACTATCATGCTCCTCGGCATTGTACATTGTTATATAAATAGTGAACATACAAACAAACAAAAATATGTATGAACAAATTAGTTCTGTATACTACAATGTTCACTTCATTTTACAATCCTGATCTTGATAAATACTATATATATATATGTATAAACAAGTTGTTTAGTGCAGTTGAAAATGAGTGCACACACATACACACACACAAAATGAAAAAAAAAAAAAGAAATTTACTGACGTTCTTATATAAGCATTTATTAAAAATCTGTGTATATTTTAAATAAAGAAATGTATTCGGTTCCTTAAGCGGTTGTGGGGTCAGCGACAAATCGCGATGCTCTTTCTGTCTGTAGATTTGTAGATAGTTTCTATGGTTTTTTGAAATGTAATGAATTGTTGAAACCTTGAGAAACTCGTAAGAAAAAAAAAATAAAGCTTTTGTTTTCCTTTTAATGTGGTATATAAAGCAGCCCAGGAGCGAAGTACGTTTTGACAATGTCTCGGGTTCCTAAATTAATCTGTTATGTGCAGTAAAAAATCGTGTAGTTTTTAACTGAAAACGGTACATAATACATTTATGATTCTTGGAAGTTTTTTTTTTTTTTTTTTACATTAAAAAGTAATGAGAGAAACTATTTTCGTAGTATCCCATGCTTATACATGTTTTAAAAACGCAAAAAAAAAATTTAGTTAAAGAAAAGTAAAATATTTTTTTTATTAAAATAGTTAGAAATTCAATTTTGTAGTACGCATTTACAAAATAAGAAAACTACATTTTATTTTTGTGTAATTACAAAAATCCTGTTTTTATCGCTGATTTCTTTAAAAATCAAACAAAAGCTATTGTCTTATTTTTGCAGTTATTAGTGGTGCGGGTAGTTTCAACTCATGAACTTGTTCTGTAGTAAAAAAAACTACACAAATAGAAAAATTATGCAGTTTATTTAAAAAAAATACATCTATCTCCACTAAGCATGCTATATTCTATACAAAAATTTTGACTGTTTATGTTAGCTAAAGTCAGTTTTTCATATAAATCCCGAAATATGTTGCTAATGAAATTATAGATGTATTTTTTAACGTATCAAATCTTCTAAGTTACACAGTTTTAACGCATTTCTATAAAAGTTTAGAAATTTCTCAGTTATACTACCTTTTTAAATGAATTATGCTTACAAGAAAACCCAAATATTAATACCGCATTTAATTCAGGTAAGTTCATTTTAAGAATTTACGAAAAAGAATGAGACAAAATAAAAAGCATCTCTAGAAATTACTAATTTTAGTACGTACACTTTCAAACATTTTCGTCATTGTTTTGTCAGTTTTACAGTTTTATGAAAATGTGACGGAATCTTTATTTTCTAGTCTTATTGCAACCGAAGTTTTTAATTTATTTGTAATAGGCAACGGGAGGAAAAAGTAAATCAAAAGCTTATTTATACGATAGCTGTACGATACATTTACCAAGTCTTATAACGCAATAGCTTGTAATTTATTGAATACTCACAAAAAAGTACGTGCACAGTATTTAAATTTAAAACAATCTTATTCACTATAAATTAAGTGAATATTTAATTTATAATGCATAAACCCCATTTAAGATTTACTCACTTAATTTTAAATGTATGCATAATTTTAAAAATTTCCTCATTTGAGCACTCGAATCGAGGTTCTGTTTATGCGATGAGAATATGTTAAAAAGCCTGTGCAATATAAAATTTTTATTAATTTGAAAAGTTTTGGGGCATAAACATCGAATCTGGGTTGCTTTATGAACTTAAAAATATTTTCTGGGACCTAATCATGTGGATTTTCTGTTAAAAAAGATTTTTTAAAAGATGGTTTTTTAGTGTTTGCTTCAAGCGTTTTTCTTTTGCTAAAAGCTAACTGATTAACAGTCATCATTTTTGCCCGCTTGAAAGGGGGCAGGATGATGTTCCATGTGTGCATAAATTGTAAGTCTTGTATTTAAGTGCAAATTGAATAAAAAAAACTATGTTGAGATACTGTTTTGTGAAATTTTTTCTCAGTTTACACACACACACACACACCGTGTTTTATATTCAAATGGTAAACAAAATATTTCACTAACTCCTGGAATTTAAATAGCGCAAACATCTTTTTTACTTGAACCACTAGAAACAGCAATGAGACAGAGAATCAGTCGAATTGGCTAGCTAGACATGACGTAATAACACGTCACATGTGCTCAGTATTATTTTAATGACGGTAATTACTTGTATAATGAATAATATACTAATGTAATTAAGAAATGCACAATATTAAAGTAATCTGCTACTTTAATATCACTAATTAACGTTACAGTTTATATAAAAATCTATGTGTTTAAAAGTGTCCGGCAGCCAATCAAATTTGCCCGTTGCTATTTCTAGTCGCCTGTACAGGATGGATCATACAGTTTTTACAGGATTGGTCATTTAGGAAGTTGCAGTTGTAAAACAAATTTTCTTGGGTAATATAATCTCCCATTTCGTCAATTTATTCGATTTCCACATTGGCAGAGCCTTATTATCGCATGGGCAAATCGGGACTTTGCCAAGGGCCACCCATTTCAAATGTTGTTCTGAAATATTCTTTTATATGTCAACATTTTATGAAAAAGAAAACAAATTTCATAGGAAAAAAAATTTCAGGGGATTTCATAGCTATTATCAATGTCCGGGGCCCCTGTTGGTCATAATCAGGCCCTGCACATTAGTCTAGAATTTTGGTCGGATTTCTCCAGATGTAACGTGAATACCCTTCAGAAGCCCTCCCACCAAGGCACCCACCCAACTATGTTTGGCAGATAGCCCAGGGAAGAACAGCTCCGATTGGACGACAGTCGAGCAACTCGCGACTATTTTCCTGCAGGCCGCAACCATTTGGCGGAAACTAGTTGATGAGCATGCAGGATTGCCATAATAAACAAACTCGGCTGTGCTCACAAACGAAAGAGAATCTCGCGAATTGGCGATTGCTAGAGCATGTAATTAAAGGTAGCATATCGCCTCAGCAAACTTCTTAAATATTTGGGATCTCGAGAGTTCCATAAATGTGGAATTGTTGACATTCCAGCAAAAGAACAATGTTTTCTCCTCGGAACGAAAAAGTTGGAGTTGACCTTCCCTATGTAAACAAGGGAAATATCCAGGAAAGAAGTTTCCGCAAAGGTAGCGAAAAACTCTCGTGAATTTTTTTCAAAAACTTCATTCACCTGTTTAAAAAGTCTGTCAACCTGTCCGCCAATTAATGGAGCTGCTTGTTTAGTTATCTGTGTCGTTTCATCAAAGTGTCATAATTTAAAAAACTTCTAGGGCATATATAAAAGCACCTGGAGTCAGCCGTGGCCGAGAGGTACACCTCTCGGCCACCCTAGCCCGCCACCCTCGGCCCCCCTAGTTTCAGAGACGCAGGGACTGACATCGAACCCAGTTTGGTGGAATGGAATTTTTAGGGGGAAATAAATTTAAATTAATATCTCTGGAGGTGTCAGTATCATTTAAACAATGCACCAAAATTTGAAATATCAGGTTGTAACGAAAGTTTTCCGCCATATCTGCCTGAAAAACTCACTTCTAACTCCTTAGATAACTGATTTTGAACTTTCGGTACCAGACCTGCACAGTGTCACATGATACAACAACAGTACTTAAAGCTGTACTCATAATTCGTTGATATTCTGTAGCTGACTTTTTGCAACACAAATGGAAGTAAAGGATGGTTCTAATCCTCTAGAGTGATAGTTCCATTTGGAGCACCTTATACTTAATGATAACTTTATTTTTTACAGATTTCACAACACAGTGTTATAAAGTAAGCCTTTTTCTTTCAAATGCCAAAAATCGTTTGACAAAATAGGAGCCAATACGCCAACGCGAACGGTGTGCTGACGATGTTTGCGGTGGCGGGAAACTTTCGTTACAACCTAATATTTATAGGGCATATAGGATTGATTAGGCCAGGCCTCGTCAGTCGAGGCCGAGAGGTGTAAGTCGCTGGTTTCAGACATGCAGCACCTGAGATCAAACCCATCTTCGTGGAAAAATTTTTGGCAAAAAATATCTAAATCAATATCGGAGGTGTCAGCATCATTTAAACAATATTTATAGGGAAAATAGAAATACCTTGGCCCTTTGCAGTCGTGGCCGAGAGGTCTGTGATTTCAGAGACAGACGACGTCAGCTCGAAACCCACCTTCGTGAAACAGACTCTTTTTGGGGGGAAATATCTAGATTTAATATCTGTTGGAAGTGTCAGTATCATTTAAACAATGTGCCAACTTTTGAAATGTTTAAGGGCCTCATTCGCCAAGTACATGACACGTGAATTAATTCAAAGACGCGTTTTAAAGTCGTGGGTGAGATATCTTACCGATGACTTTTAACACTCGCGTTTGGTTTAATACGCGTGTCAAGTATTTGGAGAATAAGGCAGTAAAAGGCATATAGGAGTGGCTCCAGCTTCGTCAGTCCTTACCGAGAAGACTAAGTCGCTAGCTGCCTCACCATGGCACAGTGCTTAAGTCACTGGAAATGGTAGACGGGCGAAGTGCGAAGGTCCCGGGTTCGAGTCCCATCGCGTGTCCGTCGACCTAACTGTTCGTAGTTTTCCGTGGTTTTCTCCGGAACTTAGAATAAATACGGGTTAGGACAACTTTTATAAAGACCCATACGGTGGGCATCCTCCCCCCCACCTCTTGTGTTGTCCTACTGACGAGGCTATATAAGCGGATATTTGAGCCAAGCACACAACAACAAGTCGCTCTCGCTAGCTTCAGAGACGCAGGACCTGAGATCGAACCCAGCTTCGTGGAACAGAATTTTAAGACAAAAGAAATCTAAATTAATATGTATTGAGGTGTCAGTATCATTTAAGCAATATGCCGAAATTTGAAATATATATATAGGGCATAGAATGCAGGCGTGGCCTAGAGGTCTCAGTAGCGGGTTCAAGAAACATCGGATATAAGATCGAGCCCATCTTCGCGGAACTCAGTTTTTTTGGGGCAAAAAAATGTTAATTAATATAGATTCAGGTGATGGTATCATTTAAACAATGTGCCAACTTTTGAAATATTTTTAGGGCTTATATAGGATTCGCTTGGGCCTCGTCATTCGTGGCCCAGAGGTCTAAGTTGCTGGTTTCATAGATGCAAGAGATGAGATCGAAACCCAGCTTCGTGGAACAGAATTTTTTGGGGGAAAAATCTAGATTAGTATCTCTTGGGGTGTCAGCATCATTTAAACAATCAGTCGAAATTTGAAATATTTATAGGGCATATAGCATTAGTTCGGGATTTGCAATCGTGGCCGGGAGGTCTAAGTAGCTGGTTTCAGAGGTGTAGGACCTTAGCTCGAAACAGGGACGTAGCCAGGGGGGGGGGGGGATATCGGGATATATCCCCCCCCCGAAATGTTTGGATTAGTGATGAAATTCCATCTATTTATACACATATAAGTTCATATCCCCCCCCGAAAAATTTTCCTGGCTACGCGCCTGGCTCGAAAACCAGTTTCGTAAAAGAGTTTTTTTTAGGGGGGGGGGCGGGGAATCTAGATTAAATCTATTCAGCTATCAGTATCATTTAAACAATGTGTCAACGTTTGAAATATTTATAGGGCATAAACAAATAGCTCAGATCTCGTCAGCCGAGAGGCCTAAGTCGCTGGTTCTCAGAGACGCAGGACCTGAGATCGAACACAGCTTCGTGGAACAGAATTTTAGGGGAAAGCAAATCTAAATTAATATGTATTGAGGTGTCAGTATCATTTAAACAATGTGCCAAAATTTAAAATATTTATAGGGCATATCGAACGAGGAAAAGCTTCGTCAGTCGTGGCCGAGAGGTCTAAGTCGCTGGTCTCTGAGACGCAGGAACTGAGATCGAACCCAGCTTCGTGGAACAGAATTTTAGAGGGAATAAAATCTAAATTAATATGTGTTGAGGTTTCGGTATCATTTAAACTATGTGTCAAAATTTCAAATGTTTTTAGGACATATAGAAGTAACTTGGGTTTTGTCAGTCGTGGACGAGAGGTCTACGTCGCTGGTTTCAGGGACACGGGACTTGTGGTGTCAGTACCATTTAAAGAATGATTCGAAATTTGAAACATTTATAGGGCATATAAGAGTACCTTGTGCCTTTGTATTTTAATCTAACAAATTAAATACTGGGATGTGATGTTTATAGGACTTGCGGGAGAACACATGCAGTGGCCTACCTGGCCGAGCGTAGGAGTCAGACGTTTAACTCCACGTCCCGAGTTCGAATCCCGCTTAGTAGAATAGAATTCTTGGGAAAATGTTAAACTAGTGGCTCCATCTATAGGACTCGTTGTATGTTCATTTAACAAATAAAATACTAGAATGAGATACTTATAAGATACGGGAAAAGTCCTGCCGTGGTTCATCCTGGCCAAGTTGTAAGTCTCAGTGGGTGAAGGTTTCACTCCACTCCTTTGAAGCGGGTGTCGAGCGTTCGAATCCCACTTAATGGAGCGGAATTTTTGAAAAATTCTTAAACTAGTGGCTCCATCTATAGGACTCGTTGCATGTTAGTTTAATAAATTAAATACGGGGATGTGATATTTATGAGACTTATGGGAGAACACCGGCCGTGGTACATCCTGGCCAAGTGGTAGGAGTCGGTGGATGCGCGTTTAACTCCATGGCCTTTGAAGCGGGTGTATCGAGTCCCACTTAAAGGAGAGGAATTTTTGAAAAACTCTTAAGCTAGTGGCTCCATCTATGGGACTCATTGTATGATTCTTTAATAAATTAAATACAGGGATGTTATGTTTATGAGACTTTAGGAAGAACACCTGCCGTGGCACATCCTGGCCAAGTGGTAGGAGTCTGTTGATGAACGTTTAACTCCATGGCCTATGAAGCGGGTGCCCCGATTCCCACCTAATGGAGCGGAAGTTTTGAAAAATTCTTAATCTAGTGGCTCCATCTATAGGACTCGTTGTATGTTAGTTTAATAAATTAAATACGGGGATGTGATGTTTATGAAGCTTATGGGAGAACACCTACCGTGGTACATCCTGGCCAAGTGGTAGGAGTCAGTAAATGAACGTTTAACTCCACGCTCTATGAAGCGGGTATCCCGAGTTCGATTCCCGTTTTATAGGACGGAACTTTTGAAAAATTCTAAATCTAGTGGCTCCATCTATGGGATTCGTTGTATGTTAGTTTAACAAATTAAATACGGGGATGTGATGTTTATGAAGCTTATGGGAGAACACCTACCGTAGTCCATCCTGGCCAAGTGGTACGAGTCAGTAAATGAACGTTTAACTCCACGCCCTATGAAGCGGGTATCCCGAGTTCGATTCCCGTTTTATAGGACGGAACTTTTGAAAAATTCTAAATCTAGTGGCTCCATCTATGGGATTCGTTGTATGTTAGTTTAACAAATTAAATACGGGGATGTGATGTTTATGAAGCTTATGGGAGAACACCTACCGTGGTCCATCCTGGCCAAGTAGTAGGAGTCAGTAAGTGAACGTTTAACTCCACGCCCTATGAAGCGGGTATCCCGAGTTCGATTCCCGTTTTATAGGACGGAACTTTTGAAAAATTCTAAATCTAGTGGCTCCATCTATGGGATTCGTTGTATGTTAGTTTAACAAATTAAATACGGTGATGTGATGTTTATGAAGCTTATGGGAGAACACCTTCCGATGGGCATCCTGGTCAAGTGGTAGGAGTCAGTGGATGAACGTTCAACTCCACGTCCTATGAAGCGGGTGTCACGAGTTCGATTCCCGCTTTATAGAACGGAATTTTTGAAAAATTCTAAATCTAGTGGCTCCATCTATGGGATTCGTTGTACGTTAATTTAACAAATAAATAATAGAGTGTGATGTTTATAAGACTTACGGGAGAGTCCTTGATGCGGCCCACTTTGGCCGAGAGGCAGGAGTCAGCGTTCTCGCTCTCCTGAGTCGGCGGGTTCTGTCCCCGTCGGCGCCTGGTGTGAGAGTGTGGTGGTTCGGAATCCACGTTAAACTGTAGGTCCCTGTCCCGGCACCCTGTCCGGTGGCAGTCTCTTCCTGTCTGTATCTCTCTCTCTCTTCTCCTTCTCTTCCTCGTGCAAAGGAATGGGGCGGAACCTGCGTGGGATTGATCCGGGGCGGAGGCCCCTTCCTTGTATCGGGGCCGAAACTCCGGTCACTCCTCCAGCGTATCCGCCCTCAGCTTCCTGACCATGGGGACATTTTGCTGCTTCTGGTACCTGTTAACGAGGTCCAATTTTTTCACGAAATTTAACTTCCTTTTGCTAACAGCGCCATACAACTTCCTTTCCGCCCTCCTTCTATCGGAAGTAAAGATTTAACTTCCGATAGAAAGAGGGCGGAAAGGAAGTTGTATGGCGCAGTTGGCGGAAGGAAGTTAAATTTCGTGAAAAAATTGGACCTCGTTAACAGGTACCAGAAGCAGCAAAATGTCCCCATGGTCAGGAAGCTGAGGGCGGATACGCTGGAGGAGTGACCGGAGTTTAGGCCCCGATACAAGGAAGGGGCCTCCGCCCCGGATCAATCCCACGCAGGTTCCGCCCCATTCCTTTGCACGAGGAAGAGAAGGAGAAGAGAGAGAGACAGACAGGAAGAAGAGACTGCCACCGGACAGGGTGCCGGGACAGGGACCTACAGTTTAACGTGGATTCCGAACCACCACACTCTCACACACACACCAGGCGTCGACGGGGACAGAACCCGCCGACTCAGGAGAGCGAGAACGCTGACTCCTGCCTCTCGGCCAAAGTGGGCCGCGTCAAGGACTCTCCCGTAAGTCTTATAAACATCACACTCTATTATTTATTTGTTAAATTAACATACAACGAATCCCATAGATGGAGCCACTAGATTTAGAATTTTTCAAAAATTCCGTTCTATAAAGCGGGAATCGAACTCGTGACACCCGCTTCATAGGACGTGGAGTTGAACGTTCATCCACTGACTCCTACCACTTGACCAGGATGCCCAACGGTAGGTGTTCTCCCATAAGCTTCATAAACATCACATCCCCGTATTTAATTTATTAAACTAACATACAACGAATCCCATAGATGGAGCCACTAGATTTAGAATTTTCCAAAAATTCCGTTCTATAAAGCGGGAATCGAACTCGTGGCGCCCGCTTCATAGGACGTGGAGTTGAACGTTCATCCACTGACTCCTACCACTTGACCAGGATGCCCAACGGTAGGTGCTCTCCCATAAGCTTCATAAACACCACATCCCCGTATTTAATTTATTAAACTAACATACAACGAATCCCATAGATGGAGCCACTAGATTTAGAATCTTTCAAAAATTCCATTCTATCCGGGAATCGAACTCGGGACACCCGCTCCAAAGGCCGTGGTACTAAATACTCAACAACTGACGCCTACGCTCGGCCAAGGTAGGCCACAGCAGAGGTTCTTCCATAAGTCTTATAAACATCACATTCTATTATTTTATCTATTAAATTAACATACAACGAATCCCATAGATGGAGCCACTAAATGAAGAATTTTTCAAAAATTCCATTCTATCCGGGAATCGAACTCGGAACACCCGCTCCAAAGGCCGTGGTACTAAACACTCAACAACTGACTCCTACGCTCGGCGAAGGTAGGCCACAGCAGAGGTTATTCCATAAGTCTTATAAACATCACATTCTATTATTTTATCTATTAAATTAACATACAACGAATCCCATAGATGGAGCCACTAAATGAAGAATTTTTCAAAAATTCCATTCTATCCGGGAATCGAACTCGGAACACCCGCTCCAAAGGCCGTGGTACTAAACACTCAACAATTGACTCCTACGCTCGGCGAAGGTAGGCCACAGCAGAGGTTCTCCCATAAGTCTTATAAGCATCACTTTCGTTCCCTTTATTTTTTAAAATAACGTCCAACCAGTCTTATAGATGGAGCCACTAGATTTAGGATTTTTCGAAAAATCCGCTCTATTAAGCGGGACTCGAACTCGGGACACCCGCTCCAAACGCCGTGGAGTGAAACGCTCAACAACTGACTCCTACGCTCGGCCAAGGTAGGCCACAGTAGATGTTCTCCCATAAGTCTTATTAACACCACTTTCGTTCCCCTTATTTCTTAAAATAACGTCCAACCAGTCGTATAGATGGAGCCACTAGTTTAAGACTTTTTAAAAATGCCATGCCAGTAAGCTGGGTTCGAACTCGGAACACCTGATTCGTGAACCGTGGCGTTAAAGCTCTCGGCCACATGCTGCCAAAAACTCTCTCTCTTACATACCCTATAAACATTTGAATTGTTCACTTGCTGGAGAAATAATTTACAGCCGATCTCACACTGTCAATTTCGCAAAGAGTTTTTTTTTTTCCCCGAACTAGGTTCGAACACGGAACCGCAGCCTTGGCAGACAGCGACTTAACCCATTTGTGCCTGGATATTTTTGCGACTTTCTTCGATTTTTACTGATAACAGAAATAATAGAAATATTTCTGATGTCCACTCCTTGAACAAGGGATGATTTCTTTTAAATCATTATGCATAAAAATCGAAATATCAACATCCTACTGGGTCATGTTAAAATATTTTGTAGAGTTGAGGCTCAGTACTCATGAATAAAGGCTAGGAAAAATAAATAACGTTTTCGACTAATAGCGAAAATGCCGTCCCAAAAAAGGTACACTAGGCATAAATGGGTTAAGCTCTCGAGCACTACTACCGCCTCTCGAATATATTTTACATACCTGATAAACTTTTCACCTAATGATACTTTCATTAAAGAACAATCACATCGCTCTTTTAATTTGTGACTATTTCAAAAAACAGAGTAAGACAGCATGAGGTTCGAACTCAGGTCCCCTTGTCTCATAAGCCTGCAACTTAGACCTCTTAACCGCGACAGACTTGGAGTAGTCCTATGTCCTATATATTATGTCCTATAAATATTTCAATTTATGACAATTTGATTAAAAGATACAGACACCTCAGGAAACAGCTCCCTTAACTCATTTTTTCCACTGTCTTGTATACAGTACATTTAATTGTTAACCCTTTGAGGCGCAACCCTTTTCCAGTGCTGAAGAAAAGGGCAGCCGTTGCCATCGCTCGACTTTAACTACCAGCAAGATGGCGGACGATGGAAACGTTCATCATCGCGTGCCACAGATCTAGAGACCCTATTTATCAGATCTATCAGACAGATCTAGAGACAGCTGGCTGTGCGCACAGCCAGCTGTCGTCATAAATAATCGTGACCATTTTTTGACGGGAAATGGCGTGCTTAAAAAGTAAAGGATTCTCGTGGAGCTCTGTCACCCGCAATTACTTTTATAGAATTCCAATCTATTCTTCGTGACTGGCAACAGTCAAAACGTCAGAGTTTGGTGTTCCCAGAGCGGGAACACTGCGCGTTAAAGGGTTAGAACAAAGATCTTGCAAAATATGGGTTACATAAGATTCCCTACTCCCACAACTTTATACTACCTAACTGGGTTCGATCTCAGGTCCTGTGCCTCTGAAACCAGCAATTTAGACCTACCTCTTTTCCACGACTGACTTGGCGTCTGGATAGTATTATGTTCTGTAAGTACTTCAAATCATGACACTTGGATTAAAAGATACAGACAGTTAATTTAGATTTTTGACCCGTAAAATTTCTGTTCCACCAGCTGGATTCGATCTCAGGTCCTCCGCCTCTGGAACCAGCGACTTAGACCTCTCGGCCACAACTAACGAAGCGCTCCGTTTTTTCTATATGCCCTATAAGTGTTCCAAATTATGACATTGATTAAAAGATACAGATTAAGACACTGTTTCATTAATTTACATTTTTTTTCTCCATTTCCAAAAATTCCGTTCTTCCAATGCGGATTTGAACTCGAGACGTTCGTCTCGCACGCCAGTGGTTTAATCTCTCGGCCGCTTGCAAACGGTGAGACCACTTTTATAAAACTTTTTATGCTTGAAAGTTTAAATTATGTAGTTAAATATTAATCCGACAGAAGGCGCTAGTTTTACAACTTTCCACGCGAGAAAGTTTGAATTATTTTGTTCAAGACATTGGGAGATGGCTCAAGTGGAGGAACAGAGTTCTGTCCTCTCGCGGGGCCGTCGGTCTAGCGGTCTGGAGTTTTGGTTGGTTTCCTGCAGAGGTAACGTCAATACGCGCTAGATACCCAGAAAAGTACTCCCCCAAGGCATTTGCCCCTCCTTGTGTTTGTCCTTTCTCTGACGTGGATTTATAAGCGGGTCCTCGTGAACAAGCACACAAATCCGAATACATGTTCCAATAACAACAACAACATTTTGTTAAATTTTAGTCCGATAGAAGGCGTCATTTACCTCAACTTACTTTTTTTTAAATTCCACAATACCAAACTGTGTTCGAACTCGGAATTCCACTCATAAGCATCACATTGATATGGAAGAACAAAGTCATAGACTACTCAGTGATTGAAAAGTGCAGCGTTCAGTAAAAAGGACTGTTGAATGAATCGTCAATAGTATACCACACAGCCAGCTGTGTCAAATTCTTTGTCTGCGTAGCATGCGATTGGGAATCGTTCGACAGCCCTCTAGCTGGTGTTAAACCAAGTGATGGCAACAGCTGCACTTTTTCAGAATGGGTCATCAGAGCAGTCTATCCAGTTCTTCAATATCGATGCTTATAAAGCAGGGACTTTGAACTGTCATATCACGTTCGCTGACAGAATTCATTTTATCACTCCCATAAACTTTTCCTGAATGCGAGTGCAATAAAATAACTTCATTTTAAACCGATAGAGGGCGCCATTTATTTAGGATGTTTAAAGTCCCATGTGTTTCGCAGGGACTATGACCAATAGAACTGCCGAACTACCGCGCAATCAAGGAGAAAAACAGCCCGTTCCTCTTTCCGCAAATATTCAGGAAGCCGGAGAACAAGAGGCGCTATCGCCCGCCGTCTGGTGGCGGCCAATTTTACTAGCATATTTTTGTTTTTTTGCCGACATCAAAAGAAGAGGAAGTACTATTTTTAAAACGTATATATATATACAGGATGTTTATAAAATATCAGTCTCATTTTTATTTTTAATAACTCATAAAATAATGTAGATAGATTTAAATTGAATATGTCAATGTCTATGTCATCTAAATAATAAACGTCTCGTTCGTAACGCTCTCCGTGGTCGATTCATCATGGCCCCGGTGCATCTGTCGCCATGTTGAAATTTTGATAAAGACGACAAAGTGGCGCAAAACCGAGAGAAATACCCCATAGTAAATAAAATGGAAATAATTTTATGTTCCCTTGTGGTTCCCGGTACGTTTGGATCCACGGACCCATACCAGTAAGCGGCCCGGGGGTTAGGGACCACCCCCGCACTACACCACATACATTTTTATTACTTGGGAGCCCTATTACATAGGTGCAACTGAAATATTACGAATGTAATATACACTGTGGAGGCCCAAAGAGGTGGTCACACGTTTCAATTCTTAAAGATAGGTGGACAATGTAAATCGGGAAAATGTTCAAAATAAGATAAGAAAAAAATTATCTGGAGAATTTAAAGAAAGGGACACCTTTTTAAATGTATAAACAGACCTCGCACAAAAAAAATCTCAGTTAGTAAAATGTGCCCCATACACTCATGAGATGACTTACAAAATTTCAGTCTTTCATCATAAAAAGTCTCTCGAATATGAAGATAAATATATATTGACTTTATTGAATATAAGCCACTTATCAGTGGTTCTGAAAGGGAAAAAATTATGTCGAATGATCGCGTTTCAAGGGGGGCGAAAAAAATTACGGAAGAAAATCATTTCTTGTACTCTAATATTAAATTTTCATTTACAAATTCATGTATACCACCTTATCTTTTTTTCGAAGGTATCGCAGATACTTTTTTGAGTTAAGACTGAAATTTTGTGTATCCCCTCGCGAGCGAATGCGGCCCATTTTACTAATTGGGGATTTTTTTCTTATGGGGACCGTATACGAATTTCAAAATTGTAACTGTTTGAAAATTAGCGAGAGAAATGTTTCCTTTACACAATCATTTTCCCTCCCTTGTTCTGAGCGTCGTTTCTATTTACACTGCCACTTATCTCTAATAGAGAATTATAGCTATAGTTGCAACCTTTGTGGGACACTCTGTATATAAGTGAGGCTGGTGACTTTTTTTTTTTTTTTTTAATTCCAAATTAACCCGCTTCCAGTCAAAAGTTGGGAACCACTGTTATATGTTTATTTCCAAAAGCCTAAGTATAATAAATTCCCAAGATAACAGATGTAAGATACTTTATTGTCCAATTATGAATCATTGCGTAAACATTTTTGCTTGCTTTAAAAAGAGCGCAAAAACCACTGACAAAAATTTCCCCCATTCACGCGCAAAAAATAAAGACTTGTGTGTAATTTTGGGTAGGGTAACGGATGAACTATTTTGAGATAAGTTACACTCCGAACAAACATTTGTCATGGGCAGAGGCATAGCCAAGGGGGGGTTAGGGGGTCATAACCCGCCCCCATGAGAAATTTTTTGCCATACAAAATGTATATTCTTCACTAAATTATCGCACACACGTATACATATATATGAGTTGTAGTAGTCGTAACCCCCCCCCCCATGAAAAATTTCTGGCTACGCCCCTGGTGGGGGATCCAGGGCCCTAATATGACAAACCGGGGCCTGGGGCAGAAGTCTGAATGGGGAACCCCTAGATGTGGTTACTGTGTCTGACAACCACCTTATGTACTTTTTCTGTGTTCGCATACAAATCTTTGTCGTGATGAAATGTATCTAAGATAAATTATAATAATATTAGATAAATGAGAATGCTTATGAACGTTATAAACATGCGAAACAACGCCATTATGAAATAAGCTTAATTAAAAATGTAGACTTAAAAAGTACAACTACTAAAAACCTGACTTTTTCATAATATTAATAATCATAATCGGCCCATTCCTATTGATGGGTGCCCCATTCTCGCTGGGTAGCCACTTCAAAAACTTCAGTGGGTCCGGCAACTGACCGCGTCATGACTTTAAAATCGAGCAGCCGTCCTCGTTACCACATCTTATTGCAGATATCGTTCATCTGCTGTGATATTTTTTCTATGGAGAGGTAGAATTAAAAAAAAAAAGATTTTGACGATTGGTAACTTGTAAAATCATTACTAAAAAAAATTAGGCATTTACTATAGTGAAAAAAAAAACCCTTAAACTAAATTCCCATACTGTAATAATTTAGGGGCCCCTCAAAATCGGCGCCCGAGGCATTTGCCCCCTTTTGTGCCTGCGATAATCAGGGCCTGGGGGGACCCTTTTCATATAAAACGTCTCAGACATACCTTTAAACAAAGATGTTCATGAATTTCACTGAGAAAGTTTAATACTAGAGCACAATTTTTTTTTGTTCGCTCGTAATTTCTATAAGACCCATGAAATGCGATCATCTTACATGATTTTTTTCCCTTTAACAGCTATCAAATAGTGGTTTATATCAGCCCATACTTATCACCCTATTCCTGATACTTTTTACGATATAATTCTCAAATTTTGTGCATCACTTCAGTTAACAAAAATGAGAAAGCCTGGAACTAGAGGTTTACTTAAGTTCCAGGCTTTCTACTCCTGTGAATGCTTGAAACTTTTTTTGCAACAGAAAGAAGACGGATCTTTGGTAGCGCCCAACATGATTATATTGACCAGACATACGTTATTCTATACTCTAAATCAGCGGTGCACAAACCGGGGGTCGCGAGATAATTTTTGGGGTTCGCCAAATACAAAGCGATTCAAATTTATGAAAACTCTGCAATTATTCATTTCAAAGAACTGAAATAATACAAGAGAAGAAACTGACAATTATTATTTTACGAGCGCGATATTCGCGATTGCTATCACGGGGCTACAAAACCACGTTATCATGCATAGTGATCTTCAAAATTATTTTCCATTAAAACAAAACATCGATCTCGATTGGGTCCAGAGGATGACTTACGACTTGCGATTTCCAATACAGATCCGAACACAGAAGCAATCGTGAGCTCTTTGCAAGCACATATTTCACATTGACTTTTTACGATGTAAAGTTCTTTTAAAGTATTTTTCATTAAAAAATATTTATATCCATATGCTTAAATAAAGCATTGTTTACGTGTTGATTCATTAACTGGTTTTTAATGATGTTACAACTTTGATAACATTTTTAGGGTGGTTTATAAGTTTGGTGCGCTATTTTAAAAACGCGTTATTTCAATCGACGACGTCACGACACTCTTTTAAAAACACCCTGTAAGAGCAACTCCCAGAAAGAATTTCAATGTAACTTCGTTTTCAATTAAAGAAAATGTCTACTATCTATCCAGGGGTCACGACAAAATTATACTTAAAATAGGGGGTCGCAGATGAAAATAGTTTGCGCACCACTGCTCTAAATTTTTGTTGAAACCTTTTTTTTTTTCAGCATACTTTAATAACTTTTTCAGCATACTTTAATAACTTTTTTAGAGAATTCTTTAAGCAAAGGGAGAGAAGAAAATTTTTCTAAACACAAATCATTTCTATAAAATACAGTAAAAATATTTCTTGATTTGGGGGGGGGCGGCTCCCTTTGACTGAGGGGGCCATTGCAGCTGCTCCGCCTACCTATGCCTTAGTCAGGCCTTGCCTGTTGTGCTTGTGACCAAGAAGAAACTAACGTCTTTAAAATAAGATATTATGCGTACCTCAGGGGAGTATCCAGAAGGGGGAGATTGAGGGGGTTGTAGCCCCCACCCAGAAATCTGACCCTTTACTTAGCTTACAGTATGATATTTAGCTTACGATTGGCTTACGATTAACTCTAGCTTACAATTTTATACAAAGCCCCCCCCCCCTCGAAATAAAATCCTGGCTACGCGACTGGCGTACCTCTAAAAATTTTGCTAGTGCTATGTGTAGATTTAATCTAATTTAGTCAGGTGATATGTGTGAAGCTTAGTCACTTCTTTTTCTACCAGTCCGTAAAAAAACAAAAAATACGCCTTTAAATAACTGGAAGAAAGCGATTGATTAAAAAAACTGTGAAAGACAACATGAGTTTTTTTTCGTTCAATTTTGATTTCATGTCTAGATCGTTATTTAAAGTTAAAGCAATAAATATTGCTACGTGAGAAAAAGTATAAAGAAAACATTAAAAACTTTTAAAGCACTCACATTTAAAAGTTTTAGTAAAAATTTCAAACATTCCTAATAGTTTCAACTGAAGAAAGTATCACAAAACTCATGCTAAAAGTGAACAATCTTCAGTTTTCTGGGTCTTTATCATACATAATTAGACGTAGAGTTTTAAGATACAGGAAGCCAGTAAAAAAACAATTGTAAACGCGCGTAATTAAAAAAACTAAAAATCCAAAAATCAAGATTTTTCTCTTTGGAACAATGCTATGTTTGCTGAAACTTTAACGATTATTGTTCTTTAAAAAAAAAAAAAAAAACTTAAACGTGCTTTATTAAAACTACTTCCTTACACAGTAAGAAAAGAATTTCGCAATGTATTACTCAAGATTCTTCAATTCTCCTGACAAAAATTACACTTTTTTAGAAAACAGAAGCTATGTTAACACACACATATAACAGAACACTTTCATTTATTTCTTCTTGAACATTTAAATAAGTGCTTCAAATAAGAAAGTAAGAGAGTATATATCTTAAAGAGAAAGCTTCTAAGAAAATTTTGCTTCCAACCCCCCTATCCTCCCCCCCCCCAAATTATCTTCTGCTCCACTTTTGCTGTCCCTCTTTTCAACGGAAACTATTTGGTGTTTCTGCACGCTTTTAAACAAAGAAAACGCTGTAAAAGAAAGTGACTATCTCCTCTGTAACACAGCAAATAAAGTTCGCTTTAATTACACGCATAATTTATTTCATTAGCATCTTCAAAACTAACCGGTAAAGAAAGGGGGGTAAAAATTTTGTTTACCTGCACTTATTTGGTATGGAAAGGAGTTTTCTCCATGAATATTTTAATATTTTAAAACCCGGGGTTTATATTTTTGAACGATTTCCCTGTGAATAATTTTCACAGGAACTGGAGTCTTTCTGCAGAAGAATAAAAGTTTAATCAAGAACTTTCACATAAGAATTTAAGGTAATAATTTTGGTGTGTGTGTGTGTGGGGGGGGGGGGGGGTTAGAGATTGGGAAATTGTCCCCGACATGGAAAACTCGCGCGTAATTCTTTGCATAATTCGTGTGTACTTAGTGTATTGCATAAAAGGTTTTTTATTCTTACTAGGTCGATATTTTTAATATTGTCTTTTGCATTAAAAATTTCTTGTTTTGAAGCAGAATCATCTTTCAGTCAGTATCTGAGAGTTTCTTAATGTATACATACAAGAATTCATAAGCGAGTATCGATTTGCTTGGGTAACGCGTACGTGCTCAGGGTTTTAGCGGCCCTTGGGCGAAATATACTTAACGGCCCTGAACAACAAATGATTGTAGAAATTTTTCTACTTACCAAATTGTAGATCTTGGCCTGCCCTTTCCCCCCCATAAAAAAGCCCGCTGCTGCTATTAATTAAGTGTATTTGATTAACTAATAAAGATTTTAACACCATACCATACGTTTCCAAAATGTAAAAGGTAAATTCTAGCTACTTACCATGTTCTAAGTTTGAGAAATAAAGCTATAGACGAAATTAAAAAGTCTGTATTTGTTCTCGGCTATGCTTACAAATGTGCAGTTTTCAGTTCTAGGTCAGGAAGTTTATTTGACTACTTAACATCCATAAATTAAACAGTTTTTTTAGCGGCCCTGGTCGGTTGCCCAGTTTTCCACCCCCTAAGCACGATTCTGGGCGCTTTGAACGCTTAAATCTTGTTAGCTGCATGATCAGAAACTTTCGAGTTGTAATTCACAATTGTGCAGCTGATCAGTCGTGCATATCTTGTCTTCCACAACTGTACCGTTTGAAGGACTCAAAAATGCGTACATTTCTCGAGTTAGAATTCTGCGCATTCCAGGCTCCTGGTTCGATTTCTTGAGTTTCCACCACACGTTCACTTCCAAAGTGACCCGCATTAGCAAGTATATATCCTTTCGACTCTAGCAACGACGACAGATGGCGCCAGCCGTATAACTCGACGATTCTTCTCCAACTCCCAAGTCTTCAATATTACAAGCACAATGCCACCCTAAGCACGATCCTGTGCGTTTTGAACTCTGAAATCTTGTTAGCTGTAGAGATGTAACGAATAGTGATTTGGCCGAATAGCCGAATACCGAATATTCGGCACATAGTTTAGGCCAAATACCAAATATTCGGCGGCCGAATATTAAATTTTTTAAAATTTCATTTTATTTGTAAATAAAATGTCACTTTTCAAATTTGTAATGAAAGACTAAATAAAGACTAATTAAAATTCATTATATATTATTTGTAGGTACTTAGAAACACACAACAGTGTATTATCTGTAAAACTAAAAAACTTGGTCATGAAAAAATATCTTTTACAAAGTGAAACACTAATAACAGCATAATCATATATTGAGATATTCATAATTTAATGAATATGCGATGGTAAATGTGATTAATCTGGTAACTATACATCATGCGATGGGTTTTACAGCGTTCGGGGAAAACATATGTAGCAGAGTTTCAAAATTATGTTTGAAATTGAGGATTTGAAAAGATTCCTTCTACCCCAACCCCATAAAGAAGGTGGAAAGCCAAGTCAAATAGTGCCACCAAATAGAAAAGTCTGCATTTCTGTAATATTATTAAATACATTAGATTATGTTTCATTCAGCTTAAAATTCAATTACTTAGGATATTTTATAATATGAAATTAACATATTGAAGTATAACTAAGCAATATTATTTGCAAATGCATTTAAAAATGCATTTTAAAAATATTTTGTTCTCTTTGTTCCGAAATTATTCAGCTGAAAATGTAGTAATGTTTGGCCACAACTATCCGGCAGAATATCTGTTTAGTATTCGGCTTACCGAATATTAGGCCAACTGAATATTCGGCCTAACGAATATTCGACAAAACAGCCGAATAGGCCAAATACCGAATAGTGGCCGAATATTTGTTACATCTCTAGTTAGCTGCATGATCCGAAACTTTCGGGTAGTGATTCGCATTTGTGCAGCTGATCAGTCGTGTATATCTTGTCTTTCACACAACTAAGCCATTTGTAGGACTCCAAAAATAAGTAGACATTTCTCGAGTTAGGATTCTGTGCATTCCAAGTTCTTGGTTCTATTTCTTGAGTTTCTACCACACGTTTACTTCCAAATTGACCCGCACTAGCAAGCATATATCCTTTCGACTCTTTCCTAACAAGCAACGACGACAGATGGCGCCAGCAGTATTACTCCATGATTCTTGCCCAACTCCATGTCTGCAACACCACAAGCACAAAATGCTATTTTCCGCTTTTCCTTATACAAAGCGAGGCATCACGGAAATTTTGAACATCTTTAGAAACAAACCAGTGATACACTAGAAAAAATTAATAATGCGTCTTCAAAAAATACGCTATACTCATACTCTAACAGTAAACCTATAAGTGTCATGCAACTTTCAGAAAAAAAATCTGAAGTATGAAAATCATCTTCAAAAACAGGTCGTTATCCATTTAGTTCAGAGTTATCCATTTAGTGAAATATCGCACAAACCGTTTGTTTAACATTTTTCTTAAACATTTCCTATCTGTTGTAGGTTCACTGTTTTTAATAGTGCATACAGCTTGAAAAGAGAAAAGTTGTAAAAGTTTAAATTTTTTCCAGTCTATCCTAATTGGATTCTTTAAAAAACTGTTTAAAAGTTACATTTCTTAAAAGAAAACCTTGACTATTTGCGTTTGACTTCTCGTTTAGGAAGTGTTGCGTTTGACGTGAAAACATATTTTTAACTTTTCGCTTCCACCGTGGTTAACCCTTTGAGGCAAAACCCTTTCCCAATGCTGAAAAAAGGGCAGCCGTTGCCATTACTCGACTTAACTACCAGGAAGACGGCGGACGATCGAAACGTTCATCGCGTGCCACAGATCTAGAGACCCTTTTTTGACGGCAGCTGGCTGTGCTGCCGTCAAAAAAGGGTCTCTAGATCTGTGGCACGCGATGAACGTTTCGATCGTCCGCCATCTTCCTGGTAGTTAAGTCGAGTAATGGCAACGGCTGCCCTTTTTCCAGCATTGGGTAATCTATCCAGCTGATCTCGCATTCTTCCATTTTTCAGCAGATGTCAGTGCTGTTAAAAAGAATCGTGACCATTTTTTACGGGAAATGACGTGCTAAAAAGTAAAGGATTCTCGTGGAGCTATGTCACCCGCAACTATTTTTATAGAAATCAAATCTATTCTTCGTGACTGGCAACAGTCAAAACGTCAGAGTTGGGTGTTCCCAGAGCGGGAACACTGCGAGTTAAAGGGTTAAGTCGCAAATATGAAGATTCCTTTTTGTGCCCGGATTTGTTCTTCCAGAACATTTCTTTTTTTTCCGATATGACTAAATCTGGTCTGAAAGTTGATACACGCTGGAGCATCTAGGCAATTTACCTTTTAAAAACCCACTTCATTACATTTTTTTATCGTTGTCCGAAAATAAATAGTGACATTTCTTAAAGCATGTATTAAAAACTAAGAGAGTGATTTATGATGTCAAAACTTCGAAACGTCTCTGATTTGGCCGATAACACTCTAGATGTCGCTGCATCTGCAACGAGTCATTTGAAATTAGTTTCCATTCACATGGAGGAAATAAAATACAAAATAGCTACAGTATCACTAAAACTAATGTCCTTTTAAAACGCTCAAGTATTTTTTTTTTTTTTTAAGTTTCCTATTCACATGTTTTTGCTTTCCAATTGATGAGTTACTTATTCAACCACCAATGTGCAGTTAAAGGAACTGTAGAAATGAATTCAGTTTTCATTTAAATGCTGAATATGAATTCAGCAAATTAAGTGGCTACGGTATCGTTTATTACTATAGTAACTGCAATGTTAAAAATAGAAAATAAAATGAGATTGGCACTTTTTTAAGTGGACATCGAGGAAATGCGTTGAATGCAGTTGCCAGAAATACAAATAAATCTGTCATTTCAAAAACCACACACCTTTTTTTTTTAGGAACTCATAAAAACTTGTCCAATATATGCCAATTTTCAAAAAATTGTTTCTTTTATCACAGTTATGAGGGTTCGAAATGTGTAATACTTTTTTATATGCAAACAGTGAAAATATATATTTAAAGAAATATTTCACCGTGTTTCAGAAAAGAGTTTTATTAATGTGGTTTTTCACATCACCAATCCAAATGAAAACTATTTTGTCTCGATCCTTTCTTTATATTTTTACTCTACTAAATCTCTTAACCAATCTGCGTAGACCACCACCATGAGACTCCGCGAATGCCGTATTAACCCTTTAACGCGCAGTGTTCCCGCTCTGGGAACACCCAACTCTGACGTTTTGACTGTTGCCAGTCACGAAGAATAGATTGGATTTCTATAAAAATAGTTGTGGGTGACATATCTCCACGAAAATCCTTTATTTTTTTAGCACATTTCCTGTACAAAGATTCTACTGACATCTGCTGAAAAACGGAAGAACGCAAGAACAGCTGGACAGATTGCCCCATGCTGAAAAAAGGGCAGCCGTTGCCATCGCTCGACTTAACGACCAGCAAGAGGGCGGACGATCGAAACGTTCATCGCGTGCCACAGATCTAGAGACCACTTTTTTGACGACAACTGGCTGTGTGCGGCACACAGCCAGCCAGATTGCGCCTCAAAGGGTTAAATCAGGACATTTATATCTGAGAGCCTCTGACCGAAACGAAAATATTCAGTGGAACCTTGCGATACGAGTTTGATTATGTGATTCATCATTACTATCCCCAAATAATCTTTTCTGATTTCTGTACAGTGATATGTTTTATACATTAAAAATTTTTTGCAAACACATGTTTTATAGATACAAACATTAAAGTATACAGGTTGCCCCAAAGAGGTGGTAACGGGTTCTAATTCTTTATCTATTACAGATAAGTGGGCAGCGTAAATTGAAAAAAAAAAAAAAAATGTTCTAAATAAGGTCGAAAACGAGATTCCGTTAAGAAATAATTCCTCTCATTCATTTCCAAAAATGTTGAACTACAAATCTGTATGCGTCCCCCGTACAAAATAATTCCCAGTTAGTAAAATGTGTCCCCATACACTCATGAGGTGACATACAAAATTTGAGAATCACACCTGAAAAAGTGTCAGAGATATGAAGATAAATATAACGCCGACTTATACCACTTTTCCACGGCTCTCCAAGGAAAAACAAATCGCGTCGAACGATCGCATTTCAGGGGTCGCAAAGAAACTAACGAAGGAAAATCTTTTGTTTTCCACTCTAGCAATAAACGTTTACATTCAAAATCATGCATAATAGTCCTCGATCCTCTTTCTTTAAAAAGATATCTCTGCGCCGTTGTAGGATGAAAGACTCAAATTTTGTGCATCACATCATCAGTGTATGGGGCACATTTTACAAACTGGGAATTACTTTGTACGGGGGGATCGTATAAAAATTTAAAAGGTGTAACTTTTGTGTAAATGAACGAGAGGAATTTTTTTTTCTTAACGGAATCTTTTTTCCGATCTTAATTTGAACATTTTTTTTTTTCAATTTACACTATCTGCCTCGTATCTCTAATAGATACAGAATTAAAGCCTGTTACCACTCTTTTGGGGACACCCTGTACACTATATATGTTACTGCCAAAGCCCGGAAGTTCGGCCAGTTCGCGAATTGGCTAACCCATTCGCTTTTCGGCCAAAGTCCGAAGTACTTGCAATTAATATTGTATATTCTACTTTTTGGCCGGCCATTTTGAGAGGCGGCTGGGAATTTTTGGCCAAATCCCGAACAGGGCCGGCCCAAGGGGGGTGCGAATGTAGGCGATCGCCTAAGGCCCCGCGCTTATAGAGGCCCCGCTCCTGGGCCACTTTATTGCTATCTCATAAGACATGATAGAGAAGAGGCCCCGCTCTTGCGCTTCGCCTGGGGCCCCGCTCGCCCCTCGGGCCGTCTCTGTCCCGAAGTGGTAATGGTACATTGACCGGTAGCTATTTTGACTTTGCAAAAAAGTTTTATATTTTTTGAAGCGATATTTCGGGAGACAACGTGATCTGGCATCTTTAACATAAGGTCTATGAAGCAGAAAAAGGATCACCCTTAAAGGTAGTTGAAAAAGGGAGTACTCAGTTTGCCTTTGTACTCATTCACGATACGCAAGATATAGTTCGTTATTTTGTAGGGCGCATACCTAATCTTCTTCACGCTATCACGTGGTTACAGCATATACGTTCACTGAATAATTTCTGTTATGTCTTTAATATGTGAACAGAATAACACGAGATCCTATTTTTACTTTCCGAACATGTACCATGTAAGGAAAGTATTGTAATCATGAAAAAATTCGACTTCGAGATTTTGGTGTATGGACACGTTTTGAAGTCTTCTGAATTCATTTATGCTATTTTTACGAGATGTATGTATGTGTGTGTGTGTGTGTGTGTGTGTGTGTGTGTGTGTGTGTATGTGTGTGTGTTAGTGTGTATGTGAGTGAACACGATAGCTCCTGAACGGAGCATTCGATTGAGCTCAAATTGGATATATATGTCATAAAGCACCGTCGCAAGACCGGTATTGATTTGGGTGTGTATAGGACTTATAGTTTTTCTACAGGGCCACGACAAAGATTTCTTTTACATTATGGCCTATGGGGGGAATTTCTTGAAAGTGCGCTAGCGTTTAAACGGTAGATTCGATTGAGCTCAAATTGGGTATACATGTTATAAACCACCGTTGCAAGACCGGTATTGATTTGGGTGTGTATAGGACTTATAGTTTTTCTACAGGGCTACAAGAAAGATTTCTTTTATGTTATGGCCTATGGGGGGAATTTCTTGAAAGTGCGCTAGCGTTTAAACGATACATTCGATTGAGCTCAAATTCGGTATACATGTTATAAACCACCATCCTAAGACCGGTATTGATTTGGGTGTGTATAGGACCTATAGTTCTCCTACAGGGCTACAACAAAACTTTCTTTTATGTTATGGCATAATGGCCTATGGGCAGAAATTCTTGAAAGTGCGCAAGCGTTTAAACGGTGCATTCGATTGAGCTTCCATTGGGTATATGTGTTTGAATCATTCATCGATTAAAATTTATTTAAGTGCTTGGTCATGATCTTAATCGTAAGTGTTCGGAAAGTCGAGTGGAGTCACTCCAGATTTTTATGTACTACAAGCTTATTTTTAACTCACAGGTGTCACTTATATTTGAATTTATTTCTGAAACAACTGTACTTAATAAAAAAGAATAAACAGTACACAGAAGTACTCATTTTTAAAAACTTCATTTTTAACAGTCTGTAAAACAATCTGCTCTTCATTTATTTCTTCCTACTTCGGTCCCAAGCCACTTCGTGAATCGGCCGGCTAAAGCCCGAAATCGAGAAAAGATCGGACATTGGCCGGTAAGTTTACAGCGACGTTTGGCCAAAACGCGAACTGGACGATTTCGGGCTTTAGCCGTAACATATACATTCGATAAAAAAACATAAGGCAAACATGCTTACAGAACCTTGCGGTTGCCAATTCTTACGTTCACTGTAGTTTAGTAGGCTTGATGACCGCTCTTATCTTAAAAAAAAAAACTCGTGTGTTAGGACATTCGCACAGTGGCGCACACAAAAGGGGGGGGTCCAGGGGGTCTGGACCCCTCCCCCCCCATCCGCTTTGATTTTTTTTCGATTGATTATTACCCTATATCTATTGTAAATAAAATGATTCCAAAAAAAAGGTAGCAATAGTTTCAGTTCTAATAAATAAAAAAAGAAATTTTTTTTCTATTTTTCCTCAACTTTTCAAAAACGAACTGAAAGCGAACATAAAAACACCATCTTGTTCTCAAAACTGTACAACTATTACTTTGCTTCCTATTGTACTGTGTAGTGTATTCTTAGGGAACTGGATGGGACGAGTTTGGATGAATTCCACCTAATGAAAACGAGTTCTTTCATCACTGATTTTTGTCAATCTGGAACATCCCTAAAAGTTGGACGCCTCCAAACCGTAAAAGTTGGACCTCCCCCCCCCTCAAACTGTGAAAGTTGGACCCCCCCCCCAGCCAAAAATCCTGTGTGCGCGCCTGCATTCGCATACCTAAATAGTTGTACCCAATGAGTAGTATGTAAAAGAATTCCATCTAAACACAGACACTTTCACTTCACAAGAGCTATTTAATATCGCACAGCAGCGCCACCCCCCGCAGAATCCAGTGGTTCGGCCTCGAATGAGACCTCAAGTCTATGGACGTGACGTATGTCTCGTCAGTCCGCCTCGCCTTCTTGTACACCGGGCACTCGTACATGTCGGAGCTTTTGCCGGACGTGGTGTTCATGGCGAACACGTGCACCACGGGCAGGGGCTCGAACAGTATTTTGGGCCGGGCTTCCCTCAGGCAGCCGGCCCGCAGGTCCCAGGAGGCCCCTTCCAGGTGCAAGCCGTACACGTAGACCCCTTCCGCAGGGGACTCCGAGATGTCGGAAGGGTTGAGCGCGTGGGTCACCTTGTTGCGTTGCGATACGGAGTCCAGGGCCCAGCCCTGATGCACTCTGGTCACTTCCTGTAAGAAAAGTAAAATGAATTTCACAATGGGAGTCACCAAAGTAAAATGGAATTCCAATTTGTGGAATGCACTCAACTAATGGCATTCATAAACATTCAACTAATGGGATTCATAAACTTTCAACGAGATTCACAAACATTCAACTGATGGGATTCGCAAACATTCAATGAGATTCACAAACATTCAGCTAATATGATTAACAAACTTTCAACAGGGTTGGTTCACAAGCTTTCAACTAATGGGATTTACAAACATTCAATGAAATTCACAAAAATTTAGCTAATGGGATTAACAAACTTTCAACGAGATTTACAAACATTCAACTAATGGGATTCGCAAACATTCAATGAGATTCAGAAACATTCAACTAATGGAATTAACAAACTTTCAACGAGATTCACAAACATTCAACTGATGGGATTCGCAAACATTCAACGAGATTCACAAACATTCAGCTAATAGGATTAACAAACTTTCAACAGGGTTCACAATCATTCAACTAATGGGATTCAAGGGCGTCACGAGGGCTGCGGACGTCACATGGGGAGACACTAAAATATTATTCACTCTAAAATTTTTGACTAATTTGCCGGGGGGGAAAAAAGAAAGATTCAAATTTGATAATGAAGAACACTCCAGAGATTAGAAATATGAGTAAATGCAGACACAAGTTGTAAAAGCATTATTTCATCTCAATTGTTTCTTTTATTTTCGATTTAAAAATTTCAGTTTTTTTTTTCATTCACCCATAAAATATAAATACACGAGTAGCTTGTTGCTCTCAACTTATTTGCTTTAATTTCAATTATATTTTGTTCTACTTTTAACCGGAGGTGTAACTAAAAAAAAAGAGTCGGGGGGAGGGGAAGGGGATCGGCAGTGGATCCAGTGGCGTACACAAATTTCTTTAAAGAGAGAGAGGGGTATAGACATAATTTTTATGTTAAAAGTAAAAAATATATGGACTTAATGCTACAAAATTTTTGAAAAGGGGAAAGGGGTTGCCCCACCCAGAGCCTCTCTGTGTGAGCCACTCAGTAGATCTTAGGTAAAGTGTGCACAAGGGATGTTACCAAAACTAGAGGTGATAGGAAAAATCACTCAAAGTACTGGTGTTAAACGATAAATTAAATCAGGGAATTAATACAGGAAACTGTTCCCTCAGTTCTGTGTGACGAAGGGCTTTGACTGATGAAGACCGAAAGAATTTTTGGTCGAAACGATCGCGTCAAGTTACAAGTAACATCTTATGTGTGTTTTTTCACAAACTTTTTTATTTAATTTAGAGGTGGTAGGGCTCGGGGAGGGTGGCACCATGCTTAGTGACGCCACTGATGGGACTCAAGCATCAAACTAATGGGATTAACATGCAACCAACTTACAGGATTCACAGACATTCAGTTGAAGGGATTAACACACATTTAACTAATTGGATTCATAGGAATGGAACAGGAGGGCATGGCCCCTCTCTGTATCAAGATCTTTGGATTTCAAACATTTATTTCAAAATTTAGAAAAATTTTCCCTTTTCTATTCTTGAATCCGATGTGCACCGATCCTTAATTTTCGGTTACGCTAGGCTTATGATGGAATTAATCAACATTAAAGTAACATTCATCAGATGCGATTAACTAAACATTTAACCAGTATTCAACTAATGCGATTACAGAAACATTTTTTACCAACATTCAACTAATGAGGTCAAATAACATTTGACATTTAACTATTGCAATTAACTAGAATTTACCTAACATTCAACTAATGTAATTAACTAGCATTCAGCTGATGTGATTTACTAACATTCAGTTTTATTTTACCTTTATATTTTAATATCCTAGCTTCTTTTTGCAAATTCCATCACCCCTCCTCAATTTTTATTTAATTTTTTTTCTCACTTCTCGCATATATATATATATATACAGGGTGTCCAGCTTTAATGTGACCCAATAGCTAATTCCCGAACCGTTCCGTTTAGATATGCACTTCCAATTTGAAAAATGTTTTTAAAAAAGTAAAGAATGTTTTTACGTGCTTTTCGAACCAAAAAACCCATTTAGAAAAAAATTACAAAAATTAAATTTTTATACGGTCTCCAAGTCCTATCACTTATATTTAGGAAAACATGCAGTACGCAAAAACAAAGTAAACACAAAAAGTTTCATTTTGTTACGATAAAAACTGACTGAGTTATGGAACTTTGAAAATCACACATTTCATCCATTTTCTCTTCCATTTTCAAAAAGCTAGTAAAGGACCGTCTTGAAAATGAATGAGAAAATGGATGAAATGTATGATTTTCCAAGTTCCATTACTCGGTAACTTTTTATCGTAATAAAATGAAACTTTTTGTGTTTACTTTGTTTTTACGTACTGCATCTTTTCCTAAATATAAGTGGTAGGACCTGGGGACCGTATAAAAATTTAATTTTTGTAATTTTTTTCTAAATAGGTTTTTTGGTTTGGAAAGTACGTAAAAACATTTTTTACCTTTTTTAAAACATTTTTCAAATTGGAAGTGCATATCTAAACCGAACGGTTTGGGAATTAGCTATTGGGTCACATTTAGGCTGGACACCCTGTATATACTTTGCCAATAATAAGAACAGCAAACTACTAGCGTGGCGTTTGAGTGGTAAGTATCGTCTTCGTGATTGGCTACTGAAAAAGGTGAGCCCATCAGTGAACGGTATTTCATCTTTCGTATCATCACTGAAGGAGTAAGCACCCAACTACCCCAGCCTAAACCTGACTTAATTCATTACTTTATGTGGATATGGTAATAGTAAGGGAATGGTTTAAAAATGGTTGGTCTGTTTAGGGGTGTTTATAAGTGTCTAAAGTAACTGTATACGTGTTTCAAAAAGCCGTATATATACCCTAGCACACAACGCGAAATTTTCACTTACGCGAGGGGTCTTGGAACACATCTCTCGCGTACGTCAAAACTCTACTGTACAACATGAGCCTTACCAACTGCAACGTAACTTCTACAGAAAAATTTACTTCCTATTTTTCAATTCCCTAATTATCACTTAATTGAAATATTATTAACACACACATCGAATAACTATATATTTTTTTCGCATTATTAAACAAACTCAAATTAAAAACAATTACTTGAATCTTCCACACTAGAGGTAAAAGACGAATTTTATAAACCTGACTCTCTTTCTCAAACAATTTAACACAGTCATCTCTTTTACCACTGTAGGGAGAGCGCGTGGCAAACTCTGGGTTTGAACACAGGGACTTACGGGTGGTAGAATGAGGCGCAATCCGGCTCGGCCAAAAGGTTCCCCTTCGACCGGCCTTCAATTGCCGGGTGTTGTGTGCGCGGAGGTGATCTTATGCCGCCCCACCTTCATAGATGGCAGCACTTACATTTTATATTTTTTTCACCCTGATTCGCTGCGTTTCCTTTTAATTTTCCTTCCTCTAAATTTTGGACCCCATGTCAAACCAATTTATAAAGATACTAAAAAATTCTGCAAAACAACGTATAAGGAGCATAGCATTTAATGTTAGTCACTTCTCCAAAATGCTAAATATTGTAGTCAAAATGGCTACCGAAAAGACTATTGGATAAAAAAGTGTTAAAGAGCGTAACCCTAGTAGCACAACTAGTTCTAAAAGCGTTCCAATTACGTTGGAAACACGTTTTATGACGTTAAAAAACGTGTTTTAAACGTCTTTTGGACTAATTGTGCTACTAGGGTAAGTTAAACTGATCCGTATTTAATTATTTCCCCCTCATTAAAATAACAACTCCATTACCTGTCTCATTGCAGTGAGAAACCCAGTCGGGTTGAACAAGCCTGAAATCCAGAAAGTAGGCGGCCTTCCTTTGAAGCACCATCGTCGAAACTGGTTATCTCGTTCTAAAAGTTCAGTAAACCAGAATCCTAGTGTGCTGGATTCCCAAGATATCTGTAAGGGAGAACAAAAGAAAAGCATTTTCTTTTTCGTTTCATGAAAACTAACATATAACCAATACTAAGATTATTTTCATGAAATTTTCACTGAATGTAAAAATTAATGCTAGATACACACACACACGCGCGCACACAAAAAGAAAGATATGTACAGGGTGTACCTAAACTATATGTCAAAAATGTAAAGGGAGGTAGAGGAGACTAAGACGGTTCAGAATCACACAGGAAGTGTTGAAGTAACAAGGAGCTTTCCGACCATCGTTTGTCAAAAACTAACGTATTTTTTTTTAACCTAAAGCACTTAACCGAAACTGATAGTTTACAAATTCTATTTCGTTTCACGAATGAAAGTCGTGGAGAAAAGCTCATTGCTTATGAAACTTCAGTTAGAATTTAGACCAACAATTCTTCCAAAAGGATTATTAACAGGTAAATGAAGACGACGTTTTCGACACCACATTGCTATGTGATTCTGAACCGTCTTGGTCCCTTCTACCTCTTTGACATATAGTTTAGGACCACCCCAGTATATCTACGTAATATGTTGTTTTTATGGACACATAAATAGAATACTGTCACGTGTATATTTAAAATACCTACAAAACCTAAAACCAGGATTTTACTCAAAAAAGGCTAACAAACTAGAAAGTACAAAAATACAGTAGAGTCCCGCTATTCCGAAAATTCGCCTATTACGAACAGAGCTCAGAAAAAATAAGGATTTTTCTAAATTTTTAAATTTAGAAAAATCCTTATTTTTTCCTTATTTGTTTTTAAACAGGATCCTTATTTGTTTTTAAACAGGAAACGTCCTTGAAAAAGCGTACATTTGTTTACACCCGAAACCAAATTGGAATGAAGAAAAGCTGGATACTTTACGCCGCATAGAGCTGACACTAGCAAATATCCCCGCACTTAATTTACGCCTCGACGAGTCAATACGTTGATATTATTCATTAAATCGGCCTATCTCGAATTTCCGCTAAACCGAACAGAGTTCGGTCCCATTTATTTCGGAATAGATAGCGGGACTCTACAGTCTGAGTCAGTGGCGGCTCGTGGGATACAGCAAGTACAGCCGGGCTGCACTTGAAATTTTCAGCACATACTTTAAAATAATTTATTCTACTCATTTTCCTGAATTCAGATTAGAATTATGGAATTCCTACGGTAAATTAAAAAAAATCTCAAAAAAAAAAAAAAAAAAAAAAAAAAAAAAACCGTATTGTGGCCGGATCGCTCATTCAGAAAAAAAAAGCACTTTAATCTTCCCGCAATTCAATGGGGAAAATCTTTGGTTCAGCCCAGAGCGCTGATAAGAAAATTGGCAGCACCGTTGCCATGACAACGATTACGTAAGCAGTCCCTCCGGCATAGGCTATAATGGGGATACGCAGCTAAGACTCTGCTCATCAAAGATTTTGAAACGTCGGCAGCACTTGAAAGAGCGCGGTGAATTCGACCCACTGATTGGCTCGAGAAGTGAGGGAGGGGGGTAAGGAGAATATTTGTTCGGCAAACTCTCGACTTTATATTGCTGAATTTATCAAGAAGGTAAACCTGAATAGACGCTAATGAATGGACAATGACCCATCCAAGCAGTATTGTTTTTAAGTAAGCAAGAACTGGCATTGAGAGGACATGGCGAGCGAGAAAATTCTTTAAACATGGGAAATTTTAAAGAGCTTTTAAAATGATGGATATCTGAATTAAAACAACGCCTTTTTATGAGGGCATCACTGACCGATTCGCAAGTTTAAAAGAAAGGAGAATGGATTTGACTTATAAAAAATAAGTACGTTTTCTTTTTTTTTTTTTTTCTTTTCTTCTCAAGTTATCGTTACAAAATAAAACTCTAAGGAAACTTCGAATCAGACACGGATGAATGCAATTTTGAGGATAAGAGCGGCTGGTTGAAATTTATGTCCATTTTATGGAAAAGTAAACTAGGATCTCTTACATTTTTTATGTAATTTCTTTTTTTTTTCCCCTCGGTGAGGGCTTCATCCGCTAGCTTTCGAATTCAGTAACAAAGATTTTCCATTCCTGTCCGGAGGAAGAGGGGGAGGGGGTGCTCATATGCTTCCGGCTGCACTAACAGTTTTGACCACGGGCCGCCACTGGTCCGAGTGCTGTCCCTAATAATTCGGGACTCCTTCTGTGAAGTCCTATTCACTGCTGTACCTTCTCCCACGTTGCCGGGACCCTGGCTTGGTAAATGTTGTCCAGGGCGTCCCTCAGACGCTCGTTCATGACGATGGTGCCGTCTAGGGCCAGCTGCAGATCCGTCAGGTCTGTCTGGACTGTGGAGATCACTTGCGTCATCCTATCGATTTCCAGACGGAGGAAGATGTTCATCGGCTCGAAGGGTCCCATCTCCTGAATCGCACGCCTCACCTGAAACGACAAGAAAGATAGACCACGGCAAGGGCATCGATTATGAAACACTTTCCGACACACTAGCTCGTGAACGTACCATAGGCGTAGAGTTATATGGGCCCGTGGGGCTCGAGCCCCCCCAATAAATTGTGAATAGGGGCTGAGCCCACCCAATAATTTACCACTCAATACAGAAAACTCATTTATACTAACATAAAAAAAAGTATTTCACGCCATTTACAAACGTTTAAAAAACGTTTTCTTTGCTTCTATTTTTAACTTATAACATGGTAGAAAGATACTAACATGGATACTTACCTTACATAGGTGTAGAATTCTATGGACCCATAGACCTCGAGCACCTCCAATAATTTACACTTAAGTCATAGCCGTCAACTACTACGGAATATAAGTAACCACTTTTTGTAAACAGTCTATTTTAAAATTATTTTTTTCAAAATAGTAACCAGCTCGAGCGCGCAGCACAAAAATTTTGCTCGATTTTAAGCCGAAAAATCATGTAGAAAAAGTGGTTCATTCTATTCCGTACTAGTTGGCAGTTAAGAGTAAGTTATATGTACGTAAATCAGTGGCGTAGCCAGAAATTTTTTAAGGGGAAGGGGGGGGGGTACGACTTCTGCGACTCACATATATGTATACGGTACGGGTGTATGATAAGGGAGTGAGGCATATACATTTTGTATGGCAAAAAATTCCTCATGGGGGGTATAACCCCCCCCCTTTGGCTAATCCACTGCCGTGAATATATGTGGTTGTGGGGCCCGGCCCCCCCAATAATTTTGAAAACTTTACGCTTAAACGTACGCATACACATCCCCTAATGCAGATAGCCTCTACGTAGCTTTTGCCTTAACACAACTCAGGCGCACTAAATCGGCTAATTACAAAGCGAGTCATGAATTTTCAAGATTCCCATTGAAATCGTCGTACCTTGTAATTTTTTGATTTTCCCGCCAAATAATGAAAATATCGCCAAGCTGGGTTCATTTTCCGAAATATTTTTTTATCACCGTATTTGGCGATTTATCGCAAAAGTCGCCAATGTGGGTGACATTTGGAGCAAATTTTGTGAGAGGTATTACATAGTACGATAGTACTGTGCTTTATATGGATGACTGTCTATGGTCTATGGATGCCTTTTCACTGGAAACTGCCAGTGAACGTAATGTGTTGGAATTATTTTGAGTGCTCCTGTAGAAGAACTATTAACGATACAGGCATAATTTTCGATGGAGAACTTTATCTTGTAATCCTTAATACACTGGAATAACATACATAAATTTCGTAGTAATCGATGCATATTTACGAAAGTTAGAGCACGGACAAGCGGTCAGACAAACAAACCGAAACCGAACACTTTTCAAACTTGTGGAAAAGTGTTAAAAAAATCACCGAAATTCAACCACACGCACCTCAATATATGTTGCAAATAAAGACAGAGAAAATAGGTTTGTTTATTTCATTCACATACAAACTTGGCTCATCTCATTAGCAGATATGAGGAATAGAGAGTTCTTTGACAATCCAAACTTGAGGCACTTGTACCATCAACTGACTTGAGGATAGACTTCACGCGCATCATCCTTGCGCATCTAACTAACCTAGTTTCGAACATACTTTTCATAAATTAAGAATTTTTCAATGTATCCATATCCACTAAACCTTGATGATGATTTATGTTTAACGGAAGCCTGAAGTTAGGGGGAAAGAAAAGGTGTGCCAACTTGCTCCGTTCAGACGCCAAACAAAAACTTGTAAAAGTAAATTTAGAGATTTTTCAAAATCGATTTTTTGTTTAAATTCTTAATATTTTTCTCAACCATAATACTTTTTTTTTCTTACTTTCTACATTTATCTTTGTGAAAGGAACTAAAAATATTTTCTTGATTACACTTCACAAAAATTATTTCTGCAATTTAAGAAAATTATAACTGCACAGCAATGCTGCCGCGAAATATCTCCGTTATTTGAAGAATTTCCCTTTTTTTTTATTTTTTTCGCCTGTCAATTAAAAAAACTTCTTCAGATTCAACGAAATTTTTTCCTCTTGAGATTTTCGAGAAGAATTCACGGAAATATAACGTTTCTATGGAATACGGAAATTATTCGTTGAAAAATGAGGAAGAAATTAGTGTATAAAGATGCACTCTAAAAATTATTTCTTCGATTCACGGAAATTTTTCAGGCAGTAGTGCTGCCGGAATATCTCCGGTTATTTTTACGAATAACCGTTTCTTTTTTTCCTCCTGTCAATTGAAGAAACTTCTTCAGGTGAAACGAAATTTTTTTCGTCTTCTTCAGATCTTGGTAAGAAGAATTCACGGAAATATTACGTTTCCATAGAGTACGGAAATTATATTCCTTGAAAATTGAGCGATAAGTTAGTGTATAAAGATGCACTCAAAAAATTATTTTTTCAATTCCCGGAATTTTTTCTAGCAGAAGTGCTGCCGGAATATCTCCGTTGTTTCACGAATAACCGTTTCTTTTATTCTCCTGTCAATTGAAGAAACTTCTTCAGATACAATGAATTTTTTTTCGTCTTCTTCAGATCTTGGTAAGAAGAGTTCACGGAAGTATTACGTTTCCATATAGTACTGAAATTATTCCTTGAAAACTGAGGGATAAGTTAGTGTATAAAGACGCATTTTTCTGAGAGTGCATAGTCATTTTTTTACTTTATACAAGAAAGTAAAAAAAAAAAAAAAATTAGCTAATCAAAAGCAAAAACAATTATTTAGCGTTGAATATTGACGTTACCTTCTGTACACAACATCGTTCCCAGTTGTCTTAGTTAATTATACAACAAACACAAAATTTTAATGCCGCGCAAGAAAACAATAGCTGCATACCATGTACATATTAAGAATGCTTCTGTGACGCTTTAAAATGCTATTCCCTTTTTAAAAATCGGAAATTTCTATTCAAACACAAAATGAAATGTATTATTACACTTGCTATGTGCTATTATCTAAAGGTCTTGATTAAAATAATTTGAATCGAGACGCTTTCTTCAATATTCATCATAATATAATTAGTGCATTTGACAAATGGAAAAATTAAATCTGCATGCAAAAATGCAAGTTTTAGATATCTACGCATTTCGAGCTCAAAATCTAATTATTCAATTCATCTAACATTTAATTAAATTAAAGCTTTAATTCAACTCTTAATGTGACTAATTGAAATTCGGTATACTTGCTTAGCTGGGAAACATCGCCTTTTACTATTTTAGTTTTAATAAGTATTCGGAACAAAGTAATTTCGTTAGAAAAGATGTTATTTTATGATAATCTTTTCCCATTTAGAATACAAATTTACTGTCGCTTGCAATTATTTTCAATTTTAACTCTCTAATTCGATTTAATTTTTAATATCTTCTCCTCAGCATTTATTTACACGGAATTGTGTGCGCCTACAAGAGCATTTTCTCCCCAAAAATATAAATCAACATATATTTGAGTATTTAATCTGATTAAAAATCTGCGTTACCTCTCTTCTGTTTAAATGAAATATTGTTATGTAAGTAACGCGTGTTTGCTTTCGGAAATGAAAACACACAAAAAAAAAGGAGTTTAATTAAATCGAATATCGTTTAAAATGATAATTGAATTAAATTTGTTTTCAAAATCTCTTCTCATTTCAAGTCCTCTTGTTTGTTTGTTATTTTTCGTTTTTTCCCCAAAAATTTTCGGATCATTTTAAATGAATCTCGTAAATATCAAGCTTATATGCATCTGCGTCCAATTTAAAGGGAGAGACAGCTATTAAGCTGTGCCGGGAAGGAAACATTTTCGTCACATTAAACAAGAGATGGAAATGTTTAAATATTTATTTTGATTTAAAACAGAAGCGCGTTCACGGAACTAATTACAACCATTTCGGAGAAGGTAGATTGGACGATGCAACTAAGATGCTTAATGATATTTTTACAAATTTTTAAAAACATTTTCTCTGGAGAAGTGCATTTTAGATTATTATCTTTTTTTCCATAAAATAAGTTGAAACTTGTATCTCTTATGACAGACTATCATTGTTTAGTACTTCACTGGCAAATAAATCCCTCTATGGGAAAGCTGAACGTCTTAGCAACAAAGCTTTACACCTAAACAATTTTGTGTGTTTATTCTGCAAGTATTGATACGCGCTGACTATTTAGCAAGAAAGCTTTAAGCAGCTATTGCTTTGTGTTCTGTCAAGCCTGCACGAGGGGTATTTACCTACGGGGTAGGGGTGCTTTGTTCGGAGGACTTTTGTAAGGGATTCTAGCACGTATTTACCTTACATCTGGAGAAAACCGACCAGAACTTCAGGCCGTTAGATCCACAGACGTGCGACCTACACACTTCAGACGTCTAACCATTAGGGAATGCAATCCCGTACTATTTTTCGTCCTGCAGGATTTCGGGATTGAGATTCATTGATCCCGCAGGATTGACATTTCATTTAGCTAGGATTTCATTTCAACAGAGCAAAGTAGAAAAAAGCAAGATTTTAAGCACTATGAAGTTTAAATTTAATAATAATAATTAATCTAATGAGATAGATAATACAATAACTTACAGAAATATGAAAATATAACCATGATTCTCAGAATAATATAGTACACAGTAAAAAAATTCAGAAACGTTACATACTTATAGCGGAAAGGTTTCCGAAAGTATAGCGTAACCTACCGATGCTCTACTCGAACTCACGATTTCGGAAACATAACCCATATTTCGGGGTAAAGTATTTACATTTCTAAATAGTTTACCCGCATGGTTCGGAAACGTTTCCGCAATTTTAAACTACAAGAGCTGCCCCATTTTTTGGGGTAACGTTTCTGCATTTTTTTTACCGTGTAAAGTTATGTCATGTTAGTTGCTAAAAATGAGGAGTTTACAGAAATATACAATTTATAGATATGTTCACATATTTACGTTATTTTCTTAGTCGATGAAAAAAAGAATGGACAAAATCGAACCAATCCAATGAATCATTTCCTAGTCTAGATTTAATTTTAGTAAAATAATTAAAAGTGCGGATTATATAAAAAAATTAAAAAACTAAAATGAAAACTTTTTATAATTAATTCGTAGCATTTCGCTAAGAGATAAAATAGTATGAAATATATCAGCATATTTAGAGAATGGGAATTTTGCGAAAAATTTAGATTACAATGCTTAGATTTACATGCTCGATCCAGACTACCGTTGGAAGATAATTTAAAAAAAATAAAACTTTGAATTAAAATTTGTAATTATTGATTCATTTATTGTTAGGTAAGACACAGAAATAGGCAAAAGTTTTCGGTCAATTGATTCGGAAAGCAGCGTGAAATTGTAATAAAAAATAATTTTTTTTTCTCAGTGTCAATCCCGCGGGATTAGGATCGTAATCCCGCAGGACTAGTTCCTCGGGATTGCATTCCCTATCTACCATATTCAGTGCCTTATCCATTTGGCCATAGAGGGGCAAGCTTTACACAGCAACAATTTTGGAAAACTGTTTGTGTGATTATTCTGCAAATATTGATACGCGCTATGACGTAAGTGATTTAGCAGAATATGTACAGAAGGATGCGCAATTGATTTTCACTCAAGTGATGCCAATGTAACATCAAGGGGACATGCTCTTTAAGCTGATCTTTATAATTTAGCTTTAGAAAACGTTCTAAAAATTCTTGGATTTTACACGGAAACATTCGATAATTTATTAACAATAATTACTGTTGTGTTTCTTCAACAACGAGAAATTATTGAATGGGGAAAACAATATTGCGGCCTTAGTTTTACCCAAGAGGCTCTGAAAATAGTTTTTCATAATGACAAATTCGAGCTGCACTTCTACACATTATTTCGTTTTGAAGTGACATTACATCGAAACATCAAAAACCATCACTTCCGACATTTACAAACGCCAACTATCAATTCGACAACCTCCTCACCGGCGGCAGGCACGCGGTATTTAACCAGAACAACCGAAAAGCAGTAAAAGTCCATTCGAAAATGGCGCCATGGAACTCCAATAACTGCGATCTCAGCGCAACTAATTCAAGCATCGAACACCCACCACTTCCGACATTTGTTAACGCAATTATCAATTTCTCAACAACTTCCTCACACCATATAGGTATATGAGTTACCAGAATAACCAAAAAGCAGTAAAAAAAAAAAAAAAAAAAAAAAAACTCATTTGAAAATGGCGCCAGGTTGCTAACTCTGCATCTGTGATCTCTCAGCGCAATATTTCACCAAACTCTTTTCACCCTGGCATTACCTCCCTCTCCTGCCAGACAATATTTGCTTTTACTTCTTTTTCCACCCAAAATGAATCTGGGCGCACTCACATAATGTATACTAGCACTTACTTATTACATTTCGTATGTCATTTGGCGCGTAGTAGTGAATTCTGGGAAGTTTTAATGAGACGTAATGGTTTCCGAGGGTCGTTAATGGCGGGAGAAGTTTCCAAACAGCTACATAGCATTTGTCTTTTGCTCGGGGAATTATGAAGGGAAAAGTGCTGTTGTATCACATTAGCCACGTTTGAAAATCGTTATAAAAGGGGGTGAGGGTGCGCAAAGAGGGGGGGGAGGTTATTTTCGTATTTATTATTGAATATCAAAGCGATTAGTGCAATATTTCGTATTATTGAATTTCGATGGAATTTCTGTAGCGTTCAAGAAGAATATTAGAGTATGCACACAGCGTGCCAAATAAAAATGAGGCTCCGTGAAAAAAATGTACCACTGCCTCAGTAAAAAATCTGGAGTGACTCCACTCCACTTTCCGAACACTTACGATTAAGATCATTACCAAGCATTTAAATAAATTTTAATCGATGAATCATTCAAATATATATACCAAATTGAAGCTCAATCGAATGCACCGTTTAAACGCTAGCGCACTTTCCAGAATTTTCCCCCATAGGCCATCATGTAAAAGAAATCTTTGTCGTAGCCCTGTAGAAAAACTATAAGTCCTATACACACCAAAATCAATACGGGTCTTGCGACGGTGGTTTATAACCTATATACCCAATTTGAGCTCAATCGAATGCCCCGTTCAGGAGCTATCGTGTTCACTCACACACACACATACACACACACACACACACACATACACACATACATACATACATCTCGTAAAAATAGCATAAATGAATTCAGAAGAACCCAAAACGTGTCAATACACCAAAATCTCGAATTCGAATTTTTTCATGATTACAATACTTTCCTTACATGGTACATGCTCGGAAAGTGAAAATACATGGAGGCTCGTATTTACACAATATGCTCCGGGGACGGACTATTAAGTCCCCCCCCCCCCCGCTTATTCGAATTTTTAATGACTATGTCATTTTATCTCTCACCCCCTTTATTGAAAATTTTCCGAAAAATATGTCCCAAAAATGCACATAATTTTACATATATTTAAATACTGTTAGTTCACAACAGCTTTAATCTATTGTTACACTATTTCGTAAGCTGCAGAATAGGCATCGCATGTATTTTTCTATAAGTAGGTTGCCATCCTAAAAATTTCAACAGCTTAAGAAAATTGTTGAGTATTGAATTGTTTATTTTTTTACTATGCAATGCCTTATCCTCCTGAATTCTGTATCCCTCAATAAACAAATGACCTAGTCAATTAATATCGTTTTAATATGGCAATAATGGCCATATGGCAGGGGCGTAGCCAGAAATTTTTCATGGGGGGGGTTACGCCTACTGCAACTCATATATATGCATACATGTGTGACAAAGGAGTGAAGAATATACATTTTGTATGGCAAAAATTTCCTCGGGGGGGGGTTATAACCCCCTAACCCCCCCCTTGGCTACGCCCCTGCCATATGGCAATGAAACTAAAAAAAAGGGGGGTTCAGAGGGGTCTTCCCCTGACGAGGCTCGAACAGCCGAGTTATTTTATAAATGTTTTTATATCATCATTTTGTACCGATTTGCCCCCAAGTTTGATGTTTCGCATCCTAAACCCCAAAAGGTTATAAGCAGAACATTTTTTTTTTTTTTGGGGGGGGGGGGGAGATCTAACTTAACATTAAGTTACTCCCCAAATTGTTTTGGTTTTGGGTGCCAAACGTCAAACTTGCATGCAAAACGATCTGAAAAGATTTGTAAAATTCGAACGTTAGGGTTGGGGGACGTGGGGGGGATAGAGGGTAGGGTGAGAGGCTAATTTAACCCTTTGACGCGCAACCCTTTCCCAATGCTGAAAGAAGGGCAGCGGTTGTCATCACTTGACTGAACGACCTGCAAGAGGGCGGACGATCGAAACGTTCATCGCGCGCCACAGATCTAGAGACCCTTTTTGGATGACAGCTGGCTGTGCGGCACAGCCAGCTATCGTCCAAAAAGGGTCCTCTCGATCTGTGGCACACACGATGAACGTTTCGATCGTCCGCCCTCTTGCGGGTCGTTCAGTCGAGTGATGGCAACCGCTGCCCTTTTTTCAGCATTGGGCGATTTATTCAGCTGTTCTCGCATTTTTCCATTTTTCAGCTCATGTCAGTGCTGTTCAAAAGAATCGTGACCATTTTTTTACGGGAAAGGACGTGCTCAAAAGTAAAGGATTCTCGTGGAGCTCTGTCACCCGCAACTATTTTTATAGAAATCAAACCTATTCTTCGTGACTGGCAGCAGACAAAACGTTAGAGTTGGGTGTTCCCAGAGCGGGTAACACTGCGCGTTAAAGGGTTAAAGCATCTCTCCGTTGAATCTGCACAACGTGCTCCGTCAAAATTCGAAGTCCCACAAAGTGCTCCCATCATAAAATTTTGAGAAACCCAGGACCTCACGGAATCCAAGTATTTTTTTCGCAGTTTCCGTCGAGTTTCAACGTAGCAGGAATTCACGGTACTAGGATATATTTCCGCTTAAGACAAGTTTCCTCTTAACCAGGGCCGTAACCAGAGGGGGGGCTACGGGGGCTCAGCCCTACCTATCCGGCTTTCAGCCCCCCATAGATTTTCAATTTTTTTTTGTAAATTTACAAATAAATACGAAATTCTAGAAACGACTGATTTTTAACAATCGCTAAATTTTACATCATAAAAAATACCCATTGTTTTGGGAGAATTTCTAATCACAATGGCCAGATTTCTATACATACGGTTAATTATTTTGCTGCTCTTGGCTGCATCGCTCTTGGCTATATTCTTTGATGTAGCATTGGTTTTCGGATTTTTCCGAGTACACGAAACTGCTGGTTTCCTTTTAAGTTCCTTACAATTTTATTTTTACAATTATATATTTAAAATGAAAAATAAATGCACTTTTCAGTAAATTTTTAATTTACTGAATTTAATTGTTGTTGTTGTTTAATTGTTAACATTTTTTTATTTTACAGAGTTTATTATTATTATTATTATTGGATAGCATTTAATAGATTGCAAAAGGCACAATTAACTAGTAACTACGTCTTGTGAATTATTGTTGTACAAAAAATTACTCTAACCGATATCCAATACTGCATTCTCTCAAAATATCATTTGAATATTTTTAATGGAGTCTCAATGAAAAAATTATTAACATAATGAATGTTAAATATTTTAAAAACACGGTGTTTTTTGAAGCAAATACTCTAGAAAAAAAAAAAAGTGCAAATTGAACCCCCCCCCCTTCCGCCTACTAATACTTATATATGTTCCGCCCCCCCCAAACTAGATTCAAAGCCCTACCTAACATTTCATCCTGGTTACGGCCCTGCTCTTAACAAAATTTCCATTTGAGACAGATTTTAACGTAACCAATTTGAGCGCCCATGTAATTAATGACTTGTGAACCTTCAGCAAAACCCTTTTACAGCTTTGGTTCTCTTGAAAAAGAGGAAGGGGACACTTTTAGAATGAATGTTTTTGTAAAGAAAAACTCGAGTCGAAACAGTTTCATTTCGTTGTTTCTGCACAAAACGTACCTCGTGAACGACGTACTCTGGTGGCAGTTTCTCAAGCATCTCGGAAGCCATCTTGTTGGCGACAGTTTCCTTGGAATCGACTCCTGCGGTCGACGAATCATTCGCCGGGACCCGGATCAGTGAATCCAGAACCTCGTTCGCTGTGTTGATCTGGTATCTAAAACACAGAGCATTTTAAATGATTTTTTTTTGTTTAAGTTAGTGAGAAAAAACTAATAGATTTGAAGAAAAATAACAGTGATTTATTTTTTCTTAAGCAAATAGAGATTTTATCTGTTTATTTAACAAAAAATAAAATAAAATAATATAAAATATAAAATAAAATAGGATCCAAAGAACTTGTTGGAAAGTGTTAAAAACGGATCAAGCATTATTTCTCACCATTATTATGCTAGATTGTAAAAATAATGTTATAGCAGGTATTAAACCAGGCATTGGTAACCTTTGAAAAGTTGCAGGCCGTATAATTGGGATTTATATGAGATTCTGAATGGTTTCATATACGAGGTTTTGATATTGTTACGAATTTTCGGGGCAACCCGCTGCTCTGTGGCTTAAAATGGTTTAAAATTCGTATTCTACGCTTCCAATAGATAAATTTTGCTTTTTGTTGCATGAAAATCGGCCAATTAGAACCGGAGATATGGAGGTTTCGGTTTGCCATTGTTTTTCAATGGAGGTTCTAGAAATCTCGAGAAATATTAGTCCTAGAGCTTAGATCTCTTCACTTTTGAGGACTTATTTTTGGCGCCAAATTGGGCGATATTTCGCCAAAAGTCGCCAAGCTTGGCGACTTTTTGGTCATTTGGCGCGTTTTTCCCAATGGGGCCTGGAAGTTGTTTTTCCTGCATTAAAAACGCATAATAACCTAACATTTATCTTCTATGACATAATCAAAATTCACGCTTTATGTAGAACCCTCGAGAAATTGACTTTCTGGAAACCTCTTGTACCTTCTGCCTCGGCTATTTATAGAAGCGCGCGTCGCCCCGAAAGTTCAGTGCGAGTTGAACGCTCAATGTGTGAAGAGCTCTCAGTACGCTTGTTTTGTGTGAATTGATAGTGCTATAGAAGCTGTGTTTTAGCTTGCTTTGTGAAGCTGTTTTTAAAGTGCTGTGTGTAAATTCTTCATTGCTGTGTCTTAAGGGATTGTGTACTATATCCCTTGAATATTTCCACGGAATTTTTGCCTGTGAAAGTGACTTATTTTGTGTGAGAAATACAGCATTTGTGAGAGCTTCTGATCCAAGCGGATTGTTAAAAGCACGTTACTGCTAGATTGTGCTTGTGAATTGTGTACAGCTGATTGTTCTACGAAGTTCTAGAAGCCATAAAGTTTCTGTTCCATCCTGACAAGTGACTTTTTACTTGAACTTTTTACACCAACTGGACTTTAGAACGACGAACCCCGGAAACAAGAAGAGCAGTTCCGCAACAATATGTTCCGCGGGTCGGATCAAAAGTCGTGGTGGTTCACATCCGGCCCGCGGATCATAGGTTGCCCGTATGTGTATTAAACCGTTACTATTTGACTATTGATTAGATGAAAAACGTAAACATCCTGTTTAGAGGCGGAAACGGGCACGTCCATTAGTTGTTGGGGGTGCCAGTCAGATGTGCGCTTGCCGATTTACTTCGAAACAATTTACGCTTAGATGTTTCAGCCATTTTATTCTTTAGTAATACTATGTTCACAAACACAACCACAAAATTCAGATGGATATTATCAAATCCATTGTACTCAAAGGCGGATTAAAGGGGGGGGGGGAATGAACGTAAAAGATCTAATTTACTTCCATAAAATGGATGTATATGTCAATCTTCTAACTAACCGCCCCCCCACGGACAAACTTGCAATAATCCGCCACTGATTGTACTAAGAATTCAATGAACACGTCAAAAGACGTGCATTCACTCGTTTTCTCCGTCGAACGTTTCATTTGAATTCACCTTTTAGGCAACTTGCCAATTTTCCACGCTAAGCACAGTCAGACAGTGCAAAGATTTTCCTTGGATTTACGTCTTTTTTAGTGGCGTAGCTAAGGGGAGAGCAATTGCTCCCCTACACATGAAATCTGGCTACGGCGCTGCAGTTAAGACAACTGAACACGATAGATGGCTGAAGTGAGAAAGTTAAGGTTTCTGACCTAACGCTGTCGATCTAACAGCCCGAGGAGTACTGGGCGGTTTTCTTACGGAAAGTGAATGAGCATTAGAAGCCCCTTAAAATGTCCTCCGCCCGACTGAACCCCCTATCCTGTACATATATCCCACGAGTAGATTTGCCTTAAACACTACACACAAAACGAATAATATATAAGAAACTAAAAACATCACACTGAAACTTCTATGAGTGACCACCTCTATTAAGCGATCCCCTTCTCCAACGACCCATTTTTCACCCTATTTACTTATTGGGCCCGTTTACATGTGCAAAAATGCGGAGTAAATCCCGGGACTTACACTGCTTTCTACCCCGCTTCCCCTACTCAGGGGAAAAAATGCGGGGTAGAAAGATTCCTGGTCGAAAGGAGGCACGGACTAAGAGGGTTCAGGACAATCATCCAAGCATTGCGAAAGAACTAAATGAAATTTGCCAAAAAGGTGGCGCTGGGAGTCGTACTCATTAATTTTTGGCGCATGCGTCGTCTGCTAGTAGCTGAAACAAACAAATATCAACGGAAGCACCCCCGCGGGAGATACTTACGCCGTGTGTCGTCAGAGGGCGCCCGTGCCGTTAATTATTAAAAGGGGGTCGCATATTTTCCTTTCAGAGGCTGACGCAGTTTCGCCCGTCTGCCGCTTCCCGATGACCGTCCTAAAGCCTCCTAGTCCGTGAAAGGAGGGTTAATGCAGAGTCAACCCCGCTTTCCCACAATGCATTGCGAGCTTTTCCCTGTACTCCGCTTTAACCCGGGATTTTCCATTTTCGCATGTAAACGAGCCTAATGTTTAAAGGTCCTCTGGAAGAGACCACGCGACCCTCTATAAGCGACCGATCCGAGTTCCCTTCTCCCAAATTTTGTTGAATTTTTCCCGGAAGTAAAGCAAACAAAAATCACATACGAAACCAATCACTATACCGTAAATAGACAGCAGGTGCAAGTACACATCGAGTACAAATCTTGTCTCATCAGACCTAAGTAGTACAGAGCCTCTTAGTACAGAAGCTTTCAAAAATGCTATATTCCTCACATAACCGAAGAAACAATTCCTGTCACATGTCTAAGAAACGAGTGAACTGTTGGAACAGCGAACATTGATGGGATCGAGTCACAATACGGAAAAATCTGAAGTGACTCCACTCGACTTTCCAAACACTTACGATTCAGATCATTACCAAGCATTTAAATAAATTTTAATCGATGAATCATTCAGCAAAAATTTTTAGTTTTTTCAATTTGAGCTCACTGGAATGTACCGTTTAAACGTTAGCGCACTTTCAAGAATTTCGCCCCCCAACGGCCATAATGTGAAAGAAATATTTGTAGAACAATCTGCGCTACTTTAAAAATTCTAAAAAATCCACACGTTCCCTCATTTTCAATCGATTTTCCGCTCTTTTCAGCTCCATATTATTTCCGAGAGTCAAAAAAGAGTGAATCATTTGCGTGACAAAATGAGCTGTTTCAAGTTGACAATGACGTCATACTGAAATCACGGTTATCAAGCTTTGAAGGGAAATTGCGATGACCATTCGTTTAAAAAAGTTTTACCAGATAACACAGTTTATTTTTTTTCCATTAAAAAGAATATCGTCTGCTTGAAGCATTGATGTAAGAGGGGCAGTTTACACAAAACGAAATCGTTCAAATGTGGAGAGTTTCCGCGCGTTTTCAGAAGAGCATGAAATTCGACTTGGGGTGAATATGAAGTTATTTATTTTGGGTGGACGAAGGTCAAATATATTCAGTGTAGACATATTTTCGTCATTTTTTTTTCTAGCGTCCTGCCTTCAAAACGAGCTTTGACTTCTAGTTTCTAAATATTTTATTAAAATTTAAATTTTAAAAATATGTTTGCGTGATTTCTTATGTATTAGTACGCAATTTCATAAATAACAAAACGAACAATATTATTTAGCATTCTTTTTCTCGGCTGTTAACTGTTTATACTTCTTAAAGCGACCACCCCTCCTAACGACCGATTTTTCGCGAAACGGGAGGGTGGTCGCTCCCGAGAAGTCTCGCTGTACTTCAATAAATCAAAAAATTGTACTTCAAAAACGAAAATGTAATTTCGCCGAGAGAGAGAGAAAAAAAATGGTATACATTCCCTTTACAGTAGATACATATTCACTTAAGTTTCAATCAAAAATCGCTAAACGTAAATCGATTTTTTGAATGCCAGAGAGAGAAGGGGGGTAACGGGGAAAGCATTAAACTTTTCAATTCAAAAGATACCATTTATTTCCCGTGCTTCAGGGAAACATTCTAAAAAAAAGAGGAATGTTTTCGATATTCATTCCGAATTGAATTCAATTCCGGGACCATTTATTTATTTTCCCGGGGCACTATTTATTCACACGCAAATGTATTTAATAGATGCGATATTGTTTGCAAGCGCATGGGCGGATTTTAAAGCGCGCTTTGAATATAGGATTACGTAGGAATTTTTCATTCTCTGAGTCGCGCCAAAGTATTTGTAGCTATTAACCCTTTGAGGCACAACCCTTTCCCTATGCTGAAAAAAGGGCAGCCGTTGCCATCGCTCGACTTAACTTCCAGCAAGATGGCAGACGATCGAAACGTTCATCGCGTGCCACAGATCGAGATACCCTTTTTTTTTACGACAGCTGGCTGTGCCGGCACAGCCAGCTGTCGTCTTTCCCCTAATGCTTTAGGGTTGTCATAGCTCTACTTGTTTGATATTCGCATGTTGTGTCAAGTCCCGAGAGTAGCAGTAACCATTCTACAGGGCTAGGTTCTGGGCCTTCTAATGATGATGTCCATCAGGGTCGAAAAAAATCTATTCCTGAACATGGCCTGGCATGTAAAAATTTTCATCCAGGCATGTAAAATTTTCATCCAGGCATGTATTTCATTTTATTTATTTATTTGCCACTGATTCGGTTTGTGATTGCAACACTTACGTTCACATCAGTTCGTTTTAGCAATATGGTAAGTTTTTCTACGGCACTTAGAGATTTGAGTACCTTATAGTTATGGAACAACCAACTGTCTTCCCCCTATTTTGTAAGATTCTCTAATTAAACTTAACTGACAGTGATTTTTTTTTCTTTTTGTCTATCTGTTTTTGTTAAACTCAGTTTATAATACATATTTTAGAGATTCTTATCATATTAAATGAAAATTTTCCAAGCAGTTCATAGTCAAATTAAAAAAAAAAAAAATGAAATATTTAATTATACTCCACCAGCATTGAAGGTGCTGATAGTAGTCAACTTTGCAAGTGGGTTTCATTCTGAGTTTTGAGTCAAGTCCACCACCACGGATCTTTACCCCGTCTGATGGTGCAAACAGGGGCGTAGCCAGGGGGGGGGATATCGGGATATATCCCCCCCGAAATGTTTGGATTAGTGATGAAATTCCGTCTATTTATGCACATATAAGTTCATATCCCCCCCCCCGAAATATTTTCCAGGCGCATATCCCCCCCGAAAAATTTTCCTGGCTACGCGCCTGGGTGCAAAGATCCGAAAATACCAAAATCTGTAAAAGTCATTCCCAGTTTTTATGATATTAGTCTATTTTGAATAAAAGAAATCATTTACGATGACCGTTAACCCTTTAACGAGCAGTGTTCCCGCTCTGGGAACACCCAACTCTGACGTTTTGACTGTTGCCAGTCACAAAGAATAGATTCGATTTCTATAAAAACAGTTTCGGGTGACAGAGCTCCACGAGAATCCTTTACTTTTTAGCACGTGCTTTCCCGTCGAAAAAATGGTCGCGATTCTTTTTAACAGCACTGGCATCTGCTGAAAAATGGAAGAACGCGAGAACAGCTGGATAGATTGCCCCATGCTGGAAAAAGTTCAGCCGTTGCCATCGCTCTACTTAACTACCAGCAAGAGGGCGGACGATCGAAACGTTCATCGCGTGCCACAACAGATCTAGAGACCCTCCCTTTTTTTGACGACAGCTGGCTGTGCGGTACAGCCAGCTGCGTCAAAAAAGGGTCTCTAGATCTGTGGCACGCGATGAACGTTGATCGTCCGCCCTCTTGCGGGTCGTTAAGTTTAGCGATGGCAACCGCTGCCCTTTTTTCAGCATTGGAAAAGGTTTGCGCCTCAAAGGGTTAGGGCTGTAAGCTGTATTCCAATAAAAAATTCAGGTTCATAACTTGTTGCAATTTTTCAGAAATGGGTTATAATTCAAAATCACGGGCCTATTTCAACCCACCTACCTTATATCACAAATATACGTATTGGAGTACCGCTACCTTCTATTTAAAAATAAACTATCTCCGAATTCAGTTAAAAAATTGTCTGGTGTCGCCATCTGTTGTGTAAAATGAGATATAAAAAAATTCCGTGCATAATAATTGAAATGCTCTTATCTTTCTGGCGCGTAACGTATGAACACTACTGCTCGGAATCATGACGGGCACAAGAATTGGGGAAAGCTTAGGAAGTGTTTTTGGCGGGAGCAAGAAAGAAGGGGGTTAATACATAATACCAATACCTTAGTCGGAATCATTTCTCTTTAAAAAGGCCTGACGACTGCCTTCGGAAAAATTATTAAAACCCGACAAAACCGACCAGAAAATACCATCTTGTTCTCACCTTCAACAAGAACACTTCTGTAAGCCTGATAAAACTTTAGGAACCCGCTTATTGCTTTTTTTTTTTTTTTTATTACACAACAGACGAAAGTACCAGACTAATTTTAACTTAATTCGGAAATGGTTTATTCGCTTTTTGTGCTCAACTTTTTTATATTTTTGGAGAAATGGTGGTTGATGTTTTATCTTGGAGTGGTTACCCGGAATTGTTACACAGTGAGTCAAACAGTCAGGGATATGCGTAACCATGTTGTAGGATTTTATAAAAACTAGGACCCCACTTTTAAAATATCAGACCATATTAGAAACAGCTTTTCAAAAGTTCGGAATTCAGCACGCTCGGATGATCAGCCTTAAAAATTTTTGAGTTATTAAATTCTTCCCTCCTGTTCCTACAGACATACTTTGCAGCGAACGTATTTTGAAATGTACGTACAACAGTTTTTTGTATTACCACGTGCATATTGCACAAAGTTATTTACTTTTATTTCTACATTTATAATTTATTCTTTACAAACTGCTCTTTTCTTTACATAAGTAGGCTATTTCGTTCTATGCCGATATTTTCTGTCGATATAATTTCGGGACATTTTTCTGGACGTCAACAAGTTTTCGTTACATTTTTCAACAGGTTGCCAGAGAGCGGGATGAAATGTTGAAAGTCTCCAAGGTTTGCAATTTCTGATGCTTTTTCACCAAGTTTGGCGCCAAAAAATAAGTCCCCAAAACAGAACCTAGCAGGAACCTAAACAGAATCTTCTATATTCGTCTAGAAATTGGCAAATGCTGCAGTTTATTACAAAGGAGAAGTATATAAAATAAATAAAAACTTTGTGAAAAAACACGCATAAAATGTTACTTATAACATAGGCCTGGCGAAGATTGTAAAACGGTAGGCAAATTCAATATCGATTGTCCAAAGTGTTTCATGTAACTAGGGGCCAAGGCCTCTAATAAGGCTTATTCGTAAAAAAGACAGAATTTCAACAGACAAATCCCAAAAATTGGATCAGATGAAATGTTACTGAGCCACGTCGCTTGGTTCTTGCATGTTCATTGGTTCATAAAAATTTAAACTTCACACTACAGTAGACCACTCCCCCATATCACGGTAGATATTTTGTTATTAGGAATCCGTGTTCTACGGGTCCTGAGCTATACTCCACCTGGAGTGCGGACTCCGCGTATAATTGCTGGAAAAATTGTTTGCACACCTCAGAAACACAATGATATTTAATGTTGCCATTCAAAAGTTATATTAATTAGGAGTTAAAGTGTAATAAAATCAGAACATCTGTTTGAGTTGTATTTTTAATTATGTAAAAACCTATTGGACACCTTGCGTATTTGCCACCCACGGCGATTTTTCATTATTGGGCGACTTGCGTATATGTATAGTTAATAATGATCTCTAAGAAAACAGTACTTTACGTGCATTCTTTGATAAAAACTACGGAACAGCTAGGATAGCTTGCCACCCATGGCGACTTTTCATTATTTGGCGAGTTACACATGCTCACGACCTATGATTACTGCTCATGCAAGGTTCCCGGAAAACCGTTATCCATATTTTCATATACATAATCCTTTGCAGATTGGCGTATTGAGCATCACGAATTATATCTCGCCGCGCTGGCAAATAGGCGTAGTTAACGCCACCAAATATGTCTACTGGTAGGAAATACTCCAGCTGGACCGAACCGCTTTTAAAATAATCTACACTTTAATTATTTTTCATTTTCATGATACTGGGTTCCAGCATTCTGGAACTCAAAGCTTATACTCACCCTGCTTGGAAAGAGACTATTTTGCCAAATCATTCCTAATGCCAAGATGTCGCTTTTAAAATCAGTTACAATTAGTTATTCTGTTTTGGAAAAACGAATAGTCGCTCATTCTAAACTCCTGTTGTCTAAGCGAACTTACTATTTGAAAATTCTCAACTTTGTGTAACACACTTTGAGATTTATTTCATATACTTTTTAATTTGGCGTAAAATGGGCGAAATTCTAACTCATGTTTGTCAATTTCACGCGATTCTAGATACTTGGAAACGCTTTGTTGCAAAGGAATGAATGATTTTATGCCAAATCTGGCAACCATTCGGTTTATTTTTTCAGTTTTTTATTCATATCTTCTAAAATAATTCGATTTTCGAAATTTAAGTCAGCTTAGCAGGTTCCTCGGAATTTTTCGAATCTGTGGGCACCTTAGTCGAAACTCAAATCCCCACGGTTTAGGAGGAGATAGGCCAACCAGCTTTGACAGCGCCAGCGGCCTTTACTTTTTTTTTAGAATAGAGAGAAACAAGAAGGGAAAAAATACAACGCGGTCATGGATTAGAATACACTTGCCAACCTAATGAAATAAGGAAGAAAAATAAAGACTACGCATGGATTATTATACGCTTTTAATGCCTAGCACTTTAGCGTGTATTTAAAATAAAAAAGTGATTCATTTTTTTTTTTTTTTTAATTTCAGCTTTTAACGGCTGCAAGATAATGATAAGAAGGTAAATTAAAATAAACAACAAACAATAAACAACGCCAAAAAATACATAAATAAGAAAAAAAAGTCCAACATATTTTATTTTAAATAATTGAATTCCGGACATTAATGTTTACCCCCCTCCCACACACACACACACACCGACCTCCTCCTTTTGCTCCTCAAATGAAAATTCCACATTCCGGTAATTACGATTTATGATTACGCATAACTAAAAATTTATACCACTCGTTATTGCTTTACCATTTACGTCAGAGGCAGTTTCACATTGAAAACAGTTGCAAAATTCAGATAAATGACCGATCATAAAATACAAGTTACGGCCATTTGTTTACATCCAATGAAAACGCACTCTCTCTCTCTTACCCTACACGAGTCATCAGCATTAGAGGGGGGCGGGGGGCGGTCATTGGGAATGTATTTAGGAAGATGGGCGACAAATTTGCAAAATGCCTTCCTTCAAAATGGAATTGGATTCGAATGGTTAAAAGATGGGTGCTATGAATAAGACGAACAAGAAATTGCGTATATATAAATATATATTTATATGAAAGATAGTGAATATTTTTAGAACACATTAAATAAATTTTTAAAAAATTGCAATTCCATTAGTGTTCGTTAAATATTTTCATTCACCTTAACCCTTTGACGCACAACCCTTTCCCAATGCTGAAAAAAGGGCAGCCGTTGCCATCGCTCGACTTAACGACCAGCTTACTTAACGACCCCACCTCGACTTAACGTCGCAAGAGGGCGGACGATCGAAACGTTCATCGCGTGCCACAGATCTAGAGACCCTTTTTTTTTTACGACAGCTGGCTGTGCCGGCACAGCCAGGTAACAACGCACGAACTTCCCGCCAGAACCCTTTTCTGAAGTCATATACACTGCTCAAAACAATTAAAGGATATTACGGTTTTAGGTGGATCTTGTGGCTGGGAAACTTTTTAGCTGATGGATACAGGGTCGACAGACGTAGTAGGTTATATGAGAATAAATGACACATGTTTGGCAGAAAAAAATGTATTTTATTGCGCATTTGTGTAGAAAAGGAAAAAAAAACACAATTTGTGCATATGAGAAAAAAAGAATAAGAAAAGGTGTTTTCTTCAAAGGAAATCATTTTCAGTAGGGGGTATGGTTTCCACGGACGGCCAGCAACGTTGAACACCTTTGAGGCATGGAGTCAATGAAGCTATTCATCACGAGTTGGGGCATTCTGTCCCACTCTTCCAGAAGAGCTCTTTCCAGTTCTTGGGGGTGGTTGGCGGCCAGCAACTCGTCTTCCTAGAGCGTCCCAAACGTGCTCTATTGGATTCATGTCTGGAGAACACGCTGGCCATTCCATTCGTACGATTCCTTCCTCGAAAAGGAAATCCTCCACCAGGTTAGCACGATGTGGCCTGCAGTTATCGTCCATTAAAATGAAGTCATCTCCAATTGCTGCAGCGTAAGGGACTACAATAGGTCTGAGGATCTCATCCTTATATCGGCGAACAGTCAGAGGTCCATCTCGAATGATGTAGAGGTCTGTGCGCCCGTCGATGGAGATGCCACCCTACACCAACACTCCCCCACCGCCAAAGCTGACACTTTCGTGCACGAACGCAGGATTATTCCTACTGCCACGGTCCCTTCAGATGAAAATACGCCTGTTATCAGGATGAACTGAAAAACGGGACTCGTCAGAAAAAAGAACATTTTTCCATTCATTTCTCCTCCAGTTCACATGCTCTGTTGCCCACTCCCTGCGGTGGCGACGATGCCTTGATGTTAGTCTAACACATACCATCGGTCGGCGAGCATACAGGCCTACACCATGGAGCCGGTTTCCGACAGTCTGAGTTGAAACCGTGGTGCCAGTAGCCGAGCGAAGGTGTTGTTGGAGAAGAGCAGCGTTCATATTCCGGTGTCTCCGAGCCGTTAACACTAAATAACGATCTTCATTGGGCGTTGCTGCCCGTCTACGACCTTGCCTTGGTCTTCTGCCAGTAGCCAAAAACCGGTTCCAGATCCTGGAAATCACACTTTGTGACACTCCAATGGGTTTGCGCTACTTCGGCTTGAGTTTGGCCCTCTTCTAACTTACCGACAACTCTCCAAGCTTCTGAATCGGTTAAATGACTTCGCTGAGAGATCGTACTCATCGAAACAAAGCAGTCACTGAATGCCGATCATCCTTGTCTTCATTGTCTTTTATTCAGTTGAAAGTCCAATTTCATTCGCTGCCACTGAAGCGAAGTTTCTGACGTCGAACTCAAAGTTAGCATACTCCACAGTTTGAAAATCAGAAAAATTTGCACTTGTGATTCTCTTCTTCCATTTTCGGCTAAAAAAAATTTCGCTTATATCTTTATTTTATATAAAACTTACAATACCCTTTAATTGTTTTGAGCATTCGTTTAGTCAACGGACAGGTTAAACTGTCGGTCAAATTTTAAGCCAATTAAAATCAATGCACCGCGCTTAGCCCTCTAGCGGTGAACTGCCGAAACAGACCTATTTAACCGAAAACTCGCGGGAAAAGGGAGCTTTTTTATTTTTTTCTGAAACAACGAGGCAATGTTGATCGCGCCAAAGCTTCATCAAAACTTCAGCAGCGCATCTACGGGTCTCGGTTCGTTTCAGGACTACATGTCGACTGTGACTGTACACAGAAACGATAGTAAAAGATTGTGCATTTTGTAAGTCGGCTTCCTCCCTGTTTAAACTCGACAAGACTTATACAACCAGAGAATCATCCCATATAGGGTTTTCCTGAGGATCCACATTCTGAGTATTATTTCGTCAGATATTAAGTAAAAGATCTAGAAGAATTCTTCGCTGTTTCAAGTTCCTAGATGTGATGTTAAAAGAAAGTAACGGAAACTAATTTTAAATATTTAAAAAAAAAATTCTGAAATACTTTTAGATTCTAAATTAACACTATAATGGCTATATATTAAACGTGTAATATGATCCATGCGTTTGCCCACTTTGCTTTTCTTGCGTCATTTGGAAAGTGCATCATTTTTAATGTTTGGTCCTATTTGTTTTTCTTATTTCTTTCCATTATTTCACTATGAAGAAAAAACTAAAGTAGAACGTCACTCGCACAACTTGAGGGCTGAAAATCAGTGTTGCCAACTCTGCCGGACAAAAAGTGAGAAGAATCAAAGCGAAAAGTAGCCAGAAATGGATAAAAATGATTTCAAGCTGAGAGAAAAATAAATTACTCATAACTGATTCCAGTGACAAAATACTATTTTGCTTTTGCATCGTTTTTGTGGAATAACTGTCCTAAAAGGAGTAAGTCGTGACATCAAGTGAAACTGCCCCATTGCGTTGTCGACATCCGGGCAATCGTGTGAGAAGTTTTATTTAGCTGCCACATCTCGTCTACGTTCTTAAAAATACCACAGTGGGAAATTTTATGGCCTTAAGATTGCGCATGCGCATTAAAAAGTAAATTTAAATAACATTTAATGATGCAAATGGAAAACTACAGATATGAGCGAGCGGAACATACTGTATGGTCAACGACGGCTAAAAATAGATAGAAATTAGAGATGGACACGAAACAACTTTTTGCGAGACGAGACAGAGATTTATAGCTTTTTTGCGAGACGAGACAAACATTTTTCACATTACGATATAGGGATTTTGCGAGACAAGATAAAGCTTTTAGACTATTTTGCAAGACGCGAGACGCCTATTTTTCGTCTCGCGTGCATCCCTAATAGAAATGGCTTAAAGGAGGAGGTTATGGCTAGAAATGGCCAGAAAAACAGAAAGAGTGTAGCCTAAAATAGCTAATTTTACTTTTTTTTTTTTTTTTTGAAAATTTGTGGCTAGTTAAGTTCTTCAAGTGGCGGAGCTCTAGCCACAAAGTGCTTAAGTTGGCAACCCTGGCATAAATTTCCAAACAATAATAACTAAAGAATGCATGCAATGATAAGCAGACGATACAATTAAAAAGAACAACAACACGGACACTGATTTTCCTGAGTCGGAGTACGGAAACTTTTAGAACACACTGCGTATCAGAGCTATCAGATGCAATGGGTGTTCTGCATCCCAGTCCGTTATGTACTCACGTGATATCTGCATTGGCATGGAGCCCGAATGCTTGAGGGCAATCGTCATCGGGCAGCAGGACTATGTTCTCGATGCACTGCCTTAGGGAGCCGCAGACGGGAATGCTGTAGCCAGTGTAGAATTCGAAATGAGGATTCAGAATTTTCTCATCGAACCACTCGTTGGTGTACGTCCAGAGCAGCCTGCGGTCAAAATCGTCTGTCACGCGTCCGCCGTACTTGACCTCGGCGAGCATAAAACGAATAGTCCGCCAGCATGGACCCTGCGAAAAAGAAAATAAAGAGTTGCTTTATACCACAGCGGAACCTCGGAAGTTGGAAAATTTTGTTTGGGGAATGTGTACCGTCATAAGTTGGACAATCTTCGAGGCAACGCAAGGGCCCAATCAACCTTCGGAGATTTCATTGCTGTTACGTTCAAGTCAGCTCCCTTGAAACAAGGAAGTTTTGGACTCTGCTGCCTGAATATTGACCAACGCGTCGGCGTAGGCATGTTATTTTACTGACAGTTTTAACCAATATTTGTAACTCAGGGTGTCTACCAAATTTCCGAAAGTCAATTTCTGGACGTTTTCCTGACTTTTGGGAGGTCCCGGGAAAAAAATTCCTGACCAATGCATTTTACTTTGGGGAATTGCACAATGCCCTCTCCCTTGTATTTATATTTGCATATTTTGTACAACTTCTTGAAATACAGGATTAAGCTTTCATCAATTAAAAGAAGTAGTCGCAATTTATGATAGAATTAACTAACTGTTCTTGGAAAGACGGTCCTAACCCATAAGTTACCAAGTAAGATAATTTGTCTTTTACCCTCCCATCACGATTAATGAGCCCCCATTTTTCCCCTCCTTATACAAACACATCGCTTGATGCTTTCGCGGTCCGAAAAATGCGTTGCAGTTGCTTTCGGTTCCAGTCTGACAATTAAAGAGGAAGGGTAAAAAAAAGAACACGAAAAAAAAATTGATTCTTTTGGTGAATTTTCCGGACCCATTACCCAATTTCCAGGTTTTTTCCAGACTTTCTGGACCCATTTTCCAATTTCCCGGCTTTTTCCAGACTTTCCGGATTTTCCGGAGCGGTAGACACCCTGTAACTGGTGCTGTAATTTCGGAAATTTATTAGCCTTTTAACCCCGACTCCATGGCATTAAATATTTATTCTGGGTCCAGCAAGATGTTTTGCAAAAATTACATTTTTCACCCCCCTTTTGTTGATGAGCTCCCCCCCCCTCCTTTTACAGATCCCTATTCTTATCTTTAGAAGCCCCTTTCTTCCAAACAATAGATAATTCCCCGGAGAAAAGTGTATCAGTTTGAAAAGGGGGGAAGTGAACTAGAGATGAGACGGGCTCAGCCCGAGCCCGAAAGCCCGAGCCCGAGCCCGGGCCCGACTCGGGCTCGGGCTCTGTAATTCACGATTCCGTTCGGGCTCAGGCGGGCTCGGGCTCGTGAAAATTTTCTCCTTTGTTGAACATACTCCTTGAAACAGATTTTAAAAAGTGATTCATGGGATAAATAGACGTACTTATTTCAAAAAATAGCGGCACGGGGGACTAGAAGGTGTGTGAAGCTCCAAAATTTATTGTATCCTCTTAATGAAGTAGTTAATTTTATTTGTATTTAGCTGAAATTTCGGGCTCGGGCTCGTGAAAAATGTCTCCTTTGTTGAACATACTCCTTGAAACAGATTTTAAAAAGTGATTCATGGGATAAATAGACGTACTTATTTCAAAAAATAGCGGCACGGGGGACTAGAAGGTGTGTGAAGCTCCAAAATTTATTGTATCCTCTTAATGAAGTAGTTAATTTTATTTGTATTTAGCTGAAATTTCGGGCTCGGGCTCGTGAAAAATGTCTCCTTTGTTGAACATACTCCTTGAAACAGATTTTAAAAAGTGATTCATGGGATAAATAGACGTACTTATTTCAAAAAATAGCGGCACGGGGGACTAGAAGGTGTGTGAAGCTCCAAAATTTATTGTATCCTCTTAATGAAGTAGTTAATTTTATTTGTATTTAGCTGAAATTTCGGGCTCGGGCTCGTGAAAAATGTCTCCTTTGTTGAACATACTCCTTGAAACAGATTTTAAAAAGTGATTCATGGGATAAATAGACGTACTTATTTCAAAAAATAGCGGCACGGGGGACTAGAAGGTGTGTGAAGCTCCAAAATTTATTGTATCCTCTTAATGAAGTAGTTAATTTTATTTGTATTTAGCTGAAATTTCGGGCTCGGGCTCGTGAAAAATGTCTCCTTTGTTGAACATACTCCTTGAAACAGATTTTAAAAAGTGATTCATGGGATAAATAGACGTACTTATTTCAAAAAATAGCGGCACGGGGGACTAGAAGGTGTGTGAAGCTCCAAAATTTATTGTATCCTCTTAATGAAGTAGTTAATTTTATTTGTATTTAGCTGAAATTTCGGGCTCGGGCTCGTGAAAAATGTCTCCTTTGTTGAACATACTCCTTGAAACAGATTTTAAAAAGTGATTCATGGGATAAATAGACGTACTTATTTCAAAAAATAGCGGCACGGGGGACTAGAAGGTGTGTGAAGCTCCAAAATTTATTGTATCCTCTTAATGAAGTAGTTAATTTTATTTGTATTTAGCTGAAATTTCGGGCTCGGGCTCGTGAAAAATGTCTCCTTTGTTGAACATACTCCTTGAAACAGATTTTAAAAAGTGATTCATGGGATAAATAGACGTACTTATTTCAAAAAATAGCGGCACGGGGGACTAGAAGGTGTGTGAAGCTCCAAAATTTATTGTATCCTCTTAATGAAGTAGTTAATTTTATTTGTATTTAGCTGAAATTTCGGGCTCGGGCGGGCTCGGGCTCCAACTTTAATAATATTGCTCGGGCTCGGGCGGGCTCGGATTAAAAGTCTTCGGGCTCGGGCGGGCTCGGGATTCAAAAAATGAGCCCGAACTCATCTCTAAAGTGAACTTCCGGGACAGCAGTAGTTCCGCAATAGCGGCTTTTGGTCTTAACCAATCCATGGGACAACAGTTGTCCCTCAGCTGGCGTCAAAAGGTTATTAGTTTTATTAGTTTATATTTTGTTCTTCCACTGACAGAAACTGAAGTCAAAAATCATGCGTTGCAGCATTATATTTTAACTATCAGATTCATTAAGGTACAAAATCAGCAATATTCCCCAATATTAGGGGGGAAAAAAGCTTTACCATTGAATATTAACTAGTTCGGATTTGACTGATGTTGGAAAAACAGTTATGAATTTTTAGGACCATCTGCTATTCTGGGGTTTAATATTTGAAGTACATTTTGTACTCATGTAGGCAATTCGATTAATAAGTTACGTGTAAAAATTTTTTTAAATAAACACTTTTATTTAAAATTTCGTATAGGTTATTCATTAGGATGAAACATCCGCACTTACCAGCTACATCCAAAATGGCATGTTGTATAACACTATACAATGCTACAACTGGTGGGCTGAAATAGGATTTAAAACGAGAACGGATCCCTTTTTACTTTCCGAACATGTACCATGTAAGGAAAGTATTGTAATCATAAAAATATTCGACTTCGAGATTTTGGTGTATTGACACGTTTTGAGGTGTTCTGAATTCATTTATGCTATTTTTACGAGAGGTATGTATGTATGTATGTACGTGTGTGTGTGTGTGTGTATGTGAGTGAACACGATAGCTCCTACAGGGAGCATTTGATTGAGCGCAAAGTTGGTATATATGTTACAAACCACCGTCGCAAGATCGGTATTGATTTTGGTGTGTATGGTACTTATAGTTTTTCTACAGGGCTACGACAAAGATTTCTTTTACATGATGGCCTATGGGAGGAAATTCTTGAAAGTGCGCTAGCATTTAAACGGTCCATTCGATTGAGCTCAAATTGGGCATATATGCCATAAACCACCATCGTAAGACCGGTATTGATTTTGACGTGTATAGGCAGTTTTTCTACAGGGCTACGACAAAGATTTCTTTTCCCTTATGGCCAATGGGGAGAAATTCTTAAAAGTGCGCTAGCGTTTAAACGGCGCATTCGATTGAGCTTCCATTTGGTATATATGTTTGAATGATTCATCGATTAAAATTCATTTAAATGCTTTGTAATGATCTTAATCGTTAGTGTTCGGAAAGTCGAGCGGAGTCACTCCAGATTTTTTTATAATATTGTATTTTTAGCTAAAATACATTACTATGCTAAATTTCATTTCAGCCGGAGGTTTGGAAGTCAGCAAAATTTGATTTCATATTGTTCATTACAGAAGCTCCAGCGAGGGGGTAACAACATCCAGGAAGTGCTTCGGTTCTGTTTAGGAAAGGAAATTGAGGTTAATACACGAGAGTTTTTCCAAATGCCTTTTTTTATACAACCAGACTATAGCGTTACCAAAATTCGAGTACTTTTGTAAGAAAACCATTCATGCCGTGGATTGCTCAATAACGGGAAACGCCATCAGCAGCCATGTATAGCGATGAAGCCGAGGACAGGGGTTAGTAGCTTAAATGCCAACCTCCATGATTTGACAGACACCCACAGGTGTCGACCGTGATTTTACCAGAGGCAACCAAGTATCGTTGCGAGCTTTAAAATTTCTTGCTTGTGCCACCTCCCTACTAATTCTATCCTTCTTGGTTCATGCTATACGCACCTTTTTCAGAACTGTTATGCTGCCAAAGACTTGATGTCTTAAACACATTTCCAATCAATTAAAAGTGCGATGTTTGCTAAAAATTCATAACAAGATTCGACGCTGCCATATGACGCACGCATACACAGTGAGTTTAAAACAAGCTTTATTAAAAAATATAAACTAGTGTTGCATTGAAAAATTAATTATCCTGAAGTTCTACCTACAAGACGTTTCAAAAAGGGCTGCACTTTTTTTCTTTAAATGAATCAAATAGCAAACGAATAGAATTAATAAAAAAATTCTTGCAGGAAACGAATGTGTGATGTCCAAATCTTTTATTTTTTTTAACAGTTTATTATGTTAGTGCAAAACCTTACCGACAGGTAGCGCTGCGGCTATTGCATTCGGCAGTAGTGGTTGGCAATTACATGATAATCTTCTCAAAATACTCTCCATTCATCCCAAGTACGCTCCAGAGTCTCAGAATGAAACTGGCATCCACTTTCTGCAACGTTCTTAAAGGAATGGCGGCACACTTCTCACAAATTAATCCTCATAGTCTAAGAGCCAGCGACCGCCAGACCTTCGTCCTAGTATAAAAGCTGACACTTTCTCTGCGCATACCTCCCAACCATCGGCCACTCTCAAGTTTGGAGGATCGTGGCTTTGGCAGGTAACAAGTGGCAAAGGTGTATAAAATTGCTGAAAAATTTCGTCATTTCATTAAGCTTCATTTTTTAAATAGGTTTTTCTTCGCAGTACTAGAAATCACTGGATCCCTTGCCAGACACTTTTTCATCGTGGCGAACCCCCGCCAGACAACCTCAAAGTCGTGGAAAACGTAATTCTATTACGAGCGCGCTGCATCATCGTAAGAAAGTTCAGAAGTAGCAGTATAAAATGGGCTTGACACTTTGAGACAGCTCGACGTACTTCACGAACACAACAGTTTTCTATGACTCCCGTTGACTTTGAGATTGTTTGGCGGGGGTTTGCCACGATGGAAAAGTGTCTGGCAAGGGATCAAGTGATTTCTAGTACTGCGAAGAAGAACCTATAAAAAAATGAAGTTTTATGAAAGGACGAAAATTTTCTGCAATTTTATACACCTTTGCGACCTGCTACTTGCCAAAGCCACGATCCTCCAAACTTTAGAGTGGCCGATGGTTCCTACCTCTGTTGGGGGGTATGCGCAGAGAAGTTTCAGCTTTTATACTAGGACGAAGGTTTGGCGGCCGCGGGCTCTTGCTCTATCACGCTGCATCTCCGCTACTAAGGCAGGATTATGGCAGTAAACCAGATCCTTCAAATAGCCCCAATGAAAAAAAAAATCATGCGGATTAAATCATTAATAAAGGACAGTTTGAGAATATTGTCATGTTCTTGCCAACCAACGTTGCTGAATAGAGTAGCCGTGGTGCCACCTGTCGGTAAAATTTTGCACTAACATAATAAATTGGTTAAAAAATAGTCCAGACACTGCATATCCGTTTCCTGCAAGAATGTTTGAATAACTCTGTGCCTTTGTTTGTTTGTCGTCCTTTTATGGACTAGGGAATGCAATCCCGCACAGTTTTTCGTTTCGCGGGATTTCGGGATTGAGACTTATTGATCCCGCGGGATTGGCAGTTCATTAGGCTAAGAATTCATTTCAGCAGAGAAGAATAGGAAAAAGTAAGACAATAAGCTCCATGAAGTTTAATAGTAATAATTAGTGATATTTGATAATTAATACAAAAACTTACAGAAATATGAATATTATAGTTATTATATTCAAAACAATATACTTAGCTGCTAAAAAAGAACGTAAAAATATATGTATGTGTGTGAGTCACTCGTCTTCCTAGTCTTGATCTAATTTTAGTAAAATAATTAAAGTATGAATAAAAAAATTAAAACCTAAAATAAAAAATATAAACAACCACGAATATAGAACGAATAATAGCGAGCAATCACGAATATAGAACGAATAATAGCGAACAATCACGATTATCACATGATTGTTCGCTAAGAGAAAAATTAGTGTAGATGGAATATTTCTGTTCACTTCGCGATTAGGAAGCTAGCAAAAAAATTAGATTACATTAGATTCAAACTCCCATTGGAGAATAATTAGAAAAATTTAAACTTTAGATTAAAATTTGTAATTTTTGATTTATGTGTTGTGAGAAGAGATACATACTGTCTGTCGATCACAAGAATAGCTCCCACCAACAACTCTGGTTAGTGGCGGTCGCTATAGTAACTGGATCTGTCCATTTCCAATGGTGGGGTTGAACGTGAGGGGAATTCGCGGAATGCAATTTAACCCCACACCTCATGCCATTTCTCTTCTCGGTTCTTCCCCGTCGAAATTGGTGTGAGATTTGTTTCTATGGCAACAGACTGACATAGACTCCTTGGCGAGAGCCATTCTTGTGGTCGACGGACAGTACAAATGCAACAATTCTGGTCCAATTGATGAGTGGGAAGGTGGACGCGTAACATTGTAATAAAACTAATTTATTTCTCAGTTTCAATCCCGTGGAATCGAGATTGCATTCCCTATTATGTGGACACTCCGCAAGATCTCCATAGTCACCTTTTTCATGTCCATGTCATCCAGGTGCTTCTGCAAAAACTTCATGGAAGCCACGAAATCCGCCTGGTTGAACTCGTAAGGTATGTTCCATCCCAAGGGGCCGAACTTCCTCCGCTCTTGGACGATGGTGTTGAGGAACGCGATCCCGAACAGCAGAGGTTGCCACTGGGTGGCGTTGCTATATTCGAGGATGTCCTCCGGCAGGCTTGCATAAGTCCTCTTGAGGCTGATTTTGATGCCTTGCGGGGATTCGTTGGTGAAACGAATAGACATCTGAGGGCGAAAAAAAGGGAAGCAGTGAAACACTTTCATATTTTGAATACTCACTCAAGTGCTTTATATTAAATGGGTGCCATAATACATGCGTCGGCCCTATACGTGTCTTCCCTCATCCATTAAGTTGGAAAGGGTATCATAATTCATTAGTGTGACGTATTTGTCTTTCTTTAAACAAAACAGAAATTCAGCATTGAAATATCATCTACTAAAACTGTTTTACAAACTTCGCCCTGTGAATTCCAACTATACTCCAGCTTACACTAATATAGAAGTCTTTATACATGCTTATTATATTCCCATAAAAATATACAATAGTGTTTGACAATTTTGCGCCAAATACAGAAGATATCGCCAAGCTTGTTTCAGTTTTGGTGACTTACTTTTTGAAGTCAAACTGGCGATACATCACGAAAAAATGGCAAACCTTGCGACTTTTGATATTTTTCTACCCCCTTTTCCTTCCGCTTTTTGGCAAACATTGAAAAGTGGAATGCTGTTTCTTGAATAAACAAAAATTGTTGTCTCAAATAAACAGAACTGAAGTACTAACCAGAAATGAACTAAAGAGTCTTTTTTATTATAATCTTGTCTCTTATAATTTTAGACTTGTTGTTCGATAGCTACGTTACGTAGCAGTCCAGCAAACTTCTAGGGGTCTTGGGCAATGTTCTATGAGTGACAAGGCTAAGACTTATAAGGCTAAGACAAGTCTAAGACTCTCATAAATCTAGAAAACTATTGAGAGTCTTCAGCAAATTAAGCTTCCCACAAACTCCATTATATCAGTGATGTCCTCAGAAGTTTGCGTCAGATGGACGGTATTATGAAGCTGCAATGCTCAATTCTATCTAACTAGAAGTCAAAGCCCATTGTGTGGAGGCAATTACAACGGGCGTTAGAAAAAACGTTTGACGAAAATATGTCTACACTCAATATATTTCATCTTCGACCCCTTAAAATAAATAACTTCAGTTTTTATCGTGGTAGCCCACTGGTTAAGGCGTTGGACTCGTAACCGGAAGGTTGTGGGTTCGATACCGGCTTACCACTAAAGACAACCGTGTACATGCGGTGTACGTGCACGTGAAATTCTTGGTTCCGAAAGTCCTCTCGGCAGTTTTCGAGGGGTGCCAATATTCAGAAGTCCCCCCACCTTCTGATGAGGTTCCAAATTGTAGCGGGAAATTCCAGGAAGGATTATGTAGCTCTAAACGATACATTCAGTGACGCGAGCTGTCCTCTCCTGGCAATAAATAAATATATACCGAAATCTAATTTCATGCTCTTCTGGAAACAGGCGAAAACTTTTCGCAGTCAAACGATTTCGTTTTGTGTAAACAACCTCTCATACCAATGCTTCATGCTAACAAACAAAAGAAAAAATTAAAATGTTAACACCTAAGAAAAATATTTGAAACGAATTGCAATCGCAACTTTCCCTTCAAAGCCTGATGACCGTGACTTCAATAGGACGTCATGTGAATGGCGACAGCTAACTTTGTCATGAAAAGATTCCCGTAACTATATATGTAGTAGAATTAAGCATTCAGACTGATATTTTGATTCTTCTGCTGGGCGGTCAGTAAAACTTGTCGAGCAATGATGCTCCCATCTAGAAAGGTCTAGGGATTTCCCTAAAATAGAATACCCCCTTTTTAATTCTTTAATTTGAAATCTTTTAATTCAAACGAGTTTTTAGGCTTGTTGTTCGATTGCTAGGCAGCAGTGTGTTTTCAAACCAGAAAAGCTTGTCACAAAATTAACCACGATTCCAAGCTTGTCTTAGAGACACATAAGTACAAGAAAGCTTGTAAAAAGAAAGTAAAAAAGTTTGACTAACACCTGCCTTAATAAAATTTGCAAATTAGTGTTTTAGGAGTGTGTTGTGTTGTGGTAAAGCTACACAAAGGCTGTCTGCAAGGATGCGGGGGAAGTGCCTTGGTTGGAGGACTTTCTAAAGGCGTATTCACATTACATCTGATGAAAATCGACCAGACCGTTAAATAGACCGACAGCTGCACGTTAGGCCAGAACGCTGGTTCTTCAAACTTCAGTAAAATACAGTTTATTTACTACTTAAAAACAACACAAAATTTCATGTCTTCAAAATGACTGCAATGTATTCCGCGCAGGATAACAGCGACAGTTATCAATATATTCCAACAAATTTCATCTTAAACTAAAGAAAATATTTCTACTAATACTTTGAACTACAATCATTAAAAATGCAAGAACAGAATTTAATTTTAAGTAGGAAAAAGCAACATTCTTTCTAAATTCTTGACATTTTTTATTTATATTTTTCTATACGTTCTATCATTATAGTTAGCTCATTTTATCCATATAAAATGAACTAACTATAATGATAGTTAGTTCATTTTATATGGATGAAATGATAAACTATTATGATAGTATAATTAATGAAAAAGCCCTAAAATTTGTAAGGTATTATGTTAAAGCGTCCTAAATATAGGTTGAGCGGAATATTAAAATTTGCATTTAAAAATAAAATGTGACATGTTTTTGCTATATGTCGTGTATTGTTTTCGTTATATATCATGAAATAAATGTGGTATGATTGAAATTTTGGTATTAAATTGCCCACATTAAAATAAACTATAATTTAAGATTAAAAAACAAAAATCGATTTTTTGGCCGAATTTCAGTGAATTGGCAAGTTAAATAATGTACGATTCAACATAAAATACAATTAATGATCAGTTGTGCTTGGATTAATAAACAAGGTAACAAACATTAATCTATGACAATTAAGTTTTAGCAAACAATAGACTGAAATTTCAAAAACCGATCCAACATTTTTGTTTCTTTTTAGCACCCAGGGCCCTTGCTAAGATGGGGGGGGCTGTAATATTGGCACATTCTGTTACACTTGGCAAAATTAGCAACTTAGTTATCAAACTTGATTTAAAAAAAATTAACAAAACTAAATTCCGTTTTTATTTCTGATAGACTTCACAAAATTCTAAATATGGAATATCATTAAGCGTTTTTTTTTTTTTTTTTTCCTTTTTTTTTTAACAAAAAGATATATTTTCTAAATTTACTAAACCAGAAGGAAATTTAATACTTCGCTGGAAAACTTGTAAATCTTTCTTTTCCTTTAATCAAAACTAGCAAGTTAGGTAAAATTAGTCAGGTGCAAAATTTTAGGACAAAAGCTATATCATTTCTGATCTTGGCAGACTTTAACAAAATTGCACAAACCCAGATGGCAAAATTTACAAGTCCGTAAAACCGATATTTGACCCGATATTTTTCCGTATAACCGATATTTGTCCGTTAACCGATATTTGCCCGTAAAACCGGCAGTTTAATAACCTCACTTCTCGTAATTTTTTTTTTTTTTAGCAAACGGCCCGTGTTCGCGTTGCCCCCCTGCGAAGTTTGTTGCCCAATATTAGGGGTAGGGGGGAGGCCGCCCTTGCAAAAAAAACATCACTGTCACCGTACCTGTAAGAGAGTGATGGGGAAGTTGCTGTGCACTTCCGTCGTGATCCAGAGACGGAAGTTCTCGTCGAAGTCCTCCTGATCGCAGAGTATGTCCAGGAGCTCGTAGCAAAAGTCGAGACTCAGGTGGCAGTTCTGGAGCATGACCCAACCTCCCGTCTTGGTCATCGTGGACAGCAGTTTCCGCGCGTACACTTCCTGCCCTTGACCCATCGATACGGCGCTGTACGCTGAAGAGGAAAAGGAAGTCAAGTTAATACACGAACATTTTTATAGGACGATCATCGTCCTAAGTATTCTAAAAGAGCTAAACGAAATTTTCCTGTAAGATGGCGCTCTGAGTCGTAATCGTTAAGTTTATGTTGTGCGCTTGCCTGCATATGTAGACTGCATCATGATTCGTCGCTAGAGGGCGCTTATGAAGCTAATTATTAAAAGGAGGTCGAGTGTATTTTCCTTTAAAAGGCTGGCGCTAGTTGATTATTGTCCTTTTATCCAAGTCCGTGGTTAAAAGCATGGATCAAAATACAACGAAAGTCATCATACAGTGAACTCGCGATAACGCGAAATCTCATAACTCGAACATTCGTTTATCTTGAAATTTTCATGAAATATCAAAAATATTTAATTTTTTTAACGCAAAATCATCTTTATGTCTCGAAGTCTTTCCTTTCAGAAGTCTTTGCTTGCAGTCTTCAGAAGTCTTTGCTTGCAGAAGTCTTTGCTTGCCTCGAAGTCTTTGCTTGCAGTGCAAAGTGGTGGCACTGCAAGCACAGTCTCACAGACAATCCACCAAGGTAACGTTGCATTGAAGTTACAAACAAATAGTCACAACCAAGTCACACCAAAAGTCGAAATTTTTGTTCACACAAAAGTCGAAATTTTTGTAATTTCATTTCATGCTTGGAAACTCATAGACTAAGAAAGAAGAACTACGATTAAGTTTTTTTTTTCTTACTTTAAGGTATGCGTTCGTTACCATTCAGCTTGATTCGGAGGGGAAAAGCGATACCCTTAATACCATGGTGACTCTTTCGGGATGGAGAATGGGGGAAGAAACTTTTCGTTATTTTTTCCCCAATTGACAGTTAAATTGTGCGCCAAGAAACCTATTGCATATTTGCATTGAAATGAAGATGTGGTTAATGATCATGCTATCAGCTCGGAATGCTGGGAGGTTTTTTGTTAATGCTATGCATCGAAAACAGGCGCGAGTGATCGCGGGTTAGTTATGTAAAAAAAAAAAATTAATCTTGTAATAATCTAATAATCATAGATTATCTAGAGTTATCCTCGGAGATTATCTAGAGTTATCATTAGAGTCTTCTCCTCGGTTGGATTATCTAGGGCTTAGGCTGGGCTTTCGCAGTTTAGTTGGAAAGGGGGCTCTAGCTCTATGTCAGCGCAAACCGAAAGGTCGGTTGCATGCTCTCAGGAAATCTGTAAATCTGGAGTCAAGGTGTGAATTTTTGAGAGCAAAGTGGTGGCACTGCAAGCACAGTCTCACAGACAATCCACCAAGGTAACGTTGCATTGAAGTTACAAACAAATAGTCACAACCAAGTCACACCATGACTTCTCTTCTAGTAGACATCAAATATTCGTTGCTAGTGCGACTGCGATGCCAACGCGACTTTACGCGCTATTAAAAGACTTCTCCCACACGAGGAGACTTTTCCACAGCTGTTATCTTAGCATCAGTACTGACCTTTAACTCTATAAAAGTAGAAAAGTTTTAATGATTTCGAAGGCTGATGTTGTGGGCCGAAATTGGGCTACACCATCAGAGAGCATTTCAAGATTCACTCCGGAGAGACACGATGGACACAGACAAGGGATTCTTTGCC